>OZ025296.1:142035700-142205700 GCA_964019185.1 Maratus speculifer | reverse complement strand
AGATCAGGCAAGTACAAAAAATTTTACCTTGCCCCCCACATTAATTTTTTTAGCATTGAAAACTGGATTTTTTTAGAAAATGTGCAACTTCGGAGGGCCATATCTTGTGAAGGGCGCAGAGTAGCAAGACAACTTTTTTAATACAATAAGTATCCATCCATATGAATGTAAGGAAAAAGAGAGGGCTTGTTATTCCAAGCCCTTCATGACTTTTTAAATTTTCGAAAATGGTAAAAAATCAATTTTGTATCGCTAACTTTGACTTTGAAAAGATACACTTTGTTTTTTTTTAAAATCACAAATTTATTGATACCATGTGGAAAAAGATAATTCGCTTAGCTTTGCAATGAGATATGGCTGTGCTCTATAACTTTGTTAGAAAAAAAGTTGCAGTTCATAAGATAAAGCCTTAAAATACCAAATTTTTACTGTTGCCAAACGACAAAATTGGCCTATATATCAAAAATAATTTTTTTAAAAACAAAAATATATTTTTTTGAGGTCTAGGAAACATGGGGAATGGACATGCAAATTTTTATCAAAATTAAAAATGGTGATGCACACCCCATTTGTTGATTTAAAATGGAATGACCCTTCTTTAATAACAGCACCATTTTGTTCTTGATTTTCTAAACAAACACACTTTCAATCTTGTGTATGAGCATTCATGAGTAGTAAACTCTTTAGTTTGCTGGAAACTTTATTTTTCTACATTGTGTTTGATCCTCAATACTTCAGCACTTACAAGATGGCTCCATTGTACACATTTCTGACTCAGAATTTTTGATGTATTAACACCAACTTAATAGAACTTTCAGATTAGATATTTAAACTTCCTCTTTTGTTGATATTCATAACTCAAATTAATAATAAAGTTATTAACAAAACACTTGAGAAGAACTATAAAAGTCAACTACTTCATTACAGTGAAAAAAAAAAAAAAAAAAAAAAAAAAAAAAAAAAAAAAAAAACCCTGAAAGCAAAACAAAGTTGAAATTGTAATTGATATTCTAGTTTTGATTTTAGAATTACAGGTTTGACTGAACACTGCAGTTAAATTTTTACTGGTGAAAATTACAATAAAACTTTTGAGAGGTGTAAAATTACTCCATTACTGAAATTTAAGAACAAATAAGAGAAATAAAAAATTTGAAGTTGTAGTACATGTTTTAGTTTTACAATTGCTGTTATAGGTTATGACAAAATATTGTCATATTTTAAATATATCTTCATTTACATATAACCATTATAATTTCATAATTGTGAAAATATTCGAGTATTTATTTTTGTTAACAATACTTTTTAGTAAGATAAGGTTGGCAAGGAGCAAATTAATTTTACATATTTTTTAAAATGTAACATACAGAATTTAAAAAATGTTTCACTATCCGGCAACCGGATATTAAAATATTTGGCTGGAACGGATATCCAGTTTGAGTGCGGAATAAGCAGGATTTCCGGCAGGAGTCGGATATCCGGTGCATCCCTATTTGTTTATGAAAAGGGTTTTTTAAAGCTTTTATGTTTTCTGTATTTACTTTTAGCATATGTAAGTTAATGGCTGAAACATATAGTTTAATTCCCAAGATTTATCGAAAAAAATATATAGTAATGTCTTTTGTCATTTATATATATAAAATGTTTGTTTTTAGGGTATTGCCATCTTTTATCTTCACTGGTTTTATAGCAAAGAACCTATTGCCATCTTACCTGAAGATTGGTTTTACCCTTTGTCATCTCTGTTTTCATATCCATCTGGTGTTCCAGGTAACTTGATTCTTTATCTAAATATCAAAAAAAAAAAAAAAACTTTGTCATCACATTTTATGATATTAGTTACTTAAAGGATGTAACTGTAATTAATGATTGTCAAAAAGTAAGTTTTTGCATAGCTTTAGATTTTTTGTCTATCCATGTTCAGAAATAATATTTCCACCTTTATTTCTTAAAGTTTGTAAATTTTATTTGACATGTATTATCTGTATGGTGTAATTTAAAATTTTTGTATGTATATTTATGCACTTTAATTTTTAAGAGAATTCTAATTTTAGAATAACATTACTTAAGAAATATTGCAATTTTTTGTAGTAATTGAATTTGCTCAAATTTCATAAATAAATTTGTTTGCCTAATTCTGATGATAAACTGATTAAAAAAAAAAAAAAAAAAAAAAGTCTTGGCTTAATTTTTAGCTTTTACACTGGGCCAGATCTTATAAAAATTTACTGAACCCAGCCTAGAGGTCTGAATGGACCGGAGTTTCTAGGCCTGTATCCAGCCTTCTGTAAAAGCTAAAAGTTTGTCTCAGTCCATACAGAAATAAGTGAAAGCAGGTCCGACCCAATCTGGCTCTGCACAATTTTTACAAAAAATTGAGATTTTTCTTAACATACATTTAAGATTCCTTTAAAGAATACTGCAAATATATTTATGGGATAAATTTACAATATATTTTTAAATCCCTGTCGGCTTGGCCTATAAGCGGAGGTAGATTTCGAAGAGTTTTCATTTGAACAACAAAAAATAAAATATTATTAGCGATAAACCCAGTTTAACTTTTTTATTTGGCCGCTTTTGAAAAAAATTTTATTTCATTTTTCTGTAAGAACTGATTTTATCAAAATCATCTTAAACGAAATTCGACTCAAATGCCCATTTTGAAAACATATTTTTAAAATATATTCTGACTTTATTAAAAAATCGACCAATATGCACGTTATATAATTCCTAAATAACAAAAAAAATGGTCAATTAAATGTGTTTGAGAGCAAAATTGAATTTGAAAATGAGTCATAAAATAACCAATTTGTTATTTGAATACATCCACCATTCTTTAATTAAGATCGCTTTGGGAAATTTTGTGCGAAGTGCCCACTTTGTTAGCATTTTTAAATATATTTAGCCTTTATCAAAAAACTGACAAATAGGGCCCATTACACAGTTTCTAAATAACAAATAACTGTCAATTGAATGCGTTTGAGAGCAAAATTGAATTTAAAAATGAGTCATAAAATAACCAGTTTGTTATTTGAATACATCCTCAATTCTTTTATCATGATCACTTTGGGATATTTTTTTTGCGAAGTGCCCACTTTGCCAGCTTTTAAAAAATATATATTTAGCCTTTATCAAAAAATTGATGAATACTCACATTATATAGTTTCTAAATAACAAAAAACTGTCAATTAAATGCGTTTGAGGGCAAAATTGGATTTAAAAAGGAGTCATAAAATAACCAATTTGTTATTTGAATACATCCTCAATTCTTAATCATGATCGCTTTGGGAAATTTTGTGCGAAGCGCCCATTTTGGTAGCCTTTTTTGAAATATATTCTGCCTTTATCAAAAAACTGGCCAATCCGTCCCACTATATAGTTCCTAAATAAGAGGACCTGTAAATTGGATGTGTTTGAGAACAAAAATGGATTTAAAAATGACTCAGAAAAAAAGCAATTTGTTGTACTTCCTCAATTTTTCAATCACTATTACTTCGGGAAATTCTGTTCAAAATGCTCTTTTTGGCAGCCTTTTTTGAAAAATATTCTGCCTTTATCAAAACACTGGCTTATATTTCATATTATATAGATCCTAAATAAGAGGATCTGCCATTTGGATGCATTTAAATTCAAAAATGAACTTAAAAATGAGTCGGAATATAAGCAGTTTGGATTTGAGGTTTTTTTTTTTTCTCCAACTCCTATTTTTGTTTAATTTATTTTTACTAGAAGAATCGGTCCTATGAAAAGTTTGTTAATATAAAAGTTGTAGATATTATTGAGAGGATGTAAAATAAATTTAATTATATTTGATTGCTTAAGAATTGAGTAAGTTATGGATTTTTTTCTTTTTCCACCCCCCTTTTTCTTTTCGTTTTTAATTTTTTTCATCGGTAAAAGTTGGTCCTATCAAAAACTTGTAAATACAAAAGTTTTAAATAATGTTGAGTGCATTTATAGAAAATTTAGTTGGATTTTATATCTTGAGAATTGACGATGTTATGTTTTTTTTCTTCCAAAAACCCTGTTTTTTTCTCCCCTTGAGCCCATTTTTAATTTTACCAAAAATCTGTCATGCATAAACTTTTAGCCCATCTTTGAGAAGTAATATAAATTTTAAACTGATTCAATATCTATTTTATTTAAGAAATTATCGCATTTTTTCGGTTTTCACAAAAACCCTCCAAATTTCCACCCCCTTGGTCTGATTTTCCCCATTAACGAACTCAACCAAGATTTTATGATCCTTGATTTTATGTAAAAATTTGAAGAAGATCTGAGCATAATTATAGAAGTTATCGTGTCCAGAAGAAAGTGATATACACCGATAGATAGATAGATAGATCGATATATATATATAAACTTTTTTACTGATGGTAGTTTTGGGGTGTAGGAGTCATGATCGGTGTACATCTGCAAAAATTTTTCAGAAATTCCAACATGGCAGAGAATGCAATAGGTAGTATTTCATACGAAATCTACCTAAAAAATTATAATGTGTTCACAGTACAGAAAATATGCAATGGCAATGCTTAATGATTACTGATTACTTAGATTTGATGTTTCAACATTCAAATAAGAATTAATTTTAAAAATTAATATAGCTTAAAATAAAAGACAAAAAGGAGGGTTAAAAACATAACTCTTTAAGCTGTATAATACAAAGCAAAATGGAGAAAATATTTCTTTGTCATTTATTAAGGCTTTTCTCAAATTCAAAATAGCTACTTTCTGACATATTTCTGTATTCTTTTCTTTTCGGAAATACATAATATTAAAAGGTATTCTCATTCAGAAACTATGTACCTAATCAAAAGGCATTATCCAATTTTTGATAAAAGCAATATATCTTAAATACTGTTAAGGGTAGCATTTTGAATTGAATTTCCAGAAGTGATATCACAGAAAAGAGAAAAACCTGTAGCCATGACAAGAATCTCTTACATGTCGACACGTCACTTATTTATCAAAAGTAGAAAACATTACTTGATCCCATATCCCTTCAATAGTCAGGCTTGTCAATTTTATGAGTTTACAGTTAAAAGTCAGTCAAGAAATGTGTCAAAGTTTCACGATGTTGAGCAATGAATTTGAGAATTACCTTAAGGTATATTTCAAAAAATTACTTTAACAAAATTTCACAATCACAATTATCATTTTTACAAAACCTATTGCTTTCTCTAAACATCCTGAGAACAATTAAGTTCAGTTTTGGCCCAGCTCAACTATGTAGAAAAAAATGCAAGCCTGATCTTAGTGCGGCATGAGTCTGCTGAAAAAAAAAAAAAATAAATAAACCCGGCTCAGACACAATGTCTGTTATCGATCTGAACATTAGACATGTTACATTTCTGTATCAAAGTTGTCTGCATCTATTAAACTAGCATTTGTTTGTAACTCACATTTATACTTATTCTTACAACAGACATATTCATTGAAGGTAGCTAATAAATTGGCTTCATTCAAAATATTATATCAAGCCGGTAGGCTTGCTTTTTTTTTTTTTTCTTTTATCAGCCCAGCTGGCTTGTTCAACAATTTTGCTAACCCGACCCATTGAAAAAATTGTCTTAATTCTGCCAGCTCAGCCCATTTGAAAATTGGTCTTTACTCTGTTAGGCCAGTTATGGGCTTTGGGCCCATGCAGACCTCTCACCTGGCCATGAACTGAAAAAAAGTAGAGGCTGGTTTGTGCCTGGTTTAATTTAGCTTTTACACTACGCCCATACAGCTGTCATTCAGATGGGCTTGAAATTTTCACCCTGTGCATAACTCTAGTAATTGTATCATAAAATAAAACAAAAGCAATGTTGTTTTTGGCTTTAAAATAATTTATGGCCTTCCTTCCATACTAGAATTTTTACAGAAAATATATATATATATATATATATATATTGGATTGGGAAAACAAAGGGATTAGAATAAATGGGGAATATTTAAGTCATCTCCGGTTCGCTGACGACATTGTAATTTTCAGTAACAGTCCTGAAGAATTTAAATTATGCTAAAAGATCTTGCAGAAGCTAGCATCAATGTGGGATTAAAAATAAATTTAGAAAAGACTAAGGTCATGTTTGATTAATTTATGTCAAAAAAGAAAATTGTCTACAAGAACACTGAGATTAAAGAAATGCAAAGTTATGTGTACCTAGGACAGGAAATATCATTGGATAATAGTATCATGAATGAAATCAATAAGAGAATAAGAAATGGGTGGAGTGCTTTTGGGAAGAACAATATTATTTTGAAGAGTAATATGCCTCTTTGTTTGAAAAGAAAAGTGTTTAATCAATATATTTTACCTGCATCAACTTACGGAACAGAAACATGGACACTAACAAAACAGATGATACAAAGGCTACAAACAACATAGAGAAGTATGGAAAGATGTATGCTAGGCATAAATAGAAGAGACAGAAAGAGGATAACCTGGATAAGAAATCAGACAAAAGTTTTTGACATCCTTGAAAGAATCAAACAGCTAAAATGGAAATCGGCTGGGCACATTGCAAGAAGACAAGACAATAGATGGAGCACAAATATACTACAGTGGTATCCCAGAGATGTAAAACGACCAAGAAGATGACCATAAGTAAGATGGAGTGACGAAATTAGAAAAGTGGCTGGTGTAAATTAGAAGACGAAAGCACTAGACAGAAAACATCAGAAAAATCTGTGGGAGACCTACATCCAGCAGTGGATCGAAAACGGTTGATGGTAATGATGATATATATTGTGTTATTTTAGCACCAGATCTTATTTATATTGATGTAATGAATACAGTTTAAAATTCTAATTAAATGTATAGTTACTGATGCGTTAATAACAGTATAGAATTTCTTAAGTCATAATAAAAATAGTTATGCTGTACATTTCGATGGAATCAACTTTTCATGAAGATAGGACATATGCTACAAGTGCAAAAGTAGGAGCAAATTATCTGTATTGCTTTAGTAACCATAGCGATAGCGTATAGATTAATTTGGGGAAGAAAAAAAAAACTCCAAAATGAAGTAGCATAATTTATGTTCTTTTATTTTTTTAGATACTTCTATCTTTTTCAAGTGTTTTAAAATTACTTTTATCATTCCTATTATTGTGAGTCGAAGGTAGATTTGAACAAAGTAACAGCAAAATTTAATAGTCTTTTGTTGCATTCATTAATGGTTTTTTATTGTTTTTTTATTTAATGTTTAATGGATTTTGATTATTTATCCATTAAGCATATAACAAGCATAAGCATATTATTTATCCATAAAACTGGGTTGCCCGGGCACCCAAGCCACACACACCCCTGGTTATGCGCATGTAATTGAATTTGAAGTTTGATGAAGATTCATGCATTTGTTTTTGAGATTGAGTTATTGCCAAATCTTTTTTTAAAAATCTGCATAACAGCGCCATATGGTGGGTGATGTACAACAAAAACTAATCAGGATCAATTTTTTATTAGGTGCTAACTGAATCTGAAGTATGATGAAAATCTGTTCATTAGTTCTTAAGGTGCATTTATTGCAAAATTGTGAAAAATGCATCATAGCAGCACCATCTGTTGGGCAATTTATGCAAAAAACCAAACAATACTATTCTATATCAGGGATTAACTGAATCTGAAGTTTTATAAAATTTTGTGCATTAGTTCTTGAAATAGAGCTATTGCGATAATCACAAATAATGCACCATGGCAGCGCCACCTGTTGAATGATTTGCACTAAAACGTAATTAGTGCCATGTTATATAGAGTGCTAACTAAATCTAAATTTTTATGAAAATCTATGCTCTAGTTTTTGAGGTATGGCTTTTATGAAAATTATGAATAATGCAGCATAGCAGCGCCACCTGTTGAGTGATATGCTTAAAAAACTAATCAGATCTAATTAATATCAAGATCTAACAGAATCTAAAGTTTTGTGAAATTTCATGCATTAGTTCTTAAGATAGAGCAATCAAAAAAATTTTGTCACATACATATAGACAGATATTTTGTAAAAATGTGTTTTTCGGGCTCTCTGACCCCTATAACGTGTAAATCCATCAAAAATTGGATTTCAAAAATTTTCACAAATCCAATACTTTCTTTTTGTAAAGATAGAAGAAAGTAAAAAGATATTTTCAAGAAGAATACATTTAAAGTGTGAAGAATACATTAAAAGTATACTAGTAAGAGTAAAATATAAAATTGTTTTTCAAAGAAATGAATCTTGCTTCTTCAGACTTGTTAAGCATTTTTCTTTCAACCCTTTCCATCACAGACAAATTCTGGTTGTAAAATAAAAAAATATTTACTGACAACTTGAGAACTCCTTAATTTAAGTGTTCATTGTAAAAACAAAAATTTAAAAATATATTCTTGGTGCCATTTGCAAATTTGGAATTAAAATTAGGTGAGACCAGAGTGGGACCACTGTGTCAGAAAAAGGGTTAAGGAGGCACATTACTTTTGAAACCATTTCTTCAATTTTGAATAATACTGTAGTATACGTACAATATTTACAGTATGGCACAATACTTAATTCTAAAAATTAAATAAAATTAAAAAAATAATCTTGTAGTACAGATTATTTTACAAAATTTAAAGTTAAAAAAAAATTTAACCTTTTAAAAATTTCTACACTTTTTAAAAATATGACTATTTTTGTTTCAATTTTTTTTCCACATTCATTAGAATATATTACATAAAACTGTGCATGGATTTTTAGGTGTGTGGTATTTTGCATTTAATATGATTTTTTTCCCTCTTGTGTATATTAAAAAAATGAAGAAAATTCAACTCTCAATTTTAGTATTTTTTAAAAAATAACTATAAACTTGAATGTTAAATCCATACACAAAAATATAAATTCACGATGGAAAACAAGTAAAACATATATATATATATATATATATATATATATATATATATATATATATATTAAACCTCTATTTAAATTAGCAAAAAAGCCTTGATATTTTTCAAACAAGCAAGTTATAAAAATATGAATAGGGAGAAAAATCAGTTTAAAGTTTTTATGTGTATGGGTAATTGCACTAAATCTATTAACAAAATTTACAATATCTCATGATATAATTGTCATATAGGTAAAAATGAGATATCAAAATATTCATAATTAAAGAAGCTTTTAAATAAAAAATATCTATAATTTGACCAATTTCAAGGTAGTGCCATATAGACTGTCCTGTTTATATTTTATTGATGTTTTGAAAAGTGTGTTTTGTGCAATTTTTTGTTATGTATCTTCCTGTATTTAAAATGCAATACTAACTATTGTATATATAATGGTTTCCTTGTTACAATATTAATGATAATAATTTCTGTTTTTTTTTTTTTTTTAGTAAATTTATTTATATACATTGGCAATTAGTATCAGAAGATAACTTGTATTTAGCTATTCAAATTAGCCTTTTAACTGCTAGTTGTACTGTTCAATTACTTTCAATATTATTTTGAATGTATCTATCTATTTTACCCCTCTAGATCCCAAACTGGCCGACATATTTTAAGATATTTTAATTCATATATTCCTAATTCACACCAGAAAATTAAAATAGTAATATTTGCTTTAATTAATAACAGACATTCCTTATATAAATAAAGCAATATTAACCATTGAAACTTTCTAGTATAAAATCAGATTTTCTGAACAATGTAAATTCCAGAACATATTCTATCATGAGAATTAAAGGGTTAAAAACATGAAAAATATTCTCCTGAAATTCTTGAGAGTAAAAATGTAAATAAAGAATAAAAGATGAGCCAGTATTTAATATCTGGAAGAACTCCTTTTTAGTTGATGAAGTTAATAGTTCTGGTAATTATGATTAAAATTTAAAAAAATTTGCCACTATTCTTCAAATAAATATTTTTTTTCATAATTTATATTGTTATTTATAATTATTAAAATTTTAAGTTTTTTTTTTCTTCATTACAATTTTTCTGTTCTAAAAGTTTAAATTTAAACTTTAGATGAGCGATTACTACCTTTTATTGGCCACATCCTACCCAAGCATCTATAAAATCCCGATTGCCCCCCCCCCCTCCAACATCTTCTCTTACACACTTTCAGTAACATATATTTCTTATTTAAAAAGTGAATTATATTCATCTGAAAGATGTCTGTCAGAGCTTTAATAATAGATATTAATTTCATATTTTTAAAATCTTATCAAGCAGGTTAAATATCTGTCACATTCACAAATGTGTTTCTAACATTTTTTTTAAATGAGTCTATACATCTTCACTTTTATGTCAAAAACAGCTGTGTTGTGCTTTTCCAATTTACCTGAATATTTAAGAAAAGTATTATATGGTTCGCATTTTTATCTTTGCAAAATGCTTGAAGAGAATCTCATGTTTAACATTAAAATTGACACATTTTATAATTCTTAATAACCTATTAAATGGCTGGGAAATTTTTTCTTTCTATGGTAATTAAATACCTAAGGAGCACTTGAAGATTCTGACCTTTATCAATTTTAAGTTGTCATTACTCTTCATCAAAACTCTTTTTTCCCCCTTTTGGATTATTGTTAATTGACTGTTGTGTATTATTATACAGTAAACTCTCTGTAAAGCAGACACTGTATAAAATGGAAATTTGTTCGATTCAGAAAGATTTTGAAGTCTCTGTGAATCAATAGACAAAGTGTAAAATTTGTCTAAGGCAGAATTGTCTACTATGGAAAATTTTCTCCCTCCTGATTGATTCTGCCTTATACAAAATTTACTGTATTTTAGAAATTTAAATTGTAAATGTTTTAATTCATTTACTGTCTAGGAGAACCCGCATAGATATTTACAACCATCAATATTTACTGCTTATACTTTATTTTTTTTTGCTAACGCTATTTGAGGTTTATAGATTTTATAAAGTTGGTAGTACCACATTGAACTATTTTAAGTGTGTTTTAAGCTAAATATGTCCAAGACAGAAAATTTTACATTTACTATTAAGTATAGTTTAAGCAAAAGTTTTGTCATGTTACATATAACATACTGTAAAGCAAATAGAAATAAAAAGCTCTTTTAATAAAAAATTGGAAAAGTTGAGGAAAATTGTAAAATAGACAACTAAACAAAAAAAAGATTTTAAGATTTTAAGTTTAAAAATTTAAGTTAAAAAAATATTTTGAGGTTTCGAATATTTTGAGTTAGTTTTATTAATTTTATTTCAAGCTTTTGATTTAGATAACTTTTTTTTAATTCAACAAATTTTAATATTATTAGTTTAATTATGCTTGTATTACTTTTATTCTTAGTTTTATTATTGTATTCTCTAAAAAATTACTTTTCTACAAAACCTGTCAGCAAGTGGATTAAAATTGCCCCCCTGTATGGCATATGCCCCATGTTGGGAAACACTGCTTTAGATAGTACTTATCAAAATTTAATGGGAAACAACTTGACAGTTTTGTCGTAAAAAGTTTTTTAATTTGTTTTTGATTAAGTTTTTGAAATTTTATAAATTACTATAGGCAATAGATGTTGCTGCCAATTTACCTGTCTTAAAGAAGTAAAAGAATTTTAATCTTGTAATTTAAAGCTTATTATCTTTGCTTTTTAGCAGGAATTTAACAAAAAATATTAATTGAATCAAGGGTACATTTATTTTTACATATTATAATCTTAATATTTTTAGGAGAAAAAATAGTACATATATATAAATATTTCATATTTATGCGATTTTTTATCTCAATTAGTCAATATAATTTGGAAGATAGCATTGAAGCTTTACATTCATTTTAAGTGGCTAATTAAATAAGAGGATTTTTTTTCAATAGCAACAAATATTACAATAAAAATTGGTTTTTACATGTTTTATAGGTAAGTCTGTAATTACTTATTGTTGATGCCTTTTTTGTTATTTTATTACATGTTAGATTATGATTAAAATTTATAGTAAGTAAAGAGGTGATTCTACTTTTTAATTTTTGGAATTTGTGGTGAACTGAATGTTTCATTTGTTAAATTTGTGGCAATTACAGTGTACCCATAAAGTCATGGTGCACTTTTGATTGATCACAGGAAGCTAACAAAACATGATGAAAATCTGATATCTTCACCAAATAAGAGAAAATATCTCCAAGTTTCATGCCTGTTCAATGTAGTTTGATGTGGCTTCTATTTGAAACAAAGAAACACATATTTTATTCATTCTATTAGTCAGATGTCTTTAACTGTGTACAAAAAGAACTTTAATATTATTTAGATGTGTGTAGAGAAAAAAATGGAGGCTGCACTGAATCTGAGCTGCACTGAACAGTTATAAAACTGGGAGAGTTTTTCTTTTATTTGGTGCAGATTTCTGATTTCCATCTTGTTTCGTAGATTTCATGTGACCAGTCAAAAGTGCACTATGAATTTTGGACACACTGCATAACTTTTTCATCCATCTTTACTAAAAATGTTTCAGAAGAATTTTAGTTATTGTAATTTATTTATAAAGTAGAATTCATACATATTTTTTTTGTTTCTTTTATATTTTTTTAAATGTGTATGAAAGTGGTATGTTCATGCCCCAAATGTTTATAAGTACTTGTTAGAAAAATGATCCTTCAAAGGGAGTCAAAAATAGTTCTGGATTTCAAAACTTTACATGTAATTACTGTATTCTGTTGTATGTATGTCGGCCGATTATCTACGCTATGGGATATAGGCCCTATGGGGGGGATGCCCTCCGTGGGGGTCTTTCCAAGGGAACCTAACCTGTATTTACGCAAGGTTCAAAGAAAACCACAGAAAACTCCGAACGGTTAGGCCGACAGTCGCGATTGGGTTCGAACCCAGCACCTACCGTCTACCAGTTTGGAGGTCAGAACCTCGCGGCCACTGGTGGGGCTAATTACTGTATTCTCTTGAAAGATGTATATTTCAAAAAGTTATACATTCTATTAAAAAAAAAAAAAGTATTTTTTTTTTTTTTTTTTTAAACATAAACATAAAACATAGTTATACATTCTATTTAAAAAAATGTAACATATGGCTAGCACTGACAAAGAATCATTTGCAGTTTATGTTTAGTTTTGTTTTTAAAAGCTGTTTGAAAAGTGAGAATTGCTTGTTTGCAAATTAATCAACCCCACGATACCTGTATTTATGGAGTATGCATCCAAAACTTTAAACAAATATCTCCCAAATGAGTACAGCAACCACCTGTTACTGAATAAGGTTTTGAAAGTCACCAATTCTTTTTTGCCTTGTACTTTATTTAATCCTTTCTTATGTGTAAAAATCTTGCTAGCAAATTATAATAAATTGATTATGCTGGGTGACTAGCATCATTTTCAAGGTTATTTGATATACATAACAACAATCTTCTGCTCATCATGAAACTTCCTAAAATGTTAATGAATGCTTAATAACATGTTGCGAGATTTTTACTCCAGAGTCCAGAATTGAGAAGAGATCACCAAATTTTCAGAGATGATAAATATCCTTTTCACAGTCACATGAAATGTATTTTAACAGGTGGAATGGAAAATATATTTTTTTATAATTCTGTAAGAGAGCTAAAAAATTTCTTTCATCTGTGCACTAAATAACAAAATCCAGTGATTTTCATAGTTTGAAACATTGCTCTTGGGCAATGTTCTCGTTGACTTTTGGTGAACCTTAGCAATTTGGATATTCAGGGGACAAAAAAAAAAAAAAAAAAAAAAAAAAAAAAAAAAAAAAAAAGGCCAAATGGAAAAAGAATTAGCAAAATAGATTTGTCATAAAACATTGAAAAATCAATGTTTAACCCTTTGATGTACCCTTTTAAAAAAAAAAAAGTGTTTAAAAATAACCTCCAACATTTCATCTCATCAAGGCTGATAAATTCAGTAACAAGCTCACTAAGTACTGAGGGTCCCAAGTTAATGCTAACCATCTAACTGAGACATACTGTATAGCATCTCAGAGAAAAGAAAACAGAACTGGTCCAGAAAACAGAACTGGGCACTTTAGACATGCTAACACAATAAATTTAATATATATATATTTTCATTTTAATAACTCATTTTTTGTAACTCCTTATGGATCAATTATTGAACTTATTCAACTAACCACTTTCAGAAATTCTGAAAAACAAATACATTATCATTATAAATATCCTGCACAAGCATAAAAAAAAAAAGATTTCAAACTTTATTTAACTCATTGAAATGTTATGAAATAAAACTTTCTAAACAAAGTAACTTAAAATTTTAAAATGTTAAATTCATCTAAAAAAAGAAAAAAAATCAAAATATAAACAACAAATTGTATGTCACATTAAAAAAGTTTTTTTTTTTTTTTTTTTTTTTTTAGAATTCTTTGTGTTTTCATTGAAACCTGTACTTAAGGCAGTTGTGAAATCGTACTATTGCCCATTGGACTATATTTTGAATATTTGCTGAAATTACATTATTAACATTTCTTATATACATTTGATTTCTCAATTCAGTTTTTGTTACATTCGTCATGCTGTCTTGCCACCCACTGAATGTAATTGTAGGATTTGCACCAAAATATAGTATGTTGCATGTTACAAAGGATAGAGTCACTGGGGATATTTTTTTTCAAATGAAATCTATAGTATCTGTTAAATTTATGATTCTGCAACAAGAAGTCAAGTAATGTGCATAAGTGTGTTGCCAGTATTGACACACACACACATAAAAATAGCAAATATTGAACACTCATAATTTTGTGCCTATTTGCTTGTTTACTTGTCAGATGAAGCAGTTTGTCACAATGGCAAGTGGTAACGAAAACCCTGTCTCTCTCTGAAGAGCTGCTAAAGTTTCACCAGAGGATGTACAAATTGCTTTGAACTAAATTCTTTTATAGGCAAAAGATTGCCTTGGGTCCTTTTTTTTTAATTTCAAGAATTCATATTGCAAGAAATGTGTTAGACAATTCTACATTTAGAAGTTCAGCAATAGTTTGATGTATGCATCAATAGTACATCAGGAAATAAATGTATAAATCATATTTTGCATTTCTTTCTCATAAGTAACATGGCTTGTGCCTCTCCTATTTACAGGAGAGGGACAAGCAACTTTTGATGCAATAGCAAAAAGTTTGAAACTCTTGATCTAATCTATAAATTAAAACCCTTATAAGCATAATTGTTTTGAAAAGCAATGAAAAAAATTTAACATTTTTGTGAGATATGTTAATTTATAAATTAATTTTCTTTTTTTTGTTATTATTTTAGGAGCTATGAGTCTGACATCTTGGCTGTTCATATGTAGTACTGTTGGAAAAGTAATGACAAATAGTTTTTCTCAGTAAACTATTATTATTATTTTTTAATTTGTTGTTGTTCTCACTGAAAATCATTTTTATGTTTATTTTTTGTTGCAGTCATTTTGCTTTGTAAAATATCTTGTTCCACTTTTTGTAATCATTTATAATATTATTTTATAATTGGATCATCGCATGTAATCAATTTGATGGAAGCTAATATTTATAAGTATAAAAATAAAGCAAAAATTTGTTCATGTATTTTTAAATTATTGTCTCTTTATTTCTTTGTATAAAATTCTATACATGATTATTTAATAACATTGTGTTATTACTTTTTATATCACAGTAATTATGAATGAACTCTTAATTTACAACTTGCTACTGTATTTAATTCAATGCATACCGATTTAATTTCAGTAAGTTTCAGTACTTACCATACGACATATGAAAAAAACATTTTGAGAAAAATTAATTTAAAGATTGCAACTCTGAATCATTTAAAGAGAAGATGGATTCAGTAAAAAGCCTTTTTCACATCTGTATTATAATGAAAACACATGTCCATGAGTAATGCTGATATCATATTGACAGTAGATACACTGGACAATAAATTTCATTTTTACTGCAATTTCTTCACTCTTGCTACTGTAATTTGTTTGCAACTTTTAAACATCACAGTTTGTACATGTTGAATTGAGGAAGAAATTATGTTTCTAATGCAATGAGTTTAAAAGCTTTAACTTAGATTGTTCATTTTTTAAATAATTTTGAAGCAGAATTCATATATATGTTACTGGCCAAATCCAATTTTAGACAAAACTAGTTTACCCTAACACCCATAGAACAAACTAGTTTTTCCTTGTCCAAATTAGCTTATCCTAATAAATACCCTTAAGATAAACTTGTTTTTCCTGGACCGAACTAATTTAGATTACTAGGATAAACTAGTTTGTCCTTCTGTTCATTGGTCCGAACTAGTTTATCCTAGGCAATCTAAATTAGGGAGATGCAAGGTCTTCATAGACTAAAGTATGTCTCCTTGATTTTTTTTTTTTTTTTTTTTTTTTTTTTTTTTTAATTTATACATGGGCACATTCAGCCCATTTCCAATAGCCCTATCCCCTGCTTCCATCCTACTAAATAAAATCTTTGTTGTGCTACTGATCTTGACCTCCAAGCATCACTGCAAAATGAAAGGAGTACCCAGTATGTAAATACAAGATACAAACTTGTCTGAATGAAAAAAGCTAGAATTGTGATGGAAAATTTAGAAGTTATCAATCTTTTTTTGAAAGTTGGGTTATAAAAATATAGTTAATTTAGTGTGAAATGATGTCTAGCATATAAAAATATCTGTGTTGATGGGTTTTCAATGTAAGATTTTTAATGTCCTATCATCTAAAATGCAATATTAATTTTGTGCACAAGTGTGGCAATATGAGGTAAATGCATATTTACTAATAAAACTTAATATATGTAAGTGAAGAAAAATTTATTTTAATAAGAAAATCAAGTTAGGTATGTAAAATTTGTTCATCTTTTAAACATACGATTGCAATGTATATTGTTGACGATGCTCAACACATTGAACACATTTAATTTGATTCTCCCATCAAAATAAATTAACTTTAATTACATCTTTGCTTTTATTAGTAAACTAGCAAGCTTTGTTCATTATGCTAATCTGTTTCTCCAAACAATGTAAATCTGTGAATTTCATCTCATGTTTTAAAACAGTATTGACCTGGAATGTCCTTTCATATTTCTAAAAAGCACTATGAATGCCATAGCACTATTAGCACATTATTATTCTTATGTGTCTGACAAAATTTGTATTTTAAGGATTAACTCTTTTAGTTGATCATTTACTGTAAGATTTGGTAAAGAACAATAGAATGATATTCATATACTAAAACTATCATCGAAAAATTTTCTAACAATGCAAGTCCCATCAAAATCTACTTAGAAGAATTCTTTGACAATAGCCAGTTTTTTATAATTCGGTTCACCTAATTAAGGCTCCTGTCCTCGCTCGAGGAAACGCTTGCGAGCTAATGCTATTCCTATGGGGAAGCATTTTTCTAATAACTCTTTCGCATTTCGACATTTTTGAATAATTTTTTTTTGCATTGGATAGCTGAGGTGCATGCCGACAGCGCACCTTTTTTACTTTTTCGATTTTGGTTGCAGATATATTTTTTAAAAAGCACTTTCAGTTTCGAAACCAGTTTTGAAAGTAAAACTAACTTTGTAAAAAATATCTGCAACCAAAATCGAAAAAGTAAAAAAGGTGCGCTGTCGGCATGCTCCTCAGCTATCCAATGCAAAAAAAATTATTCAAAAATGTCAAAATGCGAAAGAGTTATTAGAAAAATGCCTCCCCATAGGAATAGCATTAGCTCGCGAGTGTTTCCTCGAGCGAGGACAGGGGCCTTAAAGAACATTCCTAAACTATATGCATAATAGTTCTAAGTGTATAATACTTCCAGATCCCAATAATCTTCGTTAAAATCAGCCATTTTATTTTAATTTTCTGAGATTTTTTTCAATAAAGCTGCACAAGATTAACCTTTTTTATAAAAATTGTAGGAAACAAAAACAACTTAATTGATGAACTACATTGAAATCTGCATCTTTTACCATACATCTTGAGTTGAAAATCGTATCACAGAGCAATCAGCGATATTAAACAATATATGATTCATTCCTTTGAGATTCATTAAAATAATTATAGACCATAGGTGCAATAATTTTGCTTAATGTCAATTTAAAACTTACAAAACTAAAAACATTTTACTGTCTTTTGTAGTCATTTCATGACTTAAAAAGCAATGTTTAATTATGAATGATTCCAATTAAGATATAGACTGTGGTGCTCATTGGCAATATAATGATCTGAATGAACTCCATGTATTAATACTTTCTTCAAAAAATGCCAATTAAAAGGCAAATGAAGGTGTGTAGCAGTATTGTTAGAAATTTTATATTTGGACTGTTTTGATTTTTTGTTCACATCTGGAGAGGAAGAAGTAGTAACAAGCAACAAGCAAGATTTTATTTTTTTAAATAAGATTTAAAAGATTTTATTTTTATTATTTAAAGTTTTTTGGTGGATAAAAATATATGCTATCTCTTGAGAAATGTTTAGATAATAAATTCCTTCTCATGAACCAATTAATAAAGACTTTGGAAACAAGCACAATCGAGGTTCCATTGTATGAATCATATACAGTAAAACCCCAATCTATCGTTCTCACATCCATCGTTTTCCCGCATTGATCATTTCATTTCTATGGTCCCTGCACAGATTATTCTTAAACAATGTTAACGAAACCCACTAGCATCGTTCTTCAAAAAGTCACTTTCCCACATTCATCGTTGTAAAATTTTTCCTCCACACCAAAAAGAAATTTAAAGTCATGTGAATCTATATTATATACAAACAGGAATTACTTCTTATATCCTAAAATGACTTATTTCTGCTGTTTGTGTTGATGATGATGACAATAATGCAGCTGAAGAGTGGTTGGCAGAGAATTAAATTATGTTTCCATTGATCAAGAAGTTGCTACATGTGGTGTCTTAAACATTGGAGAAATGTGTGATAATGCAAAAAAAAATTTTTTTTTTAATGGCAAAGAAACAGATAACATTCATGCCAATGAAGCTGAGCCACCAGTGCCAAGTCTGTATGATGCAATTACGGCCTTTGAAACTGTATGAACTTTTATGTATGCATATGAAGTTACAGAAAATTGTCTTTTTCTTTAAAATTTATTTTTGTTTTAAAACTGAACTAAATCTCAAACAATATTATTGATTTTTAAAAATAAATATAAATTTTCTATAACTTTGATTTATTCTTTTTACAGTTTTGTAAACAACTAATTAGTATTTCTTAGTATACTGCATACTTTGCATGCATTAGTAATGCATAATCATTGTGTTTTTTCGTATTTTGAAGTTAATCTGCATTCATCGTTTTCTTTCCTGCATCCCTTGAAAAACGATGGATCGAGGTTCTACTGTATACATATTTTTTGTAACTCAATGAATAGAGGTAACAATCTGCCAAACTAAACCTTGTTTATGTTTTTTTTTAAATTGTTTTATGCTTTCTTTCCGTATATATACAGTGTACCCCAATTTTGTGTTCTTCATCAGACAAGTGGGAAAACTCGAGTAAAGGCATAATCTGGGATAAACTGTTGAAATATTATAATTTAAATGAAATATAAGACACATTCACTTTCTCTGTTCCGAAATACATTTTGTTTAAAAATATCTGTTACTTTGCCTCCTTCTTCTTGCTACCTTTCAATTTTTTTTGTCAGATGAATGGAAAAAAAAGACATTTAGGAAGGAAAAATGTGATAAGTATTTATAAATATTTCAGTCTACTATATAATAATTTGAGTATCTTTAAAATATATTTTTTGATTTATTGTAATTATTATTTTAATTACAGTTATAGTAAGCTTTAACTGAGTATATTTATTTTGCCCCATACCATAGGATGAAATAATTAACTGACAATATGTTTTAAAATAGCATTATCAATACTAATTTGCATGTTTTTTGTGAAACAGTTCTTTAAATTTTGTGAATGAAGCTCATTTGTATATTCTATGTCATTATTTTACCAATTCGATGAATAATTTTAGTGAAAATTAAGTTTGAATGAAAAATGGGCTGTTTCTATAACTATTTTACTCTACCTAACCCTATTAGTCAAATAAGATAAAATTTATTACTTCATAATTCTTAAATGCAAGCTATATCATTCTTTTAAATATGCAAACACCCCATTCTGATGGGCTATCCTCTAATAATTATAGAACTGAGCAATGCAGAACAATATGCCTAAACTTTCTCTGAAAAATTATCTAAAGATTATTTAAAAATTATCTCCATGAAAATCTATTTAGCAAAACTCAAACACTCAATTGTTTTCTCTGATGTGTTATTGATCTACGAATTGTGTTTGGTAAGTTTTTATATATCCTAGTGATATCAGAGACACATGTTTTTTTTTTTAATTTCACTTGTGTCCCTATGTTCCTAAACTTTTGAGGCTGTGAAATAGAAAATAATTTGTTCAACAATAATAAAAAAAATAATAAAAACAAGTAAGAAAAATCATGTGTTAAGCATAGATTATGAAACACTTTCCAACACTTCCTGAAATCTTTAACAAAATTTTGTTATTTAGCGAAATAAGATGCTACTGTCCATAGCTAAATATGTATTCCAATACTTTTGAACAACCCTGTATTTGATCCGTCGGTTGATATATATATACACACACACTATAAAAAGGAAAATTTAGTTTAGTGAGAAAATGTCTAACTGGTTGAAATGTCTCTTTCAGCACTTTATTCTAATAGATGGAAAATACTTCAATACTTTTTCAGCCCTGTAATTTACCTAGTAACTTTATTACACACTAGTATTTTGTTAAAATTTAGTTCAAACAAACACATTCTTAAAACTGCCTAAATCACATTTCCAGAAATTATCATCTATAGGTGACCATGTAGCTAATTCTTTGTGTGACCCTGTATATCATTTTATCTATTTCTACAAACAGTTCTTAGTAAACTGAAAGCAGTTCAAAGTAAAAATTCATAACTTACTTAAAAACATCCTTTAAGTTAATTACATTCATATTCAGTAATCTTTATGATCTCTTTTGTGTAACCCTGTATATCATCTATAACATTTATATGCACTAATTTGCAGAACATTTAGTAAAACTTAAAAGTGCATATCAAAATTGAAAATGCATTTCAACTATCTATCAGTTATCATCGATAATATACAGTACTTCGGATAAAAATATAAGATTTGAAATATTTTGTGTCCCTGTAAGTGCTACGCACTTCATATTATGCGTTACATATTAAGTCTCAGTGGCATATATCAATTTTATGATACTTGAAATCATTTAACATTATTAAAATAAGTCGCAAAGAATTCCCTCCTTTATTATTGTAATTGAATTCTTTTGAGTGGACCTGTAAATGAATAATAACTAGTTTGGCTGCATATTTTACAGAATGCATTTTTAGTGCACTTTAGTGCGTGTAAATTTGAATAAGTTTGACAGGGTGTAACACCTTTAAAATTCATTTTAAACAATTTCTCCCATTGGCCATAATGTATTGGAAACTTTTGACTATCCTTGTAAATAAACTAATCATAGTAGAAACTTTATTTTCAATAGAGTTCGTGCTAGGGTAAACATCAATAACATATAAAAATTTCATAGCAATCCAAGGATATTTATGGGAGTTAGAGCATGGAAAGACGGCCAGACAAACCGAATGCATAAACACTTTTCAACTTTGTTGGAACGTGTTAAAAAGGGGAAAATGGTAGTCTGAAGCCGAGGTCATCAACTGGCCTATAAAAAATTTTTTTCAGGTAAAGGGGGGAGGGGGGAGGTTGCAGGAAATTTGATTTTATTTGCATTTTTGATGTTTTACAAGTAACTGTACTGTATATACATATAAAAAAATTAAATATTGTAATTTGTATTGTATTTTCTATAAAAGCGTTGAAATGCTGCAGCAACTGTTAAAAATTTGACCCATTTGCTGCAACATCACTCCACTGCTTTTATATAAAGCGGTTACTTTTACTGTGATATGGAGCATTCTCATTGGTCATAAAAGAGATATTCTATAAAAGCTGTGGAGTGACGCTGCAACAAATGGGTCAAATTTTTAACAGTGTAATAAGGAAAGGGCATGTTTACAAATAAATACTTCTGTCAACCAAAAAATTCTGAAAAATTAAATACAATAAAACCAGAAAAAAAAAAAGTCTGTCTCTGACGGAATTCTGTCTTAAACAGAAAATCTGTTGATCCATGCAAAATGAATACAATAATACCTGAGAAAAAATAAACTCTATTTAACCCTCCTAGGAAGAGCATTTGTCTATTATGTATTTTTTCTTTCGTATGTGATTCCGTCTTAAAAGGTTTTACTGTATAACATTTTTCAAAGTCTAAAATGCACAGGATATAGATTAGTGATATTAAAATATAAGTGAAACATTTAGATATAAACAAAGATTCACTGATAAAATAAATATATCACAGCTTTTGGCGCTTCTTTAATAATAAAAAGTATAAATATAAAAAACGAAAAGCTGTAATAAGTATTTTTGGTCAGAACTCCTCCCCTCGAAACAATTTTTAACTACACTGAAATAAAAAGCTGTGTAGAAATTCACGGCTGAGCCGGGTTATGATTTAAACTTCTTTCCAAGCTGGTCCGGATTATCAGGGTTGCCACGCCACCTGGAGAACCGGGAAAACACAGGGAATTTTAAATCTCCTCCCAAAACAGGGAAAATCCAGGGAATTTTTTAAAAAATCTGGAAAACACAGGGAATTTGGTAATGGCAAATTATAACATTTCTAATTAGCCTTCATACACGCATATATTTTTTCGCACTCAACATGGAATAAATGCGTTGCAGTACAGGGAAAATACAGGGAATTTTTTTTCAAGATTAGAGTGGCAACCCTGATTATGATTTTAACATTTTTCCATGCCGGGCAGCATTTTTTCCCCTATGGGTCGGTTTGGGACCGGACCTAGATATTTCGTTAAATGCAGACCCCCAGTGCTAACGATCAACATATTTTGAAAACAAGTTTTGATTTAAATCAATACGTTGCTTTATTATATTCAAATAAGAGGCAGGGTCTTAAACCGACATTTAATACGAACAATTTGTGGACGATCCCTCATTTCCTTTGAAACCGAGTTCGTTTGCAGGCATGGTAAAGTGGTGTAAGTCACGAATTTTGGATTTTAATATCTCTGTCAGGTTTTCAGATATGGAGATGAAATTTTTGTTGTTCAATTTAGGAATGTATAAGGAATAATTTCATAACTGGGAATTTTGCTCTACGGGGGCCATATAAAAATTTAATTTTCGTATTTTTTCAGATAGACCCCCCCATGGAGTTGAAACTTATCAGAAATTTCACCTTTTTTATGAATTTTTTCAATTGGAAGTATGGGTCTAGAGGCAATATTTAAAGAGATAGCCTATTGTTTCGATATTTATGACTCACCCTGTATACAGGGTGTCCACTCTTAAGAGTGGCCAATGGCTAATTTATAAACCGTTAGTCATAGACATATAATTCCAGTTGCAAAAACGGTAAAGAAGTATATTTGAAATAATTTAGGTTAAAAAAAAATATTAAAAAATAATGAAAATTAAATTTTTATACGGTTCCCCGGCCCTATAAGTGTACTTATAGTACTAAAATACTCTAACAAGTAAGACAAAAAAAGTCCCATTCCACTGCGATTGAAACTGACCGAGTAATAGCTGTTTAAAGTTGAAGCATCTTTTTTGCTGGAAAATAGGGATGAGTCACAAATTTACTCGAAATAAAAACTAGTTGGATGTGCCAATCCCAAAACTTTCTTCTATCTCATACGTACATTTTAATATTTAAAAAAAATAGTTACTCATTTTAATGCTTTAATAATTTTAATTCAATACCATACCAACTTTGATTTTCTCCTTAAATTTCTGCTTCAATCAATTAATCGGAGTAAAAACGAATTTCCGTCTTTGCACGAGCCGATGGACAATAGAATGATAGGCAGATTTTTTTTTCAAATTCAGGAATGACCTACTTCCCTTACCAAAAAATATTCATATACAAAAAATTTAGTTCAGTTCTAGAGCTAACTTCATACACTTTTATGTGGTGCAATATTGAAAATGGCATAAAATTTGCTATTGCAGCGCCCCCTTCCGGCGGATTTTTTTCAGATTCAGAGCGATCCAACTAGCCATAGCCATACACTTGCACAAAAAATTTCGTTCAAATCGATGCATAACTTCATGTACTTTTGGGAGTATAATATTGAAAATGGCACAAAAATCGCGATTGCAGCGCCCCCTTCCGGCGGATTATTTTCAAATTCAGGAAGGTCCACCTAGCCATAGCCATACACTTACACAAAAAATTTGGTTCAATTCGATGCATAACTTCATACGCTTTTGGTCGGTACAATATTGAAAATGGAACAAAAATCGCGATTGCAGCGCCTCCTTCGGGCGGATTTTTTTCAAATTCAGGGGGGATCAACTAGCCATAGCCATACACTTACACAAAAAAATTGGTTTAAATTCGATGCATAATTTCATATACTTTTGGTCGGTACAATATTGAAAATGGCACAAAAATCGCGATTGCAGCGCCCCCCCTCAGGCGGAATATTTCAAAACTGAAGGAGGACCTGCTTGCCACAGCCAGAAACATTCACAAAAAATTTGGTTCATTTCTATGCATAACTTCATACACTTTTTGATGGTAGAATGGCGACATACACACAGACAGACATTTTGTAAAAACATGTTTTTTGGTATCGCTGACCCCTAAAACGTGTAAATCCGTCAAAACCCGGAAGTCGAAAAAAATTTCGATTACAATACTTTCTTCTATTGAAGATAGAAGAAAGTAATAAACATCAGAGATAAAATTAAACATTGAGAGTAAAATAATTTTTACAGTATTATTTTAAATTTTATGTTGATGTTTAGAAATTAAAGCAGAACATGTACTAAAAGTATAAAAAAAAAAAAAAAAAATCAACAAAAGCAACAGTCTCTATTCGCTACAAAATGATGCATATTTAAAATTCAGTCAGATTATATAAACTAATAGAATTTGGTGTAGTGCTATAAAATAAATAAATAGTGTTATGCACCTAAAATCGTATTAATATTACATTGGCATTGGATATAAATATGTATGCCAATTAAACCTCGATCGGATATTTGGAAGTGAGTTAAAATTTGGATACAAATTTTAAATTAGGAAAATGTACATACGAAAGTTATAAGTAAAAAAAAAGCTTATCAAAATAACACACCTTTTTAAAAGAAAATCATGAAAAGAAACAGCTTCATTTCTTTACAAAATAAAACTTATGTAAAAATACAATTGAGGATATAAATTTCAAAACTCGCTTTATCACTTTTGTTTTCTATATCAGTCTATACCAATCTGCACCAATATAACTCTACAATCTCCAAATTTATAATGAAAAGCAATGGACGCATTTGAAGATTTTTCGCGATTTCCCAAAATTTTATATTCTTGATAAAGAGAATTTCTAAAGTCAAGTTTTAAATTATTTTATCCAGTCTAGAAGTTAATTAATAAAAATTAACACTACCATAAAACTTATACAGTGGCAGCACCTTCAGTTAAATCGCTTTAAAAAATTTCTTTACCTCATTTAAAACATTTTTGTAACTGGAACTACATGTATAAATGGTTTAGGAATTAACCATTGGGCAGCGTTGGAAATATACGCCCTTTATAATACTTTAAACACTTAGTGTACGTTCCCTTAAGGCTTTGTCCTACTCATCTCTTTTCAGTTACAGAAAAATGGTTTAAGTCATTAAATTTAAAGTTTCATAACTTGGTCAATTTTAATGTTAGATAAATGGGACCTTTTTTGTATTGCTTGTTAGAGTGATAGAAAATTTTTACTAAATATCACTTAATAGGACCGGGGACCGTGTAAAAATTTAATTTTCGTAATTTTTTAATTAAAACATTTTTTTAATCTAAATCGCTTAAAAAAGAATCCTTTACCTTTTTAAAAGCATTTTTGCAATTGGAATTATTTGTCTATAACTAACAGTTTAGAAATTAGCCATTGGCCACCGTTGAGAGGAGAAACACTATCTATATAATAAAGGCCAAACGTATCTGTGCGTAATACATACGTCATTTTGCGAATGGCAACACTTTTCCCTGCAATTAAGGTTTTGTAATTTTCACTATTCCAAATTTTATACTTCTAAACAGCGTCGTATTAAAAAAAAAAAAAAAAAAAAAATCTTTTAAATGCAATTTGTTTGAAAGGTGTATCTCAATTTATTTTTGAAAGATTAATTTTTTTTATAGTTTTTAGTACCAATTTCGTAATTGTGGCAACAGATCCACCCCATTTTCTCTTAAAATTGAAAAGAAAAGTAGAAATTAAAATGCGCAATACTTTCCCGTGCAATTTCGATTTTGCAATTTTCGGTACTGCAAATTTTGCATTTCAAAACATGGTACTTTTTTAATTTTTACGCCGCCGTATAGAGAAAAAATGCACTTTTAAATGCAATTTGTTTCAAAGTTTCACTTTATTTTTGAGGTATTAATTTTTTTATAATTTTTAGTACCAATTTTGGAATTGTGGCAACAGAATCGCTCCATTTTTTTTCTCTTAAAATTAAAAAGAAATTAAAATGCGAATATTATTTCAAAAATATCGTCTTTTATAAAATCCGGTGACTTTCCGTTTTATTTCGTTTAATAATTTGGGTAAATGAGTTTTATAGTTTTTTTGTTAATTTTAGCTTAAAATAATATATTTGTTTGAGAATTAGACTGATCAATATAAGATGCAATTTTTTATTGTAACTAATTTTGCAGATTTATTAGAAATCAATGAAACAGCTCTTTCTTAAAGACTTTCTTTCGTTGAATTTCGACGGGTTCCACCTGGTATATGTAAAATGAATGACCAAATTGTTAAGAGGATTAGTCTTTATTATTTATACTTTTTCAATCATTGTGGTACTTTGTAATTGTTAATGATGGTTATATATATATATATATATATATATATATATATACAAAATAGAAAAATAAATCTATTAGTGAAACAAAGGAGAGAGAAGGCTGCAATTAACTGTAAAACAGAGGCCACTCTCTAACTAGACCACTAATTTAGTGATGATTAAGTAGACAATATTTATTATTATTTATAAGGTGAAGCTTATGTTGCTAGTCCCATTTTTACTAACCCCCAATGCACATGGCCCCCTTAAGGCGGATTTTGTTAAAATCCTGTTCATAGCTGAAGAAAATAAATTTCGACCCTTATAGAATGTAACTCCTTTTAGGAGATATCTACTCCAACGGACAATGGGGAAAAAAAAAAAGCAGAATAGTGACTTCTAAATGAAGAATTTAAAATACAGTAAATCCTATGAAAACGGAGTCTGTTTATTATGGAATCCTGGCTAAAATGTAAAATCATAGCGCCCCCCCCCCCTCCAAAAAAAAAACCTTAAAAAAAGGGGGGGGGGTGGGTGGGTAGAAACAAGACTGAAAGATTTTTACCTTAGTTTATTTTATAAAATGTTATGATCGTAATTTTTCGAGTAGATTTCGTATGAAATACTGCCTATTGCGGTCTCCCCTATGTTGGAATTTCTGAAAAATTTTTGCAGATCTACACCGATTATGATTCATAACTTTGTCAATTCTCAAAATATCAAATCCAATTAAATTTATTATAAATTTACTTAATATTATCTAAAACTTTTGTATTGACAAGTTTTTGATAGAAGCAACTCTTATTGCCTCCCCCCCAAAAAAATTGAGGGGAGGGGGGAGTGGAAGATGAAAAAAATCCATAACTTTGTCAATTTTTAAGATCTCAAATCTGATTAAATTTATTATACATCTTCCCAATAATATTTACAACTTTTATATTGACAAGTTTTTGGTAGGAACAATTCTTATAGCAAAAACTAATTAAACAAAAATAGGAGTTGAAGAAAAAATCGCAGCCAAACTGCTTATTTTCTGACTCATTTTTAATTAATTTTGGCTTTCAAACTCATGCAAATAGTAGTTTCTCTTATTTAGGAACTATTTATTGTGCCGTATTGGTCTATTATTTTCATAAAGGAAGAATATATATAAAAAATGCCGTCAAACGCATTTTGAACAGAATTTCCCGAAGCGATCGTGATTGAAATATTGAGGAAGTATTCAAATAACAAATTGCTTATTTTCTGAGTCATTTTAAAATTCCTTTTTGCTCTGAAACTCATCTAATTGGCAGTTTCTCTTCTTTAAGAACCATGTAATGTGCCGCATTGATAATTTTTTTTTTCATTAAGGCAGAATATATTTCAAAAAAGGCTGTCAAAGTGAGTATTTTGAACCGAATTTCCCTTAAGGTAATCTGATAAAACCAGCTCTTGCAGAAACTAGTCGTTGGGGGCCACCGTAATACTTACCCATCATGGATATGCATAATATAATATATGAAAACAAAACATGTGTAAACTGTTTATAAAATGCATTACAATTCCAAAACAAAATATAAACGTATTTTTAACACATAATCATGCTCTCTTAATGAATAGCTGATGAATCCATTTCGACAAATTGTATAAAACGCCAAACTATTCAAGTAGCACTGAATTGCATAAAAGAAACATCCTTATAACTCCAAAAATAATAATCATATTCACCAACGGTTTGTTGCACCGAATTAAGCGTCTCATTTCCAATTAAAATATATTTTTGAATTAAAATTTAATGAAATACAGGGTCATGAAAAACCAAAGAATGTGGAAAACAGGATTAGAAATATCTCGACAACTAATAATCCGATCGACTTCGTTTTGCAAAATTTGTGTTATTTTATTGCTTTTTGCGTCCATATCTTAAACTAAAAAAATCGAAAATTTTTATATACTTTTCATCAGAACGAATTTTTCGAGAGTCCGAAAAAGATAGTTCCGGATAATCGAGGTTACTGATATTAAATAGGCTTCGTCTTATTCTTACGTACTCAGTACATACGAAATTTCAAGTCTCTATCTCAATTTGTTCGGGAGATAGAGTGGTTACAGACACACAGACGGATGGACGGCATTTTTTTTTTCTTTCTAAAAATATGTTTTTTGGAACCTTCAGTATCTAAAACGTGTAAATCCGTCAAAAAAAAATTTTTTTTTTTTTTCGATTTTCAAAACGATTACAAGACTTACCCTAAACTATGTATGATGGGTAAGTAAAATGAAACTAAAAACTCTCCAAAAACGACCAAATAAAGTTGTTGAACTGGATTTATCTCTAATCATATTTTACTTTTTGTTGGTGAAACGAGAACTTCGAAATCTACCTGAGCCTGTTGGCCGAACCGACGCACAGTGGGGCAGGAAGCCTCCAAAGTTGGCAAAAAATAAAATTTACTTTGAACAAAAAAAGCACATCACGGATTCTTTTGTAGAAGAAAAGTAGTAAAATTTTAAACTTTTACATAAGCTAAATAGTAATTTATTAATTAATTTACAAACCTTTTTCAATATTTTTTGTAGAAAAATGAGTTAAAAACAAGAATTTAAGATAGTTTTATACTAATTAGGTATTTATAAATCATCCATAATATCGCATTAAAAAATGTAAACATAATTAGTAATTTTAATTATTCTCAAGCAAACCTTATAATGAATATTAGCGACTCGTTTTGAAGGATTGGATCAACCTTTCTCAGGCAAAATGTACGTATTACTATAAAGACAGCAGAAGAAAAACTGTTTCTGTTGTTTTAGTGCTAACACACACTTTTTGTTTTCCTGTTTTTCAGATCTTAAACTCACTAACGAATATGTAGAACTAGAATTGTATAACCGTTTTACTCTTGATATTTTTGATCGTCCAGAACAAATTCAGACGGAATATGAAGATGGGCACGTTTGCTTTTCATTGACGCTTCTGTTTGTTTTTCAAATCGAGGAAATGAAAGCGATTTGCCAAGCCACTCTTTGTTAATTCTAAAGCATTTCCCTTTTTTCGCCAGGCTTTTGCTCATCGGAATTTATACACTATATTGCCATTGATTATGGGACACTTGCGATTTTAGACATTTTGCTAAATATCTAGAAAAATACATGAGGAATCATCTCGAAACTTTTAGTGTATAAATATAATAGTATACGTCATACATCTCCGTGAAGATTTTTTACCGAAACGCCATAGGGGACCGTCAACAAATTAAAAAAGAATGAATATCTTTTGAATAACCCTGTCAAAACTAATGTAGCAAAAGCGCTCAAACTCTAGATTATGATTGAATGCCTTATTGTAATGCACTGTGTTCATTTTTATGCAAATAGCATGCACACTCGCAGAGTAATTAAGGTTTTTATAAAAATGGTCCCAAATTTGTCCAAGTTTTTCCATTATATTTTCAGAGTTCTTAATATAAAATAATATTTTTTTCAGAAAATATGACAAACAACATTACACACAGTAACCTGTAATCAGAATTAAAAAATAATAAAAATTGTATGAAAAATGAGTAGGTTTACTATATAATTTTTTACTGCGCATGCGTCAAAGATATCAAAATTTCATTTGCATATTATGTTAGCTAAATGTATAGAGCAACTTTTGTAAAAGTCTCAAAATCATAGCTTGAAAATTCTGAAAGTAATCGTCTATAGAAAAAGGACAAAATCCGTTGTTTCCACAATGAAGCAAAAAAATGAGGGATTTTATCCAAATGCAGTAGTACATCCCATATTGTGTATTCTATATTGACACTAATCAATGAATATATGGATACAACCCCTCTTGTTTTTGCTTCATTTTGAGAATAACGGATTTTCGACTTATTCAATTGACGATTATTGTCAGAATTTTCAAATTATGATTTTGTGACTTTCACAAAAGTTGCTCTATACATTTACTTAACATAATATGCAAATGAAATTTTGATATCGTTGACGCATGCGCAGTAAAAAATTATTTAGTAAACCAACTCATTTTTTATACAATTTTCATTATTTTTTAATTCTGATTACAAGGTACTGTGTGCAATGTTGTTTGTCATATTTTCTGAAAAAAATAATATTTTATATTAAGAACTCTGAAAATTATAAGGAAAAAACTTGGAAAAATTTGGGATCATTTTTATAAAAACCTTAATTACTCTGCGAGTATGCATGCTATTTGCATAAAAATGAACAAGGCTTATTACAATAAGGCATTCAATCACAGTCTAGAGTTTGAGCGCTTTTGCTACATTAGTTTTGACAGGGTTATTCAAAAGATATTCATTCTTTTTTAATTTGTTGACGGTCCCCTTTGGAGTTTCGGGAAAAAATCTTCACGGAGATGTATGACTTATACTATTATATTTATACACTAAGAGTTTCGAGATGATTCCTCATGTATTTTTCTAGATATTTAGTAAAATGTCTAAAATCGCAAGTGTCCCATAATCAATGGCAATATAGTGTATTAAACTTTAAAACATTTAATCTTCTTTTCATTTAAACTACTTGTTCGTAGTTTCTCCGATTATGGAGCTCTTATACCATAAAATCACATTACTTTTCAAAAGTTTTTTGTTAAAACGTTCCATGATAGTCAGTTTCATTTAAATACATTGTTTTGTGATAAACAATGCATTAAAATTCGTATTTAACAAAGAAAATATTTATAATCATGTTTGGCACACCCGTACACTAACAAAAATTTAAGGATGATTAGCTATAAAAATGACCATACAATTAAAAAAGTGGCAAAAAGGAGCAAGATTTTCTGGCATATTTGTCCTTTTAAAACTCATACTTAGTAGAAAAAATTATAGTTAACACTTAATTCGCCTTAACTCATAACTAAAACCTACAATGTTTGTAGACAGTGTTAATTTTTTTTATAAATTTCACCACTATATATTCTAAGCGTCTGTATATCTATAAAAATCGTATTAAAACAAATTGAAAGTTAATGAATTATTGTTACATACTTGTAGTTAAAGGTTCCATAGTAAAAAAAAAAATTATTTTTTAATTATTATAGCGAAATTAACAAACGAATGTTGAAACAAAATTATTGATTTTTTTTTCACTTATTATCAAAGCACAATATGCAGTTTAATTTCTTTCTCTAGTGACGATCAAAATAACTTTGCGCAAATTTTAATACTAGGAAGATGTGTACTGACATCTGCTCTATTAAAGTGACGTATGTCGGTAGTTCAAAATAAAATTTCATTTTTTCGATTTTTTGCCAGTTTTGAAGGTTTTTTGCCTCACTGTGCGACGGCGATTTTTGTTTTCGGGACCTATACTTATAGGGCCTACAAAGAGACTAAAATATTTCTTCTTTTATCTCTGAAGTAATTGCGAGAACTAACAATTTTCTTGCAATTTGGGTCCCTAAAAAGAAACTGTGAATGTGATTTCTGTTGGATTCTTTCCCAGCATTTCTTCTCTCTACCGAAAGCCAGATAGCTTGTAGCTACCGAGCCTTCTTTTCCTCTTTCCCGAATTCGTTCACTTTTAGCACTTTCCAACAAAGTTGAAAAGTGCTTATGTATTCGGTTTGTCTGTCCGTCTGTCCGCGCTCTAACTCACGCAAATATATTCTCGGATTGACATGAAATTTTAGGACTTTTTGACGTTTACCCTAGCACGAACCCTATTGAAAATGAAGTTTCTACCATGATTAGTTTATCTACAGAGAGAATCAAAAGTTTCCCATTACATTACGGCCTATGGGGAAAAATCGTTTCAAAGGAATTTTAAAGATGTTATACCCTGTCAAACATATTAAAATTTATATGCTTTTAAGAGGTGCATTAAAATATGCATTCTATTAAATATAAGGTGAAAATGTAGCTATTATTCATTTAAAGGGCCACACAAAAGAATTCCATTAGACAAATGGTAAAAGGGGGAATTGTGTGTGACATATTTTAAGTATATTAAACTGTTTCATGTATAATAAAATTGATGTATGTCAATGAGGCTTAGTATACGATACTGCCTTCCCTAATATAAAGTACAGGGACACACAAAAGATTTCAAATAGTACATTCTTTCCGAAGTACTGTATATGTATCTAATGATGGCTGATGGAAGGATGAAATGCATTTTAATTATGATATGTGCGTGTAAGTTTGCGTGTAAGTTTCACTATATTTTTGCATATTATACGATGTGTATAAATGCTATAGTTAATATACAAGGCTACCCAAAAGAGCTCTCCAACGTTACTGTATATAATTATATTTTACTTTAAAATGTTTTTTAAATAAATTTTGCATTTTTACACTGAACTGCATTAAATTTACTAAGAACTGTTTGCAGAATATAGATAAAATGATATACAGAGCCACGCAAAGAATTGGGTACATAAAGCCTATGAATGATAATTTATGAGAAAGTGATTTCAGTTGTTTTAAGAGTGTTTTAGTTTAAAATAAATTTTAGCTTAACACTGATGTGTAATAAAGGTACCAGGCAAACTATAAGGTTGAACAAAGTATTCAAGTATGTTTCCATCTATCAGTATAAATTGCTGAAAGAGAAATTTCAAGCTACTAGGCATTTTTTTGGTAAATTAAATTTTCCCATTATACAGTATGTATATTAGCTGACAAATCAAAAACAGGATTGGAATACATATTTGGCTATATTTAGCTTTATATCCTTATTTACCTAAATAACGAAGTTTTTAAAAAGTTTTCATAAAGCGCTGGAAAGTGCTTCATAATCTATGCTTAACGCATGATTTTTCTTACTTGTTAAATGGTGCTGATGGTGATTCACAAATTTCTAGGCTCCATTTCAGAACTAATCGGATGTGACAATCTCAAAAACTTCTATCTCATGCATGTTCAAAATTAGTTATCACAGTGCCAAAATTAAATTGGCAATCTATGCCCATCATGGAGATTCTAATGATATGAAATTGCGTAAATTAATTCTTGAAATATGACTATCGCAGAATATAAATCACGTAAATCATGCAAAATGCAGCATAGCAGCGCACCTTGTTGGATGATTTACAACAGAATCTAATTTGCGACAGCTTATGTCAACATCTAACTGAATCTAAAGTTTGATAAAAATCCATGCATTAATTATTGAGATAGAGCTACTGCGGAAATCGTGAAAAATGCAGAATAGCAGCATCATCTGTTGGGTGATTTACACTAAAATGCATACAACATCAAGTCATATTAAGGATTATCCGAATCTGAAGTTTTATGAAAATCCGTGCATTAATTTTTGAGTTATTGCAGAAATCGCAAAAAATTCTTCATAGCAGCTCCATCTGCTGAGCGATTTACACCAAAATGTAGAACACGTCAGTTTGTGTAATGGAGTAACTGAAACTGAAGTTTAATGAAAACCCGTTTATTAGTTCTAGAGATTGAGCTATTGCTGAAATTGTAAAAAATGCTACATAGAAGCGCCATTTGTTGAGTGATTGACACCAAAATGTAGAAAACATCATTTCTGAAATAAACTGAAATACTAACTGAGTCTAAAGTTTGATGAAAACCTGTGCATTAATTCTTGAGACAGAAGTATTGCAGAAATCGTGAAAAATGCTGTATAGCAGCGCTATCTGTTGAGCGATTTACACCAAAAATTGAACAGCACCGGTTTACACCAGATAACTAACTGAAAATAAATTTTTATTAAATTCCGTGCATTAGTTCTTGAGATAGAACGCTCACAAAATTTGTGCCACCTACAGACAACCAACAGACAGAGTTACAAACAGACATTTTATAAAAAAACAAGTTTTTGGGTTTTCTGACCTCTAAAACGTGTAAATCCGTCGAAAACCCCATTTCGAAAATTTTCACTTATCCAACACTTTTTTCTTGTAAAAATAGGAGAAAGTAAAAAAGAAATGTCCAAATGTCTATTATTTGTCACATAATTTCATGGAAAATTCTAAAGTTGAATAATAATAAAGTATTCTACCCCATCATTTTAAGTTTCATTTATTTTACCAATAATTTATTCTTGTTTATTTCAAGTCAGTTTTACAAAGGAGGCTATTCTTCTACCGATGAGCCATACCTGCCCAATAATCCTTTCACATGTTCTACAGCTTTCCAATTTCCGACAAGTTGGAAATTGCTCATCAAACGTGGAAAATGAGGTGCTTTCGTACTATAATTAATTTTATAAATATATAGAGTTTGATGCATTAGCTGTTAAACTCTTATGCAAAAATGCATGAATACAGAATTTGATACGATTATATATCTTCAGTTCCAGTAATATAAAAATAATAGGACTTCATCTTAAATAGGACGTAATCAACATGGCAAACCTAGAATCATTACCTATCGTGGGATATTATAAAACTGCGTAACTCATTCGAAAACCACTTTTAAGCTATTTTTATTTCATACTCTGTAACTCGTACAAATTCTGTTGTGTTACCCTGTGTGTGATCTACAACATTTATACACACAACGTAATATGCAAAAATGTAGTTTAAACTTAAAAATTCACATCACAGCTAAAATTACACTTCGGGAGAAAGATCTGTAACATAAAAGTATTTCTGGTACATTATAGTATCTGACATCTTTGGTGAGTCCCTGTAAATACTGTTAGCACTTTCTATTATACAGGAAATAACTTATAATAAATATCAGCAACATATATCATTTTCATTACATATGAAATAATTTAACATGTATGAAATACGCCGCAAACAATGCTTTCCCATATCACATTATGTAACGGAATTCTTTTGTGTAGCTTTATAAATGAATAATAAAAATTTTTTGCTGAACATATTGCACTGAATGTGTATTTTAGTACACTTCAATAAATGCATATCAATTTTATCCTGTTTGAAAGGCTGTCACACCATTTAATGGACTTAAAACATTTTTTTCCCTTTGACCGTAATGTAACGGAATACTTTTGATTGTCCCTGTAAGAAAACTATGCATCTGATTTTCATAAAATTTGAAATGACTCGACAAAATTATGTAACAATTATATATTTTAAATTTCAAAAGATTCGGTTGGATAATTTTCATTCTTTTATGTGCGGACAGACGGACTGAATGACGACTTCAGGTGCTATGTATTTACATAATTACGAACGCACCTAAAAATAAAAGACTCAGTTAAAATATTTGAAATCTGAACAAACCTTCGTAATATATTGGTGATATTTGCAATTTTTGCCGAAACGTCAGTGAAGGCTTACTTTGGAGACACGAATTTTTTTTGTGTCTGTCTGTCAGTCAGTCTGTCTGTTCCGCGATAACTAACGCAAAAAACATCCGATTGGCTTGAAATTAAGTGGGTATGTTAGTGAGGCACTAGGATTAAGCTGTATAGTTTTTTGTTAGATTTGATTCATTCGTTCAGAAAATATAGAATATTTTATTTTGCGCAATAATGCTTTTCTATGGCAAATCCAATGATTTTCATTTTTTTTTTTCTTGAGAGAAAATGACACATTTCATTAATGGAATTCAGTGATAAATGGATACTGAAATTTACTAGTTAAATTATTCGTATTGTTTTGAAATTTTGTGTATGCATTTGTCAGATTTTTAAAGTTATTACTGCAAATTTTGGAGATTTTTTATAAATGTGTTCCAATAATATAAACTAATTTGGTTTAGAGATTTACTTATTTAAAATGTATTTATTTCATTTTCCTCATTTTCTCTTAATGGTTGCTAAGCAACCATTCATCCTAATCCTTATTATATTTTAATGCTATAAATTTGAAAGCGTGGACGAAAATTTAAACGAAGTCACGTCAAAACTGATGAATTAATTAATGTCTTTTTATCTTTGCGGATAAATATAACATAGCCCAGAAAAGAATATAGGCTATGTTTTATTAATTTTATTCAAATATTTTCCTTAATAATTCAAAATTTCCGTCTTTTTCACACAGAATCAAGAGCGATTTTTTAAATAAAATTTAACCAGTTTCCTTTATCGTTGCCCCCCCCCCCCCCAAAAAAAAAAAAAAAAAAAAAATCTGGAATAATTTTTTAACGGCGATAAGTAATTGAGCAATTTCCATTCGAAAAACCAAACTAAGAAAAAATAAATATGACGTCAGAATTAAAATAAAAATAGTACTTTGGTGAATATTAAACACGGAAATTTGTTTCGTTAATAAGAATTTTTCTGACAAAAATGGGGGCATAATTAGAAGTAAAAGAAATAAAAAATAATTATATTTTTAACAAATATTTCAATTGGTAAAATTTGACGTCATAATTGAACAAAAACAGGTATTTTATAGTAGTCGTTTAAAATACAAGAAACATGGATATCAATAACTCATGAAAAATAACGCCATTGCCGAAACTTCAGTGAAGGCTTACTTTGAAGACACGAAATTTATTGTTTTTCTTCTGTTAGTCTGTTCTTCACTCTAAAAAATAAAAGTGTAAATTTGCACACAAAAATGTGCAAATCGATGATACAAAAACGATTTGTTTATATGTGTAAATTTGTGTGTAAATTGCCAAAATACACGCCTAATGTGTAAATTTCAAAATACACATTTCAGTGTGTAATTTGATGATAACACTAAGTGTGTAAAAGTTATGGTGATCACTCATGAAATACCCACATTAATGTGTAAATTGCGCAAGAATACACATATATCTGTGTTATATTCTTATTCATTTATCTGTGTAATCTTCTGTGATTACACTGATAAATATGCATTACGCAAAAAACACATATTATTGTGTTATTTTAATTTACACAGTTCTTTGCGTAATATGCAAAATACGCATATTCGATGGAGGTTCAATAACTATTGTGTCTAGTGTATATGAAATATCTGTACTGCAACGGGTTGATGAAGAATATCGATATATTTATGCTTAGTTTCAGAACCGTAGCTGCAATATTCATATAGTTTTGTATGGAGGAGTAAAATGGGGGGGGGGGTAGTTGAAAGTCTGATTATTAGCTTATGGGGCTAGATTTGTGACAGTGGATACGATAAATTATTGTTGTTTGGACTCGGGATCATAGTGATGTACACACTTCTCATCCACTATCACAAGTGTAGCATCATAAGCTCCAAATCAGCCTATCACACTCACTCCCCTCCTCTTAAAAACTCCCTATAAATAGGTTTTTAGAACTTTACCCATCCCTTTAAAACTATGCTACTATAGCAGCTACGGATCTAAAATTCAGCATATAGCCATTTAAGACATTAGTTTTTGATATTCCTCATCAATCATCATAGTACAAATATTACTTCTCTGTTAGTGGGGAAGTATGGGACACATTGTGACATTTTCAATTTCTTTAATTATAAAATTGATTCTTCAAATTATGTTTCTATATTGCTCAAGGACATTAGAAAGGGTTTCATTTTGTATTCTATAAATCAAAGTTTTTGTATTTGTGTCAAGTAAAGTTGATTTTATTATTTTTGTAAAAAGTGTCCCATTCCTCTCCACTCTCCTCTAAGTATACATATAAAAACTGCTATTTTATTTTCTATATTCTTCCTTGCTTTTTAATTTTATCATTACCCCTCATTTATATATTATTCAGAACATGCAATTAAAAATTAAGATAAAGAAAAATAAATAATTAATTAATGATAGATTTTAGACTAATCAGATGGAATAATCATAGTTGGTAAACTTGCAATCTCCACACTTTTTATTTTCAGAGTTCAGACTCAATTTTTCATTTTTTATTTTTCAGACTCAAGATACAAACTCAATTATATTGAAGGTACTGTGTTACATACAGTTATAAAAGTAAAATTTAAAATACTATAAAAAAAAATAGAAAAAAGGTATGTAAACTTCATCACACACACACACACACATATATTACCTGCAAATATTTTAGCTGATTTGTTTATATATACATAAATCACTTATATTACATGTTGAATTGTTTTCTTTTCATAAATATTCATCATTACAAAGAATTTGCCATATAAAATATTATCAGGATTATCAAAAAAGCTGTTGAATCATTAAAGTAACATCTTTTGCATTAAATTTATATTTAGAAATTTGTGTCTTAAAAAAAGAAAAAAAATACAAATATATTTTAACATTAATGAAATTAATCCTATCTTCATAAATGAAAATTTCAGATATTCTAATTAAAATTTTAGATATCAAACTAATGTGTATTTTTATTTATCAGCTATAGTAAAAAATAAAACGAGAAATACTGTGTCTATATCCAAATATCAATTGACTCTTATAAATTTTCGAAATTAAAGCTCGTAGAATTTATTTGGTAATTACATTTGTGTCTTAAGTGTATAAAACTCACCCGGCGGGGGTATTTATGTAGAGGGGGAGGGAGAGAATGATAAGTTCGATTTTGAATATTCATTATGACACAACTGTTATATTTTTTTTTTATATACATACAATCATATGTTTTATGTCATATAAGTTCTGTAATAATATGCAAAATTGGAATGGAAAAATGCATATTTGAAGAAAAAGCCATTACTTTAATATAAATTTTCTTCAGAATTTTTGATCTGGAGTTATTTTAAATCAACGTATTTGAGCCCTTTTGCAATTTACTTCTGTGTATTTTTATTAATTCTATAATTAACAAGAAAAAATTATGTGTTCTTTACTATGACTATTTTAGTGGAACATAGTTCTCCCGATGTAATATTTTCAAATTAAAACACAACTGAAAATTTAATGTAATTAAGATAAAAAATTAAAAAAATTAATTTCTCAAAATTAGGAAATGTAACGTAGAAACTCAAAAGCAACGCTATAGTTTTAATCGATGATAAACTTAATTAACATTATAAGTTTCATAATTAAAAAAAAAATTCAATAAATAAATAAAACTTAGATGAATTGTTTAACTTATAAATCATATATAATTTATAGATATGGTATACATTTGTATAATAGTTTATATATAAACTATAATATCTTTCACACAACCGAACCAAAATTTAACATCTCACACCCCCCCCCCCCAAAAAAAAAAAAAAAAATGATGTTAATGTTTATTTTGCTACTGTTAACATACATTCATAAATTCTTTTTAAGATGAAAATTTTTCAAGAAATAAATGACTTTAGATACAACAGTTGTTATTTTAATAGACATTTATCAGGAGTTATGTAATGATGACATTTTTTAAGGCAAGTAAATTATACGTGTAAAAAATTCTTATACGTAAACAACAATCCAACATGTATCATATACATTTATACATAAATAGGAACAAACCAGATAAAAAAAAAATTGGAGATAATACGGACGTATGACATTACATACCTTATATTTTATAAGAGAATAACTTATTATATACTATATTTTTCTGAACGAGAGCGCCTGCAATCAGCTGGACACACCATTAGTTTTCAACTTAAACATGATGAAGCCAAGTCAACGAAGATTACGATTTTAGTTTTGTATTCTAGATTCGCGTTAACTCGGGGTTGAAGTAGTTCCTGAATACAACCATCAATTGCACTGCGAACTGAAGTTAAACTAAAATTACAAGTTAAACTTTGAAATGGATAAAAGTTTACAAGCTACCAGACGGCTCAAATAATTTAGGGTAAAATCAAGCATACTTATATTTGATGTGAAAAATGTATAAATAACTCAGGATACGAATTTAGAATTATCTTAATTACATGAATTATATTTTATATTACATATTAAATGAATTCGAAATAGTTTTTAGATTTTACTGAAGATTAAACTATTATCCTTTTAATTAAGGGGGGGGGGGGCAGCAAAAAAGAATACCAACAGTACAAAAAATATAATTTAATTTTATGAATAAGCATAAAGTGGGATTATATCTCTATTATAATGCCTCGTTATGAAGTCTTCCTAATGTCGCTTTAAGAATGAAATCTAGCACTATTACTGAAAATTACAAGTAAAATTGTAAAAAAGAGCAGTCTGTGTGATGGCTGAAAGAAACTAGGACTTCCCTCAGAGGGATTAGTCTGAGCGATATTGCTGAGAATACACATTTAATAACTTGCGATAAGTAAAGAAAATGAGATGTTACCTTTAATTGGTCATTGATTGTGATGAAATATAATGATGAAAATAAGCATATCGAATCGTAGAACTACAAAATCTTGTTGCATATACTATTTTTATAAAAGAAAAGCAAACCATGCATGGATATAAAATTGGAAATATGCAAAATGTTATAAGTAATACAGAAAATAAAACACCAAATTTTCCTATATTGGAAATATAGCTCTTTGAAATGATGTCATGAGCATAAACAGAAGCTTCGCACCGATTTGAGAAACTATAAATAACATAAACTATTATGTTTGAAGAGAAATGGAGTGTATTTTATATGGTGTGAAATCCGTCCTAATAGTTTATAATGTTGAATATCTGTTTTCCACGGATGCAATGAGGTTGTAGATAAGAGTTAAGGAATCTTTTTTTAAAAATTTGTCCTAAACGAGCACTTACATCTTATAAGTTACTGTGATGCCAAAGTTATAGTTTCTGACCCTAACAGTATCCTAGAAATTGCAATATTCTCAATAAATTGGGTTTAAAACTTTTTCTAGAAAAAAAAATGTTTAATTTGTGAAATTAAATTGTCGAATGTTTTAGAAATCGTTCATAACGAGAATATTATATCTTAAAAGTTGCCACCAAAAAAAAAAAAGATTTTAAATTTTTAGTCATATCAACATCAAAGAATTCTCAATTTTTGTTCGTGCATTGATGGTGATTATTGTTCCTACGCAAAATATAGTATATTTTGCAGCAAAGATGGTTACCAACATTTCTTGCCCACATTATTTTTTAAATCCGCTAGGTACTCCCAATGCTAACGAAAAACACACAAACGTTAATGCTTTATAGAATAAAAATACAGAATCAAAAGCTATATATCTCCTATTATATACACATAAACAGGGGCGGGGAAATACATCATTTTGCTCGCCAGTGGCGAGTGGATTTTCTCATAAGGCGAGTGCATTTTTAGTTTTTGAAAAACTGTAGGCAATAGGCACATTATCAGAAACACTTTTTTAATCTAGATATTTTAACTTTCCAAATTATTACAGTGTAAGTATGGTACTAAGTTCTATCTAATATTAATCTTACCTTTGTTATATATATTTCTTAATATTATACAAAAAAGAATTATGAAAATGCATTGTAGTAATAGTAATTTTGTCTGTAATCGCGTGCGATTTTGTCATAACTATTTTCAACAGCGTGTGATGCATCTTGCAGGCTGGCGAAATAAATCCTTGTCTGGTAAGAATTTGGAAAATTTCCCCACCCCTGCACATAAATTATCTAATTAGTGCTAGCAGATGAATTTTTAAATATACATAGATCAATATAATGCTTCATTTTTCTTTTATTAGTATTTCTTAGTATTCATTTTTCATTTATTTGTATTATTCAGTAAAAAATTCACTTTCTTAAGCCCGAATTACGTCAAACTTTTTATAAAAGCGCCTAAGTCCATATAACAGCGAAGTATTGTGAAGAGTATTAAATACAAGGTAGTAAGACACTTAGCCAAACGCAGGTAATAAATTGCCAAATATTGTCCTTTTCGCCCTCTCTCGAAATGCATTTTTTTTCGTATATTTAAAAAACACGATTTTGAGTCATCTTATTTAAAATTCAAATAAATAAATGAGAGGAAGCAATAATAGCATAAGTCAAAACATTCATAAGTCAACATCAAGGAATTGTATCGTAGTTACACATGTGGAAACTGCTTTTGGCCAAAAAACGTTGTCTTCACTAAATTTGAATCCGATTAAAAAAAGTACCGTGATTAATTAAAATGTTATAGGCAGAGCTGCCAAGTCTGGACATTTTGGTCTACGTCTACCGGCATTTTGGGTACCGGTATTTTAATACAGAAAATTTTTTATTAAATTGGAACATTCTGCGGATTTAAAAAATAATTTTTCCTATAAGAAAATTCTGCTATGCAATAAGCGAGGGTTTGGCATCTCTGTATAGGAATATTTCGTAATCTACTTTTTAACCTTAAAAAAAGCAACGACCATTTTTTCGGGTACAAAAAGTATTGCTAATTGTTCCATTTTGCATACAAGGTACTGATTGTAATTTTGATACATCTATGGTGATAAATTTCCAATAATTTTTCAAATCCTATTTATTTCGTTAAAAATTAAATCTTTTATTCATTTAGTTTAAAATAAATGGTTTTTAACTAATTTCATAATACTTTTGAAATATCACTTTTCATTGGCCATTTTTTAAAGCATTTAGAAAGTGTTGTTGTTTTTAGTCAAATATAGACTTTGGTCTGTCCACATTTTATTTTATTATTATTATTATTTATAAATGGTGGAGAAATATTCATACTTAATCCATAACGTACATAATATATGACTCTGTTATTACATAAGTCACCTTTTTATTATCATAAAAATTATGTTTTTACTGATTTTTATTAACTCAATAGGAAAAATTTTGTGTTTTGAGCAATAGATGTCCGCATTTCCTTTATTTATTTATTTCAACAAAATTCTTTATATTTAGAAGAATTTTTACTTAAACAGGAAATCCAGATGTCGCTGTTAATAAAGAAGAAAGTTACAAAAAAGGGTACAAAACGAGTAGACACATACTATCAAATATGGAAAAACGACGAATCCCAAAAAGACGTCGTATGAAATATCTTTTAAAGCAAAAAAACGAGGTCTGATTATCGAGCCTACTGATTACAAAATGTGCATTACATAAAAAAAAAATACTGCAAATATTGATTTTTTTTCTTTTTTACAGTTTTGGCTTCGAAAGGTGCGCTATGTTGCAAAAAGATATAAGCGACTATGAAAACACGCATGGTAAACGTTCATGCTCAGTTTTACAAATAAATATGGCACATATATGCCCTATATACACCGAGGTACCTAATTGGTGCCAAAATGGCGTTTAGTTGCCTAACATGCTGGTTATCATATAAATGTTATAATAAATTGTTTGTTCTAAAAATATTATCATTTATTGATTGTTATATCTTTTTTAATAACAGAAAATGTTTAGTTTATTCCTTTTTTTTTCATTTTGAAATAAATAAATAACGTGTTGTTATAGCATGCTATATGCATCTGGTAATCAAAACGATGTTTTCGCCTAATTGGCATAAAAAATCTCGCCAAACCCGGTGCTTATATCTCTAGTATATTATCTCAAGTATTGTATTTATGTATACTATAATTGTTTTTACATACCACTTACTTCTTCTGGTATATAGAAATAGGTAAGTGGCTCCTTTATGCAGTATAAATTGTATAAAACTTTAAAAAGTAGCCCCGTTGCCCCTTTTTGGATCGAATTAAAAAAAAAAATCAATGTCTAATTCCAGTATTGCTCCCAGGTATGCATACATACTCCATATTTCAAAGTTGTATGCCAACAGGAAACGGATGAAAAATTGGAAAAGATGTCACATATGCACCAGGGTATATAATTGGCGTCAAAATGGCATTATTTTACTTGAGATGGTAACCCGGCTTTATTTATTTATTATTTGTTTATTTACTCATAAAATGTTTATTTACTTTCACTTCCTTCTTTTAATTATGTAAAATATTTCTTTTTATAGTTATTAATTATTATTATTATTTTATTTACTGTAAGTTCTTTTTGAAAATAGAAAATAATTTAAAAATGTGTATGTAAGCGTTATTTGAAAAGGGAGTTTTCGCCAAATGGGCTTTGAAAAAAATTGCGCCAAATCTGATGCGCTTGTGGTATCCGTGCCGAAAAATTAGTGACCAGAATTGACTTCCATACACAAACAAAATATAAGTTAAAAGAAAACATGCAATGAAAATAAATATAAAGGGAAAATGATGTCATAAAAGAAACTTTTTATTTAAAAACGTAATTGTTTCTAATATTCACACGCGAAATATGTAGAACATTCTTTTAGCGATCAAAGAGTGCTGTTAAGAGATTATCACAAAATCTCAAAATCAAAGTTTTTATGACATTTTTTTATATAAAAAAATAACAGTTTTATTTTCCTGCATGATTAAATTTTAAAATGTTTTATTGCATTCAATATTTTTGAGTGCGTAAATGATTACTATTTACTCCATGTACTGATTCGGTTATCTACGAAAATGTCCAGCCGGTGAAAATCACGCTCACTAAATTTCTGTGACGTATGCACATAAATTGTGCTTTTTTATCAGTTTTTTTTATTATAACTTTTAAACTATTTGGAATTAATTTTTAAAAGTAGGTGCATTCACCAGGTTACCTTCATAGGTACCTATTGGTACAAACAGAATCAAAATCCGACAAGTACTTTTTGAGATTTGCTTGACGAAAGAATTTTTTTGAATTTTAATATCGTTACGTATCTCTGAGTATAAAGACTTCGCTTCGCTCAGACAATTACGATTTAATCAAAACCTATAATTATACAATCAAGCATTCTTATATTTGATGTACAAATTTTAAAAGGGAATTCGGAAAACGAAATTAAAATTTACTAATTAAATGGATAAAATTTTACGTTACATGTAACAAAATATTTGTTACATTTGTTACATGTGTCGAGATTGAATTTTTTTTTAACTTCTTTTAAATATTCACGTGCTGCTGAAACGGGGAGAGTGAGAGAGGTGGTCAGAGTATCGTATAAAAATAAATAAATATATTAATTTATTACTTAAAAATACTGTTACAGCAATGCAATGACACCATGTTATTTATGGAATGGGTTTACTAAAATAAAAAGTGTAGCTCTGAATAATATGTAAGCCTCCTATCCCTTTCGTAACGTCTACTTTAAAATTCACGCATTTATAATTTTTTCAACACAATAATTAGTGTAATTTCAGGAGTAATCTACATTTACACATTTTTATGAGTTTATGCACTGATAACAAACTTACAAACTTAATGCCACAAACTAAACACACATTAAAATAGGTATTTTTTATGGCAAGTAAGTGACTTTAGAAATTTACACTCTTACCTATGTGTATATCATTATGTGTAAATTACAATAACGTACCAATTTGTGTAAATTCAGACATTTTTCAGCATTTACACATTTATTTATGTTTTTCAAGTGATAACAAAATACACACTTAGTTTGTTAAGCTAAAATGCACATAAAAACAGGTAAAACTTTGCAAAAAGTGGGTAATTTTCATGTCAGGTGTGTAATTTTAGGAATTTACACACATATATATGTAAATTTGTCTAATTTACCCTTTTATTTTTTAGAGTGTTCTGTATGTTTGTCTGTCCCGCTATAACTGCTACAAAATGCAATCAAAACATTTTTTTTTCGGAAACAAAATTGTAAAACTCTAGATTACTGAGTTTACACTTACAAAAGTTCCTGAACATCAGATTTAGATGTTTGTGGTTGGCAGGTATGTAGAAGTATGAAGATAATGAAAAATATTTGTCCAAACTGTTACTTATCCTTATAAATCCAAATGTATAAGGAAATGCAAGATATACAATAACTATTAGCACAATTATTAGAAAGTGGCAAATTTAAATTAAGTGAGGCTACGGGGGGTTCAGGGGGGCGGAGCCCCCTGAAGAAATCTACTATGTTATAATAAAAAAACAAAAATAATAGATCATGAAAATTTCAGAATATCCTAACATAACTAAATTTTTAATTTACCGCTTTTGAAGGCTGAAAACTTATAATTCTTATTTTATTCTTATAAATAATTAAGTACTATGAAAATTTTAAAGTTTCCAAGAAGTTGAATATTACCCAAAGTGTGTTTAAATATATACATATATGTGCAAAGCTGACGTTGAGGCTCCTGATCTGCAGATTTACTAGTTAATTATTATTAGTATTTAAACATTAAAATTAGTGCACAACGTAATTCTTGTTTTTAGCCCAAAACATAAAATTTATCATTATCTGAATAATTTATCATTATCTCATTAAGTAAAATTCTTCCGTAGAACTCCACAATTTTATAGTATAATTTTGAGTGAAAGTGGGGTAAGGAGAACAGGCTTGAATAGAATACTGGCAGAGAATGAAGATTTTTGATAGCATTAATAAGCTCTTTTATTGTTTCAAATTTTTATTTTCAGTACTACCATATTTAATTTAGAATTCATACATTTATATACACAATAATGATATAAAATGGATGTACATGTTTGATTAAAAACAATGAAATAAAAATAACTGGCTGTTCTTGAGAAAATATTTTTTTATAGAAAAAAGTACTGCCGAAATATGTACACAGAGTTTTTCTTTCAGATTATTTATTTTTTTAATATTATTTTCTCACCTTTTTTTTTTATCGCTTTTTAGATTTTTTCAAAGGTTTATGTTCTTCATAATCACTGTCTGTTGATGAAAGTGCCAGTGGTTGATTTTTACTGGCCAACATATTTGATATGCTATCAACAGTTTTGGAATTTTTTGAGAAATTGTCAGTTCTTTCCAAATCTTTACTGTCTGAAATATGACTCTCAGACGCAGATTCTTTCGAATCTTTTTCGGGGGGTTTGTCTTTTGGCAAGAAACTTTTTAAGGGCAGAGGTATAGGTATAGGAACTGGAAGAGGAACAAATATCGGATAAGGGAGCATAACCGTGCTTGGTTGAGGTATAGGTCTGGCGTTAGGTTGAGTTGTGCTCCTTAAGAAGGGCAACATGGAGTCATGAAGAAAACTCGAAGGGAAAGGTGTGCCAGGAGGATAACCAGCTTGCATCCTCAAAACTGCATCAAGTTGCTGTTGATGAGAAGAAAATATTGAAGGATTGTAGGGTGTATGATAGAAATCATTGTTCAGAAGAGGTGGAGGCGGCGGTAATCCTGGGTGATGAAGAGAACTTACAAGGCTTGGATGAGGGTTAAATGACTTTGAGTGTGCAGCAGGAGGATTGATAAAATCTGGAGATTTTGATCTTAATGGCAAAGGAAATGATACTGAAGCAGGAGGAAATATGGAACTTTGATTTTGGAAGGTCAGTGATGAAGGGACAGACGACAAATGTGCTGGTGGTGCTTCTGGTGTATGGTTACTTTTGCTTCTGAAAGATGATATTCTTTGGCGTTTACGAGAACTATCCCTGAGCATTTCATGATGCCTTTTTCTGCGATCACTCTTGGCTTTATCATCACTCAAATATGAGGCCAGGGTATTGCACCTTTCTGCTAAGTTTTCCTTGATGTTTGGAGATATGTTTTTGCGAACTTCATGTTCTTGATGGAAAGTGTGATTTATTACAGTACTAGGTTCAGATTTTGGTTTTATCGACAAATCCTCCAGTTCTCCTTTATCACTTTGTTTTGTTTGACTTTCGTCTTCACTACAGTTCACTCCACCATTCGTTGATTCGTGGCAGTCTCTGAGCCATAAGTCTGGCGTTATTAGTTTGGAGCTTGCGGCATGTTTGTTTGTTTCCTCTTGGAGATGTGGATTCATTTGAAGGTATGCTTGAGTCTCTTTACAAAATATTTGCATTTTATATTGATTAAGGCACTTATCGCTGCAGAACTGTAACTGTTCATCACCATCTTGGAAGTCAACGTAATTGACCGTATGGCGAACATGCCTGCACCAGTTGCATACACGGTTTTTCTTGAAGGCTGCTCTTCTGCATTGGTTGAAGCACGGCTCACTGCAGAATTCTTTTGTCTCACCCGATGCTGTTTTGAGCGTGAAGAGCTTCAAGCCCATCTTGAGACACCAGGCACATACAATGGTATTTCCTCCACTTGCATTAAGTGTCGTAGAATCTGAAAAAATAGAGTAACAAATTAAATGTTTGTATTGTTTATAGAAGAAGTGCAATAAAAAATGAATAATTAGCTCCTTCCCTCCCAATGTTTCTTATACCGGGTGTCTTAAAAATGACTGATGGATTTTAAAATTCAATAACTTGCAAACGGTGACAGCTATTTAAAAAAAAATATTTGCAGGAGGGTTATGTATAATGTCAGGAGTTTTTTTACCGTAATTTCTGATTTTAGTTCGAATTTCAAACAATAGATGGCGCTGACGGGAATTGAAGCCCAGGTCGACGGCGATACTGACCTCACTCAGCACTGATCACCTGGCCTTCAGTCGCCGTCAGCGCCATCTATTGTTTGAAATTCGAACTAAAATCAGAAATTATGGTAAAAAAACTCCTGACATTATACATAACTCTCCTGCAAAAAAATTTTTAAATAGCTGTCACCGTTTGCAAGTTATTGAATTTTAAAATCCATCAGTCATTTTTGGGACACCCGGTATGATCAATGCTTAAGATGTGTCTCCTGCTTATTATAGATGCTTATTATAGAGCAGGAAGTGACTTCACAAATCCTCATTTTATCGAGTTGACCGCTGGACTTCCAGGATTAGATAAAACTCGATTCCCATGTCGAAATGTAACTGGTCTGCCAAGTCATATCTTGACGGAAAACTCTTGGAAATCTGATTTTAATAATTGACTGATAGATTTATCACTGTGTTTTTCTGCTTCCAGTCTTTCATGTTTTCATATCTTTGGGTGCAGGAAAACACAATGATAAACCTATAGATCTACCACTAAAATTGGGTCTGCATGTATTTTCTACCTAGGTATGACTTAGTAAACTCGGTGTATTTTAGCAGACTAATCGAGTTAAGTCTAATCCTGGAATTTCAGTCATCAACTCGATGAGGTGATTATTTGTGCTGCCGTTTCTCATTCTATTAGCAACTGGCTTAGAATGCTGGAATTTAACTTCCTTTTAGCTTTTTAGCACTTGTAAAAAGTAATAAAAGATATTGTGTGTTAAAATCAAAGTGTTTCAATGAAAACCCGATTTTGCATGCATTTTTTTTCACATATTACACAAAATAACCACAAAACGTTTGGCCATAGAACCTTCATTCACATTCAGCAGCTTTGGACCCAGAGGTGGACTTAATTTTCGGCACACTGGATAAAAACATGTGATAAATACACCATTTAAGAAAATAAATCATACTTATACATTAACTTATCTTTTTGTTTATGAACATTTTTTATTCTCCCTTTCATTTAAAACGGTAAAGAAAATTTGCCAAGATAATTCTGAAGATCATTGTCAGATAACAAACAAGAATGAAAAATCATCCTTTAGTCATATATTATGAAACGCTTTCTTCATTTCATTTGGAACATGGCATACATGGAATTAGAAATGAATAATTTAGATTCCTTTGCAAATGGGGATGTAATAGCTTCTAAAACCAAATGTTCAAGCAAAATTGGAAAATTTCTTTCATCGTGTCGTAAACATCTTACAAAGTTATTTAGCGCTCTTGTGATTAATATTTTCAACGTAAGTGAACATCAGGAACTTTGACATATAGTTTATAACACATAATAAGAATAAGGATAAAGTTTTTTGAAAGAGATATTAAACGAAACTCTCTGTGCGATCTGTAATCACACTTATCCACTTGTTTAAAATATACTTTTAGTTGAACATTGAAATGCAGTGAGTTCACTATTTGAACCATATTAAAAAAAAAAAAAAAAAAAAAAAAAAAAAAAAAATGTTAAAAAGGTAAACTGTCTCCTTAAATAAAAATTTTTCATGACCGGTAAAATAAATAAATATGCAAATAAAATAAAAGAAAAAAAAATTGTAAAAATTGCATTTCCTTATTTTCAAATAAAATTTTCCGAACATTTCGGTGTGAATTCAGCATTACATAAACTCAATGACTTGCCTTCAAAAGGGTTAGCTGAAGATGGCTTCTCATTTCAAAGTACACTATCTCCTTAACCCTTTCAGGTCTGGTGTGCTATTAATAGTACATGTCTTTTCACTGTGTGTTATTTTGTTTTGACGATTACTTAATTACTTTCGGCATTTAGAAATGATAATATTTTCTAAGTTTTTCTTTTTATGACTTCATTTATGTTTTGTCATTTGCTAATAATAAGTTTCTTTAATTCTCTTTGTACCTTTGTCGATTCCTTTATTTTATACATATATCTCACTCTTTAAATTTAAAATAAAAGTTACTTTTCTGAACCAATCATATGTGATGAAACTCAAAAAATATTTAAAAAAATTTAATATCCTGACAAATCCTGTTATAATACTTCATTTTCCAAATGTCTACAAAAAATTCTTCCTTAACCTATTATCATATAAATATGAATTGAAAAGTATACAAAATAAGTAACTTCGTTAGATTTCAGACAATGAAAAAATCTCTAAACCTCAGTAAGTTTATTTCGACAGCGACTTTTAACATTATTAAAATAAAATTATGTTCTCAAAAAAAAAAAAAAAAAAAAAAAAAAAAAAAAAAAAAAAATCGGACCCGAAAAGTTTAAATAATAAATTTAAACAAATGTATGAAGGGAAGTTGCGATCACTATGTGATAGAACCGATTGTAAGACTCGTGTGTAAATGTACTGAAACAGATGGTGGATTGGTAATTTTCTAGAGAAATGGAAACCAAGTCATTTTCCGGTGTCTCCAACTTATTTCCTCCATGATGAGGGGAGTGGTAAAAGGAAAATAGAAAAAGAAAGGACAGGTAAGTTGGAACTTCTTTTAATAAAGTGTGAAAATTGACACATTTAGATCTATCAAACAACAGCCGGTAGGCACAAATGACCTTATCACGTGAAAGGCCTTAAGTAAATAAATAGTTTTCCCCCCTTCAGCAGCTCAACAGAAAATCCATGTTACGATATAATTACATTTTTATCGATACATATTTTTATGTATGAGTATGTAGGACTACAATTGCATAAATAAACTTCATACGCACTTTTATACTTACATTTTTATTATTATTTTGTAGCGGAGATATTTTTTTTTTTGTTGTTTTTTTGTTTTAAAAATTACTTTCCTACATCAAACGATTTTGTTGATAAGTTTTATATTGCATAGGATTTGATTTTTTTTTTTTTTTAGCCTCCGATGCTATTTCTTTCAGACAAGCTAAAAAGTGTCTTGTCAAAAATTGTGGCCCACTTTTTCATAATCTGGCCGTTAAAACGAGACATTCATACAATATATATATTTAAAAGACCTGGCTGTTTTTTTAATCAACAGCCCTGAATTTTCTACTCAACCGATTTTGATAATTATTTTTTTTTTTAAATAAAAGCTATTTATTTCTAGATGTGTCCATTTTAGCTATTTTTTAATTTATTGTCATTTTTATATTTTGTTTTTAATTTTAAATGCTTTTTACGACATTTCTTCAAAATGGTGGCAACTCAGTTTAGCTTTTCTCTCGATAATAAAAATTTATTTTCCATTATCACTTTCCACCAGTCAGAAGCTTTATTTCATCAGTGAACATGTCAAACTAAAGAAAAAATCCGTTTTTGATGAATCTAGTCAATGAAGAAGTAGCACGTCAAATTGTATCTCTTTATTATTTTGCAGTCTCAGAGAGAAATTGCTAATCAATTGGGTATTTCACGCCGTTCTGTTTGCTTTTATATTGATAAACACAAGAAAAATGAAGTTAGCTCATTGCATTCTAAACAGCGTCGCCCTTCTAAAAGACCTCTATCGATTTTTTTTTTTTCTAATCGGAGGCGAAACTGAATTGTGCAATGGCAGAATCTACATTCAAATTGTCTTTTATTTTTCTCAATGATTTTTATATTTGATTAAAAAATCGCAAACTAGATCTATAATCGAACCAATGACATTCGGCTCAGAAAAACTTTTATATGAATGTAAAGCGCATTTGCGGATTCAGGATCGTCTTAATGTAGCCTGAGTTTCTTTTAATTTTGCTGAGGAGCCGTTACATATTCTATATATACAATTACATCATTTTTTCTAAAGATATTCTGTGAAGACAGATATAACTACCTTGCGGTTATGGCATGGAATACATGGAATGTGGACATGGTGTCTACATTCTAATATTCTGAGTAATTTACTACAAAATGATCATCAAATACTTAAATTTTAGTTAATGTGCGATAACAATGTATGGCATTTAACATACTTCTGATAATTCATTTCTTATAGTTTCTTTAACTCTTTTCTTAGTATTTGCCACTTCGCATATGCGGTCAAATCTGAAAATGACATGAAAAAAAAAGCCATTTTGGTTAAATATTTGATTATTTTGTTGAGAATCATCTGAGAAGTAGAAATAACTGTCATTTCATTTATGAGATTTATATTTATAAGCCAAAGGATGGCAAAAAGTAAATAAACAAATAAATAAATAATAATAAAGAAATAAATAAAATGAAATAAAATAAAGTAAAATAAAATAAAAAATAAAACAAACAAATAAATAAAAAATAAAATAAATAAATCTAAGATGTGAAATGAATTCGCAAAGATGAATGCGATGGCCACCTTTATGACATATCCCTAACATCAGAGTTCGTGTGCATCAAGGGGTTCATTTGATTTTAAATGTTTTAGCACCAGAAATTTCGTAATGCACTAATCACTATAGCTGAAGATAGAATACCCCATTGAGCCATACATTATTTTGCGAAAACTCTGTTAAAAGGTGCTTGCAAATCCTTGAAATGTACGAACCTCATAAAATGGCTAGTACATCTACATCAGAAGAAGTAGAATCCTTCATCGAGCGGGGTTACCCGACCTCGATCAGAATTGCTGTTCTGTTCGGGTTGATGCAATTTTATTCGGTGCGGGTTGAGTTCCAGGTTGCCGCATTTCTTCTGTCGATTTCGGGAGACTTTAGTCTATATTTTCAGGTAGTTATGTCTAAAAATCTGTCGAGAAATAAGGTCTAATTCCCATACGCGAAAACACGCACACACTTATGATAATCCTGTGGAAGAAATTTTTAAAGATATCTCGTTTGCATTTCAATATTTTTGTTGTTGTTGTCTTCTTTTTTCTTTCTTTTTTTCTTTTTATAGAATTGCTGAGGTCAATCGAAAGTGTTTTTTTTTTTTACTTTTTCAATTGTCTCTGCAGTTTTTTTTCTTTTTCTTTCTTTTTTTAATGAGGGTATTTTTATTTTCGAAACTGGTTCCGAAAGTAAAAAGCATCCTAATAAAAAAATATGAAAACAAAAAATCGAAAAAGTAAAAAAGTAATAACCCAATACAAAAAGAATCATCTAACTCTTAACTCCTCAGAATTTTTATATTTGCGTTGTCTAATTGGTGATTTGAAAAAAAAAAAAAAAAAAAAAAAAACCCAATAACTTAAATAAAAATAAGTAAAAAGACGTTATTTTATATTTCTTCTAACTTTTCCGCCCGTGAAAATTCGCAAGAAAAATACAAGAATATTTTCTTTCACGATATTTTAAAAAGGGTATTTCATTTTAAAATATGGCAGTAAGCTTAATTAATATTTAATAATTAGTAGCGGCCTAATAATTAAAATTTGTTAGCGGACTGCTTTGGATTTTGATTAAAGCTTTCTCCAAAGATTTTATAAGAAATATTATTTTATTGAATATTATACATTATTCTTCTAATTAATTACCCTTTATAGATAAAAATATATAAATAAAAATGTAAAGATGCATTTTTTTATGTTGCACAAGAACATTTCTCGATAAATCGTCGGAACACCTGGCTGATTCTGTTCCCAGCCTTATAAAGTATTTTTCTATTTAATAAAATCTTTTGATGGAAGATGACCATTGCTTTATATACTATCCCGAGAACAAACAACTGCGAAACACTTCAGATCTATTAATAAAAGAGCTCTATGCCACAAACAAGTTCCTCCCAAATTAACTCACCTGTGATTGGCACACAAATTGCTCAGCCAGGAACAAGGGAGAGTTGAGAAAGAGGAGGGGTAGATTCCTGCACCCAGTATTATAAAGATTTTATAAGAAATATTATTTTATTGACCATTACACATGTTTCATCTAATTACCCTTTAAAGATTAAAATATATAAATAAAAATGTATAAATGCATTTTTTTTAACTATTTGGAAAATAGCTGTTGTCCTCGGTAGAGAACTGGGAAATATGAAGTATATCTAAATCTTTTTATTGGTTGAATTTCGCAACTTATTTTTCGTTATCTGATTATTACCGCAATGACAAAAAAGTAATAAAAACTTTTTTTTAGAAAATAATAATTTGAAAACAAGTTGTGATAAAGATTTCAAACAAATTTAATTAAAAAATGCATTTTTTTTTCTCTACGCAACGGTGTAAAAATTTTAAATGTGCGCTGTTTAGAAGTTTAAAAATTTGCAGTTCCGAAAATTGTAAAACTGAAATTTCATTTAAAATTTGTTTATGATGGGTCCAGGAATATTAATGTTTAATCCATGTCGTACGTAATATGAGGTATTCAGAAGTCAATCTGACTAACTCAGTCAAATAAAAATGCACATTTTAAACAGTTGTATTAAAGTTGTATATCTATAAACTACTGTTTTTTTATCATTGGTCTAGGAATATAATGTTTAATGCACGACGTAGGGGGAACTGGAGCACATTGATACTTGGGGCACATTGATACACCCCCTCTACTGCTTACAGGGTCATTACAGGAAGTTTCACAACAGCTCCAAAAGGTGATGCTAGTGCACTCAACTACATACAGAAAGTCTTGGAATGATTCAGTTGTTTGATGAAACGGGATGGGTGATTTATTGTTTTTGTAGATCAAAAGTAAATTTGAGTTGTACAATTGAAATGGTATTATACAACTGTTCTAGTGTTTTCAGCCGAAAAGAATACTCTCCCTGGCAAGTAAAACTACTCTTTATCAGTTCCTTATTCTTTTTTGTTAGATAAATTATGTATTGGATTTGAGACTCATTTTATTCAAAATGGCTGTATGGGGCACATTGATACAGTCTTTGTCGGGCACATTGATACAACCTAAATCATTTTCTAGTTCTATTTTTCATTACCTTTTATTATTTTTTTTTTACAATGCACTCCTTAATCCAACCATTTTTCGCTAAAAATTTCTAATATTAGTTTTTATTGAAGTGAAATAGTTTTAATTTCTTTATTTTAGAACATTTTATAGTATTTTTTGTAAAGAGAAGAGATACGAACTTACCCAACATATAGTTCTAATAGAACTAATTAAAGAAAAGGACGGCAGCCTGGAAAATATGAAATTTATATCAATTCTCCAGAGAAAAAAGTATTTTCTACATGAAAAGTGTTACGTAAGAGAAACAAGCTGCAGAACAGCACAGGATAATTATATTAAAAACAGAATTTTTAATATAATTATCCTTTATTTTCTGTTTATAAACTGATTTATAAACAGAAAACTTGGTAATTTTTCATCTTTCTGAGAAAAAAGATAATGCTGGGGTTGTAATACCAGATATAACAAGGTTATCATAGCCAACAATCAGACAAGGAATAGCCAGAACATCAGGTCATTATACATTTCATTTTCATTGCTTTAATATGGCTTACAAATAAAGTGTGGGTGATTTGAATTTTTATAAATAATATAAAATGGTTTGCTAACTATTTTTCTATGAAAAATATGCATTGGTGTTATTTTGTCTCCATTTTTCCCAGACGTATCAAAGTGTATCAATCTGTCCCGGGGATGGGGCACATTGATACAAATTACTTTTTTTGATTTTTTAAAAATTACATGCAAAAATAATATATAAAGCAACGATTTTACATTTTTATAACACACTGCACAGGTTTTGCTGACATCACATAAAAAAATAACTTGAAATTTCTGCTTTCTAGACACCAAAAGAATTTTTAGAAAAAAGCTGTATCAATGTGCCCCAGTTCCTCCTACGTAATATATGACTCGTTATGATTATCCTAAAAATGACGTTTATTATTATTATTAATTTAAATATAAAATTTATTTCTAAGTCTTTAAAATTTTAGTCTTTGAAAATATCATTTTTCAAATAATCGTTGTAATTTGTTAAAATACTTTTTTCTTTCTTTCTTTCTTTCTTTTTTCTTTTTTTCTTTTTCTTTTTCTTTTTCTTTTCTTTTTTTTTTTTTTTTTTTTTTTTTTTTTTTTTTTTTTTAATGTTGCACAACAAAATTTCTCGACGAATCGTCGGAACACCTCACTGGCTCTGTTCCCATCCTTATCAAGTATTTTTCTATTAAATAAAATCTTTTGATAGAAGATGACCATTGCTTTACATTATCCCGAGAACAAACAACTTCAGATCCAGCAGATTAATAAAAGAGCTCTATGCCACAATCAAGTTCATTCCCAAATTAACTCACCTGTGATTGGCACACAAATTGCTCTGCCAGGAACAAGGGTGAGTTGAGAAAGAGGAGGGGTAGATAGGTTCCCGCAGTCCTTCTGTTCATCTTTGCCTCCGAGGGGCGTTCCTCTGAATCATTTTCTAGTCACAGAACAGAAGGAGATTGGGAATTATTCGAATCAAACATCTGTGATTGAACTCCAAAAATCAAAGCGGCACTTTTTCAAGTCACAGAAGTTCTTCGAGATGGTGACCGAAGACAATAGAATGATAATAAAATGAAAAAAAGTTTTTTTTTTTTTTTTTTTTTTTTTTTTAAGAATCTTTCTATTTGTCAAGATCTGTGATCTGTGGAAGTTGGAATATTTTTTTTTCTGGTAACATGTAATTATGACGTAAATCGTGCTAATATTTAACGTAACGTCGTCCCGCATAAGAACTTGGAAAACGATTTTTCTTCTTTTTTTAATCTTCGTTGAATACATTGTTCAAATAATAATAATAATGATAATAATAATGATGATGTTGGTGCTAATAAAACGCTTAATGTATGCATATAGAGAGTGTAAGTGCCTATAGGTCCATATTTCACTTTTAGTGTCTATAATGTTTATTCTATGGGAGCGGCAGAAGTGTACCCAAGGATAAATGATAGGGTTATGCCCCTGACACTCCCCCCTCCAAAAAAAAAAAAAAAAAAAAAAAAAAAAAAAAATTATCTTGTTAAATTATGCACATAATTTAATCTGTTTCTATAATCTCGTATAAGGTAGTCCCTGTCCAACCTTTCTGCACTCTCGAGAAAAAAATTCTGTTTTTTTTTTTTTTTGGGGGGGGGGGGCAGTACATTTATAAAACAGGAAGAATAAAACAACAAAAGAAAACGGAAAGAGAAATATGAAAAAAATATACAGGTCATCCCCCGATTTACGTATCATGCGACTTACGTAAATTCGCAGTTACGTAATAAATCTCGAAAATTACATTTATGAACACACTAGAGCTTTTGATGTATTTGTGTACTTCTGATAATTATTTTATAAATAAACTATACAGATCAAAACCACAACCATAATGTAGTTTTATATATTAATGAGAAATATATTTTTATTGGGATATACCATAAAATGTTTAAGGAGGTTCGGGACACATTCCAGAATAATTTTTATTTATTGAGTTAAAATTTTGAATTTTTTTGCGTTTGTTAACCATATCATATGGAAACGAAATCACATGATAAAACTTCCATTTTTTAAAATTTAGCATTTAAAATTTATTAAAAAAGTAGGGAAAATTAAAATCGTTATAACTTGAAATATTATTTGTAGAATTTCAATTTCTTTTAATATAAATAAACAAAAATATATAAGCTTTAGTTCTGATTCAGCATTTAAAAAATATTAATAATATATATATATATATATGTAAAATAAAAAATTGAAAAAAGTGAGGATATTTTAAAAAAATGTTTTTTAAAAGATTTTTTTTAAGTAAATATTTTTTTTAAATTTTCTGAATCAAAATTAAAGTAAAACAATTGAAAAAGACATGTTCCAAGTTTAAACCATTTATATTAAATAGTTCTTGACTTATAACAATTTAAATGGGAGAAACGGTGAAAAACCCATCATGAAGAAAAACGCATTTTCGAAAAAGGTCGTTTCCTTAACAACAATTGCTTGAAAGCTGAATTTTTAAAACTAGCTAAAACATAAAAAATAATATTTCCTTTTTTAATTGAGGTAGAAACATGATTTAAACGTCATTTAATGTAGAAAAAATAATGCAGTAATATATATTTATATGTACATATATATGGTATTGTCTAAATAACTTTGGATGTATTTATAAAAGTATATATATATATATGTTATAATAATGCAGTTAAAAAAAACTGGAGATTTTTTGTGTTTTAAACCCCTTAACAAAATAAATTCAAATCTAATTAAAATGTGATGACAAAAAAATCTGGAGTTGAACCGTAGCAATTATATTACTAAAAAACAATTTTTTTGTCTGTGTTTTATTTGTTTATTTTTAGATTGAAAATTGTTTAAATCAATTCATCGATGTTAAATTTATAAATTCCGCATTCCATTAGAATTTTTTTCTTTTATTTGAAGAGTGTTCTTTCAGTTTGTTTCTATATTTTTTCATGTTTTTATTAGTACTTATATCCGCGTAAATACTGTTACTTGATGCTTTATTCATAAAATAATACTGTGTAAATAATATATTATACATGTATTATATTCATAAGTAAGATACTATACTAAATTTCAAGTTGTTAAAAGTTATTGTGAGTCTTATCGTTAATAATATATATATAATAAATATTGCAGCTTTTTATGAAATTTTATCGAATCAATTTGGAAATTCGACGTACGCAAAATTCAAGTTACGTAAAATTTTGCGTAACGCATTTACTTACGCTACCTGTATAACAACAACAACAACAATAATAATAATAATAATAATAATAATAATAATAATAATATATTATAGTCATTTGAATTATCGAAAAAAGATGTAGAAGGATAAAATAATTTCAAATGCAAGTTGTATATATTTCTGAAGATTCTACATTTGACTATTATATTGATAAATATAATAAAAACTTAAATAATTAAAAGTTAACTGCATAAAAATTAATAATGCAATGTATATAAAATTTTAAAAAAAGAAAAAAATGTGCCATTAATAAATTAAATTACATAAGACTACATATAATATAAACATCACTTTAAAATATCATAAAAATATTATAGCTTGACATGTTTCATTGCTCTTACGGCAACATTTTCAAAAGCAAATAAATGATAAAAAGAAATTTCTCGAAATAAACAGAAAAACACAAATCACGTGAACATGAGCATATAAAAATAAAACTGGAAATAAAAATGAATAAAAATAATTGTGAGCTTGAAATATTACAAATTATTGTCTTAAAAACCTTTGAAGCATTTCTTTCCATATTTTAGGTAGCTCCATGGAGGCAAATTCATTGCAAACATTGTCTTTACGTATGAAGATTTCTATTGATTCTCTTATGATTGATGGAAAATATGATCTAGAAGGGTATATTATTCTGCTATTTTTAAAATCTATTTGTAATGGTTCTTTGCTATATAATCTTGAGAGAGCTGTAGTTTTCCTATTGTATTTGATGTCTGCTATATGTTCTTTAATTCTAGTTTTGAGTTTTCTCCTTGTTTCACCAATGTAATATTGTTTTATTCCATCTTGTTTTGTGAATGGTATTTCATATACGCCAGATATTTGATATAGTTCTATTGGGTCAATTTTCCTACATATTGAGTTTTTTAATTTAGCAGACGGTTTTGCAACTATGGATATATTATATTTATTGAGTTTATTTTTTAAACGTTCGAAAAATCCAGGAAAATATTGTAGAGAGAATATAAACCGTCTGCTAAATTAAAAAACTCAATATGTAGGAAAATTGACCCAATAGAACTATATCAAATATCTGGCGTATATGAAATACCATTCACAAAACAAGATGGAACAAAACAATATTACATTGGTGAAACAAGGAGAAAACTCAAAACTAGAATTAAAGAACATATAGCAAACATCAAATACAATAGGAAAACTACAGCTCTCTCAAGATTATATAGCAAAGAACCATTACAAATAGATTTTAAAAATAGCAGAATAATATACCCTTCTACATCATATTTTCCATCAATCATAAGAGAATCAATAGAAATCTTCATACGTAAAGACAATGTTTGCAATGAATTTGCCTCCATGGAGCTACCTAAAATATGGAAAGAAATGCTTCAAAGGTTTTTAAGACAATAATTTGTAATATTTCAAGCTCACAATTATTTTTATTCATTTTTATTTCCAGTTTTATTTTTATATGCTCATGTTCACGTGATTTGTGTTTTTCTGTTTATTTCGAGAAATTTCTTTTTATCATTTATTTGCTTTTGAAAATGTTGCCGTAAGAGCAATGAAACATGTCAAGCTATAATATTTTTATGTTATTTTAATTTATCACTTAAAGCATTTAAATTAAATTGATACATAAGACTACTCAAAAATTTAGCTAAAACCTATCGAAATTCTTTAGAGACATGCATTATTATGCTATAATAATAAAAATAATAAAACACGACATTTATTTTGTTTTCTATATTTTTATGTTGCATATTGAAGTTTTGATTTTTTTCCCCTCATATAATGTTTTTATTCATTATTATTTTTTTACCTACATCACTACGCTTGTTGTCATGCTTTTTCATGCGATTCTATTGAATGGTGTTTGTTTGGACATTTTATGAATTAAAGCGCCTTTAGACAAAATTTCAACAAAATAATAATCGTGCTTCAAGATCATCTGAAAATTTGATCATCTCCTGCCTAAACTGATATCTAGTGAAATTATTATTACTATTATTTTAAGCATTATCATCTTCTAATCCAGTGTAAGACTATAAATAACTCCCACTATATAATTAATTTCATAATAATGTGGAAATTTTAACATGTAATCCTTTTCAATGCATAAACAATAAGCAGTGTAATCAAATCTTGTTAACACGAACAGTTTAATGTAAATTACTTTTAACGCAAACTATTTCTGATTGCCCCGGCCAGTTATCTAATGTATTTAAGTTCGAATAAAAAGAACTGCTTTTAATACGAAAAAGAAAAGTTTCCCCTTGAGTGTTCGCGTTAATGAGGCTCGACTGTATTAAACGATAATTCCCATCCGCTTATTTGCAAATGTGTATGTGTTGTGTGCATCAGTGATGAACTCAGGGGTTTGTATCAAAATATTCCCTCGAATAGAGTTGAGGTTTTTTATTTTTCAATTGTGTAAAAATGGAAATGCCCTCCTCCTCTATTCCTAAAACTGGGAGGGGACTTCAGAAATTCCTTCCGAAGAAAAATATCTGAATTCAACTCTGGCATGTATGCATATTCCTGTGTGTAAAGTGTGTCTCCCCTTTTCTTGTCCAATAGATAAGTTGTCAGCTATTAGTGACGTATATTCACTTTCAATTTTAGAAACGTTGCAGGTAAATTCAAGATTTGTAAAGAAGTCTGTGTCAATAAATGCATGCCTGAGTGGCGAAAATCATTTGGACATTTATATTTGACTGTAAAATCAAATTACAATAAACTCGCTGCAATACGGACTTTATGTGAAACGGAACGCTGTCTATCTGCGAAAGATTTTCAAGTCCCTGCGAATCCATAGACATATGTCTAAGGAGGAGTATTGTCTACTACGGTAGCTTTTCTCGGTCCCTATCGATTCTACCTTTGACAGAGTCTATTGTAATTAATTTTAATTAGAAAGTATTGATCAATGAAGGAGTAATATCTAATAGGGATGAGATTTCCGCGTTTTTGGGCACCAGTATTTTTTTTAGAAAAAATGTTGTTCTGTTAAATCACAAAAATGCTCCGATTAAATGAAATAATATTTTCTCTAACAAAATACTGGTGGGCTAAAACGCGGAAATCTCATCCCTATATCTAAAGATTGGTTGTGATAAAAAAGTTATAATTTGTAGTCAATTTAAACAAGAATTTCTTTCTCGATGAAGAGTTGTATTTTTCACATTGTATGAAAGAATGTGAATAATAAAGGTCGAGTTACCGGTGTAAGGGTGAAACTAGTGTGTATGTGTGTGGGGAGCGGGGAAGGAAGGTCTTATGCCCCGGGCGCCAAAAGAAGATTTAATTTGACTTTCGGTACAAAAAAGAAATTCCAAAATTTAGGCGAAAAAAGTCATGTAATCAGATAATCTTAAGTAAAACTGGATTGGTTCATTTTACATTTTTTGCTTTGAAAGTATCTGGATTTTTCATCACGTGACCATGAAAGAACGCAAAAAAGTACAACAGCAATAATATATATATAAATGAAGTAAAAGTAATACGTCGATTTCTAGAAAAATCAATTTAAGATCATCAAGATTAATGCACTTTCTAACAATTGAAGAGCGCAGATAATAAAGAATATGTGAAAAAAGTGTAATTTTAGTTGATAAAAGTGTTTCAAGAAGTGCATGGTACTATTATCAATTGAAACAACAACAACAACAACAAAAACATTAAACGCATAAAAATGGAGTTTAACAAAAACATAAACGCAAATAACTATTTGGAATTGGAGGATTTTCTTTAACTGATTACTGTTTCACTTACTAAGTTTATAATCTGAGCTCTGCCATTATTTCATATTTAAAATGAAAAAATAAAAACAGTGGATTGAAAACTTCTGTTTATATATATATATATTTTTTTTTTTTTTTTTTTTTTTTTTTTGGTAAGTAGGGAAGACGGGGTGTCAAAATTCATGCTTGCCAGGATGAAAAAAATCCTAGTTTCGATGTTGTACTTGGATAGTCAAATTATCTACAGATATCGAGCTCTACGATTCCGTTGTGTAAAAAACCCTTGCAATTTTATTCAATAGTATCCAATTAAAAATGATCAGTGATACAGCAATTTTCAGAAACAGCTAAGGAACAACAATGAACAAAAGCAATACTTCCAATATTTTCTAGTTCAGTATATACACTTGCTGCAGAACGAAGTTATAATGAAACTCAGTTCCATTGATTTTCACCCCTGCTATCAATCCCGATCTAAAATCAGGAGATGCTTGCTCTAGAACCGCCATATCCTTCTGTTGTAATAATGACTGTGCACTTCCCCGCGTACATTTTCCATCGAAAATTGCCGATATAAATCACAGAGCACAATGGTAGCGAATTCGTAAGTCCCTTTAATGAAACAATGCGTTTTGTTCCCAAACTAAGGTAAATCTACAGAGCTTGTACACTTAATTCAAACAATTCTGGTTAAAGTAGATTCTTCTATAGTGATAATCTTGAAATTTATTAATATAAAACAACGTTTCTCTCCTTATATATCAATGACACATTACAATATTTTTAATTAAAATTACTAGATTTGTATGAGTGTAAGCGTGTCTACCTATTTACCAAGGTTCAAAATGGAAAAAATTACGAACTGGAACGCTATTGCTATTTTAAATTTATTGTTGACTAAATATTTTTTGAATTATAAAAAATTTATATCTAATCATACAAAAAACAAATTAAACTAGTCGGGTGTGCCAATCCGAAAACTTTTTTCTATCTCATACATCTTAATGTTTCAAAAAGTAATAGTTACAAATGTTAATACTTCAATATTATTAATTCAGTATTTCATATATTAGTTCATTACATACCAACTTTGATTGTAAGCTTAAATTTCTGCTTCAGTCAATTAATCAGAGTAATCAAAAGAATATTGGCCAGTTAAACTGATGGCATTGAGCTCACAGGCAATTTACACTAATTGTATATTACAGCCTTATTTTTTCAAGGAATAATGCTCCTCGAAAAATAAATTAAAGGGGGGGGGAGAGATTAGCTTCCCGTTTCCCCTCTTTATACTTAATCATTGAATCCCCCAAAACCTAATCAGGAATACGCCTTATCATATTGAATTTACATCCAAAATTCAAAGAAAATCGGGAAATTCTGCATAAAAACTCATTTATCTAATTTAAGGGCTGTAATCATCCGTTCCCCTTTTATACTTAACATAAGACCCCAAAATTCATTAGGGAAGTCTCTTATCAATATGAACCTATATCCAAAAATTGAAGCGAATCGGTTAATTCTACATGAAAAACCCCTTTACTTAAATTAAGAGAGGCCCCCGATCCCAATTTATACTTAATCAAAGAATCTCTTCAAAAAATCAAGAAAGCGCTTTATATCAGAATGAAGTTATATCTAAAATTTAAAGCAATCGGTAAATTCTGTGTAAAAAACCATCTACTTAAATTAAAGGGAGTTATCTCCCATTCCCACTTTATTTTTAACTAATGACCACGCAAAGAGTTTGTACATTTAATAATAAAACTGTTTTTGTTAATGTGTCAGAAAGTAGCCAGCTTAAATTTGAGAACAGTCTGAATGAAATCAATCATATGCATACATTGTACACCTATATACATGGTAGCAATTTTTTGTCGTGTATATTTCCTGATTTCAGTAGCTTTCGAATTACTTTTCAATGGCTGCTAAAAAAAATCTATAGTATAATGCAATTTAGGTAATATTTCAGTAATTTAATAATATCTTACTTATTGGTATAATATTGTTTTATTCATTATGCTGATAATTCATCACGAAAATTTAATCATATTCCTGTGACCCGTCCCCCCCCCCTTTTTTTATGTATTATCAGAATTTTTTTGAAAAAACTTCAAATATCTCTGCTTTATTGTAAAAGTTCGGTATGTGAAAAAAAGCAATATAAATAAAATAATGGTAAATATATATTAAAAAATAAGTCAAAAGTCGTTAATTTAAGAATTCAAAAACATTTAAAGCACCCAAATTCAGAGCTATTAACTTTAATAAAACAAGAGTACAAAAATATTTTTCTACGCAATATTAATATTACAATCGTGCGCAGATAACAACTGGCTTAAATAACAAACAGAAAAGTCTTTTGCAATTTTCCAATGACCAGTTTACTCTTTGAGACCTTACTAAAAATATTCTTTACAGTCGAGCATTGAGGGGGAAAAAAAAAAAAAAAAAAAAAAAAGAGGAGGAAGATCAAACTGCAAAGAGAGAGAGAAAAAAAAATGGATGACGAATCTGAGGAAAGGGAGGGTGGGATGAGGAGGAAAAAATATAGTTTGATGGCCGCTCTATTCTTCTGACAGCAGGGAATCTTGGAAGTTCAGTATTGTCAGCAGATTTCATTGCTAAGGTGATTATTTGAAAGAAGTGTATGGGAAGGGGGGGGGGGATATCGCTAGAAGCCATCTTCTGAACTGCAGGAGGTGCTAATGCCCGGACCGTAATTATGCTCTTTTTTCTTCATTTTCATGTGTCTAATGTGAGCGGTGATTTTTGCGTACTTTTATTTTCTTTTATCGATGGCAAAGTCTGTCTACAACTTCTTCACCGAAAATAGCTGTTGCGTAAAATTCGTTCAAGGTAGCTTAGGAATACGAAATGATTATTTATTAAGTGCTATAAGGATTACACGGTGCCAGTAAATATCAGAATTTCTATGAAAGATTGAGGATTTATTTTTGTGTGATGAAACTACTGGGGTTTTCGAAATAAAATTTAAAAAGTTTTCATGCATGTATCGTTTGCTTTAGAAATAAATAACACATAGAGATCTTTAATAAAAGAGAAGAATAATAACAGATATTTTTTATAATAGATATTTCTAGAACATAAATATCTATTATAAAAGAATACAGGATAAATCTCTATATGAATGCTAGATTCTTCTATTAAATGTATTTTGTAAATGACAATGTACTTCTATATGTCTGATTAATAATTCCAATAACTACAATCTAAAACAGGGATGGAAAGCCTAATGCACACGCATGCCCGAGGTGGCATGTACGACAACTTTTCTGGCACGAGAAAACTTTAATTTTGATAGCTGTTATCTACACTGAAGAGCCAAAACATTATGACCACCTACGTAATAATGCGTTGGTCCACAAAACAGCTTCAATCCACACATTGGCATGGACACCACAAATTTTTGGTAGATTGCTGAAGACAGATTGTACCAAATGTTCAAACAGTAGTCACGGAAATCAGAGATATTCCGACGTAATTGTTTTTCAGCTCTGAAGTACCAAATATGCTCTATCGGATTGAGATCCATTGAGTTAGGTGGCAAAAACCTTAACTGGAATTTAGTATAATATTCTTGAAACCACTCCAGCACAATTCGAGCTCAGTTACATGGAGCGTTGTCTTGCTTAAAAACTCCATTTCCATATGGGAAGACAGATACAATGTAAAGGTGCAACTTGTCCGCAGTGATGTTCCGCGGCCTTCGTGGTCTGTTCTACCCTGACTACAAGTCTTTCAGACGCCCACGAGAACGTTACCCAAAGCATAATATCGCTACCACAGGCTTGTATATGGCCTGGTGTATAAGGGAGAGTTCACTTGGAAGATGGCGTACTCTGACACGTCCATCGATGTGTTCAAGTTTGAATCGTGAATCTTCTGACAAAGTAACTTTCTGCTATATAATCTATGGCTCAATCATGATGTTCCCTGGCATAGTGTAGGAGTAGTGGGAGAAAATGCTTGGTCAACAGAGGCACATGTGTGGGACGTTTGCTGCATTATGTCATATTCAACAGAGGTCCAAAGCCATCGCGTCTATTGGTAATTTAACCGTCATTCATCCACTTTTCATAAGTATTAACAACAACAAATCACGAACAATACGCGAGTCGCGTAAATACGGAGATTACTCATTATGAGCCGTCGGACCCTGCTTTCTATCAAAGTCGTTAGATCAACAGCCTTTCCCATCACAGGCAGAAGTAAGCTCAAAATTGATTCCTCAGACTCCCTAGCAGCAGTTAAATATCATTCCCACCTGATTATTTGCTGTCTATGTCATCAGGGTAGTCCATGGCAAAATGTGAGGATGTTCATAATGATTTGGCTTTTCAGTATATATACTAAAAGACAAAACGGCAACACTGATATTTTTTGGCGTTGACAAGACTGGGTGATTAAATTTAGCTTATTATGCTTTTTTCTCCCTCCTAACTCATTTAACTCCTAAATATCACGTACTTTCAATTTTTGCACCGTCGTATACTATAAAAAAATGAAGTACTTTTAAATGCATTTTTTTAAAACTGTATTGCTACTCGCTTATTTTCTATGGTTTTTAAAACCCTTTACAAGTATGAATTTTATTTTAATTTATTTCGAGCAGATGACAAGTACACATACGACACATAAGACATGTAATCGAACTACTTTTAAAATTATCACATTCAAAAAGTCTGTTGTAAATATTCTTTACGTTATAGTAAAGCGAATTCATTTTGCCGAATTCCGCCCAAAAAAGAGTAGCTGAGTTTTTTGGACAGCCTTAGTAGCCTCTCTTAGTGTCAACCAATATAAAATATAGCCTCATACAGCTACCATAAGTTATTATCATCAATTTCACACCATTTCTTTTAAAAATCGGTTCCGTACTTCCTGAGATTGCGTAGAAATCGCAATTTACAGCGTTTTTTAGAACGCTTTTCGCGCATCCGGCCCTTTTAAATTTCGACTTTTTAAGGAGATCTTAGAGATAATTTAGATCCTATAAATAACTACCATGCCACTTTTATGTTTCTAAAGCATTAAAAAAAAAAAAAAAAAAAAAAAGCAATTTAGAACGTTTTTTGCAAAACCCCCTCAGGTAGCAGTGACACTTACATAAAATAGTCTATTATTCAAAATTGAAGGAATGGTTTCAAATGTATTGTGTACCCTTAAAGTCAAATTTTCCAAACATTAGTAGATTATATCTAGCATCTGTTGATTTTGATGTCTGTGCTGTTGTTTTTTAATTTTGTGACAAATTCTATTTCGATTTTTTATTGTCGTGTAAGAAAAAGTCTACTTGAAGCTGAGAAAAGAATGCTTATAAACATTCCTTTTCTTAAGTAAAAGGATTTTATTCCTTTTAGTCCAGTAGCTGGTGACATTAAAAGTTTCCTCATCGCGGAATTGAAAATAATAACAATAATAATAATAATAATAATAATAATAGATGGTGTAAATTGACAGTTAAACGTCACATGAACAAAATGATCTATCATAGGTATGGCTAGTTTTGACAAGCTGAAAATAAGTTTAATTAAAATAATTATCATTCAAAAGGGTCTGTGCAAATATAACGTTATCAACTTTCCGATAATTTTGGATCCTCAACCAGGGCCGTAGCTAAGGGGGCGCTATGGGCGGCTCAGCCCCCCCCTTCTAAAGTATTTTGACCCCCCCCCCCTGGAAAAAGTTCCAGGGTCACTAAATGTTCCGAAAATTCAAATGAAATTCTGTTCAAAAATCTAATTTAGTTTTGAGACCCTTTCACAGTTTTGCATAGTTACTAAATTGTATCTAAAATACGTGTTTCAACACTCCCTCATCCTATCGGTACATATGAAGCTAACAGGATGTTTAATTTTGCACCAGTTATACATTCAAAATTTTCATCATCCTATACTTTTCTTAGCATAAAATGAAGTTATTACAACAGTTTAATGAGAAACATTGTACCTACAATGTGAATATGCACTAATTTATCCTTCTGCATTAGAGAGAGAGAACAAAAAAATATGAGCCCCCCCCACATTCCCTTGAGCCCCCCTATATTCCCCTGAGCCCCCCCCCCTATCGTACACTTCTACCTACGGCCCTGTCCTCAACCCCCCTTTGATATTATATGTTATCATTTCCCGAACACCTCCTCCCCTGGTAATAATATCGGTAACATTTTTTTTTTTTTTTTTTTTTTTTTTTTTTTTTTTTTTTTAGAATTTATTTATTTTGTTTGGAATTATGTACAAAACTGATTACATTTATTTGTCGCATACTTTATCCATCCAAATAGAGAGAAATCAATAAAATATCCCTTTGTATCGAATAACACTTAAAAGAAATAGTTATTATTTAAAAATATTTTATAAAAGCTTTTTGTAATTCAACAGTAATAAAGTATACATTCAACAGTAATAAAGTCTTATTGCACTTGCCTTGCCACGAATGATCGAGAGGTGGAAAGCAGATAGAAATTCTTATCTACAAAACAAGTGGACAACATTCTTTATCTTTCTCTTTTATTGATTAGTAAACAGAAGCTTCATTTCAAACATATTTCGCATATGGTTTCTCGAAGCGTGATTTGAATATATACACATATGAAGAAGAATAGGAATGTCAAATGTTGAGTTATTCCATATTTTAGAATTAGATAATTTTATAATAATTTAGTTATTTTAATAATAAAATCAAATTTGTATTTTAATTTTAAAAAAAAGGTAACATATTATGTTGAACCAAAAACCATATTGCAAATAAAAAGAAAAAAATTTGATTCCATCAAAAATGATATCGATATTTAAAAAAAACCCGTTCCCTAGATATATCTTACGATATCATGTGCCAGACCCCCCTCCCCCCTAAAATGATAACGTTATATATTCACAGCCCCAAACATGTAATGAATTACCGTTTTCAAGGAAAATTGACACTTGGCCAGCGCCTGGGTATGAAACAAAGTAGACACCAGTAAAAATTCAAAGCAAAATAAATGTACCATTTTATGAACGTCGCCTCCTTCAAATAGGTATTACAGCCATGTCCAGGAGAATAAAGTTTGTCATACCAATTTTTTTCTAAAAGAGTACAAAATTTTCTGTAAAATGTCCTAAAAGTGATCATAATCCGCGATGATGGGAAAACATTATAACTTTTTAATAATAATATTTTAATTAAACATATTTTTGGCATGCCAAATCTAGTCATACCAAGCTCATTTTGTTAGTATGACTTTATACTGTCGATTTGCATAAACTTTTTACAATTCTGCGATGACTAGACATTTGACGTCACCGTCTCTCGGATTATTTATAAATCCCGTACGACAGACTATTTTTTTTTTTTTTTTTTTTTTTTTTTGGCGAATATTTTATCACCTTCCTCCCCCTTCTAATCCACTTCATCGAATTTCATGTATTTCATAATAATACTACCTCTGACAAAAAAAAGTTCGGTGAATGAATTCAGAACGGCCGATCTGGCAACACTGGGGAAACAAAACGCTGCACCTGCATAGAGGCAAGTGTTGACCATCTTCCCCCACCGTTGTTCAGTTGAGCGTCGTTTATGTTCCCTGTAAAACGTGCTTTACTAAGTGCTTGTTAAGTGTGTTGGTTCTTAACTGAGAACAGGAAAATGAACGAACAAAAGATCAGTTTAAAGTTTGGTTTTAAGTTTTGCAAGACACCGAAAGAAATTCATGAGGGGTGGTGCAAATTGAACATCCACCATACTCGCCAAATCTCAATCCTCCAGACTTCTTCCTATTTTCACCACTCAAACTCTATTTGAAAGCGATTCGACCATACTGCTGACATCCAACGAAACATGACAAGCTTTTGAGCTCCATCCCAAAAGGAGACTTGCGAATTTCCCAGGACATGTAGTATAATAGATCTCAGCGGTGCATAGTTATGGGAGATGACTATTTCGAAGGATGGTATGGTAATTTTCGTTAATATTTCATCTACATTAATGTTACAGGATTATTCACCGAACTTTATTGTCAGAGGTAGTAATAATAATAATAATAATAATATTTTTTATCATAGAGATAATTTTCCATAAAAGAGATCAAGAATGCTGTGATGATTTTTTAAAATTAAATTTTAATTTTTTTTTCATCCAGTCGTACTTTACAGAGTTAAAAAATTAACTGTTCATAACACGTTGAGTGCCACAGTGACTTACAGTGTATACATAAAACTAAAAAAAGACAATGTACTTTCGTTTAGGTCGCGTCAGTCACCGGTGACTGACAATTTTAAATATGACTTAAAACTAAAAAAAAAGTACATTGTTTTAAGTAATTATTAAGAAAGTATAATTTTTCAATAAATAAAAGTTTAAACAAATTTTCAGTGATTACTTAAAATAGTATATATAATTTTTTGTTTTATATCAAATTTAAGATTGTCAGTCACCGGTTACTGACGTGGCCTAAATGAAAGTTTTTGTCTACACCGGTGACTGACATGATACTCAACGTAATAAATATCTAGCATTATCATTTTATAACAACATTTTGAAAAGTAATATTTTTCAATCCATGTTTATTTATCCTCTATTTTTTTCGCAAATCTCGAATATGGGTTAAAATGTTAGAAATAAATCTCTTTAGTTTCTAATTTTATTTTCTAACTAAGTAAATAAATATATAGAAGTATGCTTCTTGAGCTTATATGCAGTAGGATTTCATAAATATATCAAATTTAAATCACAGAGCAAAATATTGCTTTCATAATGCCAAGATTAATAAACAAACAAATGAAAAAAAAGGTCTGAAGTTGTTCCAAACTTTTGATGAATTTATTCGTGTTGTTTGAACAGTCCAACAAATTATGCTTTTTGTTAGAAAATTGTATGTTTACACAGTTGCGCGTTTTTGATTTATTGAATTTAGCGAAAAAATATGAGACAAGTCGGAAATTGTACATTAAACATGGCAAATGAGGTACATTCGTTTTATGTATAACTATTTTTACAAATGTTTAGATCTTTGTACAATAGATGTTGCAATCTTATACAAAAATGTACGAATGCAAAATTTATTACCATTAAACACTATATGGCCATTAGTGACCGGACACTTTCAATTTTAGGCATTTTGTCGGATATCTACAGTGTCTCACATAAGTGATGGGACACTTGTGCTTTACAAAAGGAAACTAATCAAATAAATTAAAAAAAAACATGTACACATTTTTTGTGGGTGTGTTTCATACTTAAATTTAGTAAAGATTATTACATAACATACATTTTGTCAAAATATTAAAATATTAATTTAATAAAAATACAAATGTTTAGAACGGAGCAAAAAATAGCTCACATAAGTGGTGGGACACCATTATATATGCAACAAAAATCGTCTGAAATAAGCAATAAAAATATTTTTTGGGGTTTTATTTTTACTTAAAAGCAATTGGCAATAATTTATAAAATCGTCTGCAGTATTTCTCTCCAGTTTGTTTTGGAATTTTTGTGTTTTTTAGCTCTGTGTAGCCATGAATGCTAAACGAAAAGAAACTTCGCCTGAAATTCGAAAATTAGTTATTAATTTACATATTGAACGTGGAAAATCTATTAGAAAAACTGCTGAAACATTTAACTTGAGTCGTTCAACAGTTTTCAATATCATTAAACGATATAAAAAGAATCATATGATTCAGGATAAAAGAAGACCTGGCCGACCATCAAAGCTATACAATGGAATAAAGCGAATTATCGTTCGAAATATTAAAAAAAAAATCCAAGAAATAGTGCTTCAAAAGTTGCTGCTGATTTACAAGCATTATATGGAATAATTGTTAATCCTGAGACTATTAGAAGGGTAATTCGATCTGCTGGATATCACGGTAGAGTAGCCAGGAAAAAATTCTTCGTAAGTGAAAAGAATAGAAAACTCAGACTAGCTTTCGCAAAATCCAACATAAATAAGAATTCTGATTACTGGAATAAAGTTATATTTGCTGATGAGAGTAAATTTAATATATTTGGTTCTGACGGTAGAATCTTGGTGTGGAGAAAACCCAGGGAAGAATTTCGCAAACAGAACTTGGTACCAACAGTAAAACATGGTGGAGGATGAGTTATGGTATGGGGGTGTATGTCGTCCGCTGGAGTTGGTAATCTTGTTTTTATTGACAGTATAATGGATCAGTACAAGTATATTGATATTTTAAAGCAAAATTTGAAATCTTCAGCACGAAAATTGAACCTTCATAACGATTTTAAATTCTACCAGGACAATGACCCCAAGCACACTGCTCTGAACGTTAGACTCTGGCTGCTATATAACTGTCCTGAAATAATAAAAACACCACCACAATCTCCAGACTTAAATCCCATAGAGAATATTTGGCAAGAATTGAAATCAAGAATTCGCAAACACACCATTTCTTCAAAACAACAACTAAAATCGGTGCTTCAAGAAGAATGGGGTAAAATCACGCCAGAAATCACAAAAAATTAGTCAAATCCATCCCCAAAAGATTAAATCATGTTTTAAAAGTAAAAGGAAATCCAACAAAATATTAAAACTTTTTAAAAAGTAAAATTTTTGGATAAATATTTGATGGAAAAATAAGTGTCCCATCACTTATGTGAGCCATTTTTTGCTCCGTTCTGAACAATTGTATTTTTACTAAATTAATATTTTAATATTTTGACAAAATGTATGTTATGTAATAATTGTTACTAACTTTAAATATGAAACACACCCAAAAATTTTTTGCACATGTTTGTTTATTTTATTGCAGTTTCTTTTTATAAAGCACAAGTGTCCCATCACTTTTGTGAGACACTGTATACTAATAAAAGAACAAAACGCTCTGTGTGTGTGTGTCTGCGATGGCTAGCAAAATTTACAGCATGTACGAAGCTCAAAATTTTTTTGAGAGTAGCCCCGAATCTCTCCTGATGCACCTGAGCTTCAGAATTTCGAAATTCCAATTATTAACTAAGTAATTAATTAAAATCGAAAGGTCACTCTCATAAAAAATCATCTTTTTCCAATTTTTTTCTCTTTCGTTTGTTTACGGTTGGTTGGTTGTGTAAAAATTTTCGAAGAAGTAATAAGAAAGCTGAGAGAGACAGAATTAAAGAAACCCATGGAGGAATAAGATAAGTGGAGGTGCAATAAGCCTAAAAAAAAAAAGGTTTGCAATATGAAACCATTTATCGCTCAAATTTTAATATGTCAAACAAAAGGACATGGAAGAGGTTTTGTATTATAAAGACGAATTGAAAGAAATGAATTACAATTGAAGCATACTTTAAGAGGAAATAGCAAATTTTTAAAATAGTCTTTGTTCTATTATTATTTATTAGAATAAATGTTCGCTTTTAAAATGAAGGAAATTGAAAAATTAACAATATTTAAATATCAAATTAAAATTAAATAAGATATTCAAACATTTAAAACGAACTAAAAATTGCATAATTAAAAGTTTCCTTTATTAATGTAATTTTAAATACTGATGAAATGATGAATAGATGAAAAATGGTTATGACTTAATAACTGCATGTAAATAAATATTTAAAATATAATGACGAAAACATTCTTTTAAAATCATGTATGAAAACTTAAGTAATAAATATTAATCTAAAATATAGATTTCTGACTGCAGACGATTTTAATGTATTAACAAAAGAATATTATATTTTCAAACAAAACCTTAAAATAATTTTCCGTATTGATATTTAAAACACATATGATAAAATAATTAATAAGTTTTTACCGGTGAAGCGATAGATTAGTTCTTTTTAAGAAACAAGAGCAAAAAATACGGGTTTAAACATGTTTCAATTGATAGGCGTGCCAAAGCACGTGCTTTTGTTGGTACTTAATTGGACTTAATGTAGGGTTACATTTTTAGCATCACCTCTAGAGATAATACTTCCACTCTATTAATTTCTTTTTACTCTATGAAAGAAACCAATTTGAGATTTTGACATTTCAAAAGTGGCTGTTTTTTCACAAAGACCTTTAAAATTCATAGACTGGCAAAATGTCAATTTAACTTAGGATTTTTGAACACAGCTGTTACGTCAGATCGTTGGTACTTCGTACATTAGAATGTATGTGTGGTTAGCTATGTTGCAGTAAATATATGTATATGTATATATGAGGCTTTTTTAGCAGTTTTTTTAAATCATTGATTAAATTTGAATGCATTTTACTTAAGTTAAAATTTTATAAAGACTTTAATTTGTTTTTAAAATAAAAATGAAATGGATGTTTGACGTACAATTGTTAGAATCGGCAGACGATTCATACACAGTAATAAATTATCCAATAGCAAAATAAATTATATATCAAAAATAGTCACTAAAAGAATAGTAGCAAAACATAATGTTTAGGCGCATTAACACATACCCCGATCCCAACCAGAAAAAAACAGACCATACTCCGATCGAAGCAAGACAAAAATTCCATGAGCATAAACCCGACCCGAACCTAAAAATTCCATTAAAAAAAACAATGGATTTGATATCTGACCAGAATCAAATCTGAATCCCACAAAAATATTCAAATGAAGCATACCCCAATCCGATCAAGGAAAAATAATGTTCGTGTATATGCAACCGACCCGAACCTAAATTTTTTTTTTGAAAAAACCCGAAAAATGACCAGAGCGAAAAACCTGAAATCGATAAAAATATTCCAAAGAACTATAACCTGATAAGAGGAAGAAAAAATAATTTACGTGAACATAAACCTGACTCGAACCTAAAAAATTCCATTTGAAAACAAAAACAGAAATTTTATGCAAACTACATCTGAATCCGATCAAAATATTCGAAAGAACCATAACCAGATTCGAATAAGAGAAAATAATTTCCATGGACATGAACCCGATCCGAACCTAAAATTCTATTTGAAAAAAATACCTGAAAATTGAATTGAACCAAATATGAACCTGACAAAAATATTCCACAGAACCATACCCGGATCCGAACAAGACAAAAAATTTCCATGAACATGAACCCAATCCGAACCTAAAAAACTGAACTAAATCTGAATCTGACAAAAATATTCCAGAGAAGCATATCCTTATTCGAACAATGCAGAATAATTTCCATTGATGCGCAACCCAATCTGAACCTAAAAATTCCATTAAAAAAGCGAAATATGAATTGAACGACATCTGAACCCGAAAAAAATATCCCAAAGACCCAAAACCGGATCCAAGCAAGACAAAATAATTTCCCTGGACATAAAACCGACCAGAACCTTAAAAATCAATTTGAAAAAATACCTGAAATCTGAATCGAACCAAATCTGAATCCGACGAAAATATTCCAAATAACTGTAACCAGATACGAACAAGACAATGTAATTTCTATGGACATAAACCCAATCCGAAGCAAAAAATTTGTAAAAAAAAAAAAGAAAAAAAAAAATCCCGAAATTTGAACAACCTAATCTGAACCTAACAAAAATATTTCAGTGAAGTATAACCTCATTGGAACTAGTAAAATAATTGGTAAAATAATTTTCATGGAAGTACAACCCAATCCGAACCTAAAAATCCCATTTGAAGGGAAAAAAAAAAAAAAAACCACGAAATCTGAATTGAACCGAATCTAAACTGAACAAGAATATTCCAAACAACCATAACCGTATCCGAAGAGAACAAAGTAATTTCCATGGACATGAATCCAATCCGAACCTAAAATTCGGATGTTCTTCAAAACATAATGCGCTCCGTAGCGTAGCGGTGGAAAGGGAAACTAAGTACTTAGCGCGAGATGGTTAAGATATTTCGTTTATATTTAGTGTTAAATTAGAACTTGGTTACGGTTAGGTAACAGTTAGGTTGCAATTACGTCCCGGTGAGCCTTATGTTATATTTAATTTCCGGTTAGGTTACAGTTAGGTCATGGTTAAGTTACAATTAAGTCATGGTTAAGTTACAGTTAGGTTAAGGTTAAGTTGCGGTTAGGTTGTGGTTAGATTATGGGTAGGTTATCATAAGGTGACGGCCAGGTTACATTTATAGTATATTTAAGTTACAGTTAGGTTACTGTTAAAATACAGGTAGGTTACAGACAAGTTATTATTACAATACAATTTGGTTATGGTTAGGATTTTGTTCACAGAATGAAGATTACGCATGTTTAATAAAAAATATGCACCTATTTTTGTAAAATGGCTCTGAAATTATAATACTATATACTAACCTTTTAGCTAATCATCGAGAATAAATTTCATTCACGGTATAGACGGATTTAAGAGTGATATAATTAGTTTGAAATTCAAAATATTTCACTTGGGATATCATGTGAAAAAAGTATTTAGTTAAGTAACTTAACAGTAATTTTAAGGATAAATATAACACTTTAACACGAAAGTCACGCAATCGTTGGACACATATTCCCTCCTGCGTTTCCCATTGCAGTCATTTTGGGTATTTTTGCAGCTAAATATTAGTTTTTTTAAACCGATTTTTGACGCAGTCAGGGGACACGTATTCAATATAATGTACACTGTAAAAAAATTGACCTTTTTGCTGCATTACTCCCCCGCTTTTATAGACTATCTCTCTTTTGACCTATGAGAATGCTCCATAATAGGCTGAAGTAATCATTTTCTATAAAAGCGGTGGAGTGACGATGCAGCAAAAGGGTCAAATTTTTAACAGTGTATTTACACATATTTCGAATTAAAGATAAAATCATAAAAATTTCAAGTTCGTTTAACATTATTATTACGGACCCGGGCAACGCCGGGCGGGTCAGCTAGTTTAAAAATGTATTTGTTGGATTCTTCTGGAACTTCAGGATTATGAAGATCATGTTGGATCTCATATTTATTAATGTTAGTTGAATAAGGAAGACAAATAGGGGGCCGTTAAAAAAAATCAAAGAATAATAACAATATTTGGGATCATCCTGTACATTAAAATCATGAAATGATCTATCACTGCAGAATACAAATATGTATATGGATACTGTAAAACATGTCCATTGATTTTTGTAAGAATAGCACGTATATACATGGGAAAATAGCGATTTTTCTTTTTTGAAAACTTCAAAATTTTTTTGAATGTTTTTAGCTTATATCATGCAGGGTTTTCAACCAAATTTAATACCAGTTTCAGGAAAATTTTCAAAATGTAGTAGAACCAATATAATGTAATTGGAATAAAAAAATATTTTAAGATTTATCAGTAGTTGTATGAAATATTTTTTATCTGCACATGCACGAAAGATAACAGTGATCTTTTCATATAATTTAATTGTCAATTCATATAGAGCAACTCATAAAAAAATCCAGTCAAATATAAAAATTCAGAAAGACTTCGACGATAGGAGTGAGATGATTTTTTAGTTTTCTCTAAAAGCAACTGAATCATACGTGATTTTCCACAAATTATCAATTTTAATTTTAATTTTTTTAATTTTTTACTTATTGAGCAATATACACCTAAATGTAAAAAAAAGCCAATTTATGTCAAGGAGTAACTGAATCTGAAGTTAGTGGAAATTCTGTGTATTAATTCTAAAGATAGAGCTATTGCGAAAATCGCACAAAATGCAGCATAGCAGCGCCACATATTGCGTGGTTTATACTAATTTATAAAAAACATCATTTCAATGTCAAGGACTAACTGAATTTGAAGTTTCATTAAATTTCTTGCATTAGTTCTGGAGATTGAGCTATTTATCAAATCTTAAATAATGCTGTATAGCAGGGCCACTTATCAAGTGATTTACATTAAAACATCGAAAAACATCAAATTTTGTCAAGGAATAACTGATCTGAAGTTTGATGAAAATTCAAGCACTTATTCTGGAGATAGAGCTATTGTGTAAATCGAAAAAAAAAAGGTAGGATAGCAGTGTCACCTGATTTTCGACACCAGCGAAAGATTTACACTAAAAACTAATCACCATCAATTTATATCAGGCATTACCTTAATATAATTTTTTATTAAATTCAGTGCATTAGTTCTTTAGTTCTTAAGATAGAGTACCTACAAAATTTATGTTACATACAGGCTGACGGACAGAGTCAAAGACTAACTGACAGACATTTTCTAAAAATATGTTTTTCGGATTCTCTTACCCTTAAAACATATAAATACGTCGAAAACTGGTATTCGAAAATTTTCACGAATCGCATACTCTCGTCTTGTAAAGTTAGAAGAAAGTAAAAATATTCTGTCGGAGAAAATTGACTCCGCATAATCTTACTGAAAATGACCGTTTAAAAGCATAAAATAGAATTAATTTATTATGACATAATTTTGACACAATATGGCGTAATAATGTGACGTCTTTTTTCAATCTATTCAAAACGAAGATTTAATGAGAGATAAGAAACACAAATGTATCACGCATTTCTTTCTTGTTAACTATGGAGAAGAAATTATCCATCATCCTAAATTGTACTCCTGTTAATCGATGCGTCAAATAGATTATATAACAAGTTGTTTTCATCCTATTTTAATTAATTAATTAATTAATTAATTTTTACTTTAAAATATTGTCGGCATATAAAATATAAAGATTTCTTAAAAAACTTGACCATAAATAGTTTAAAAATTGCGATTAATTCAGATCGTACTTTTTTTTTCTATCGGCCAACAGGAGAAAAAAGTATTATACAAGTACATTTAGTTTTTCGCTTACAAAACGGCGCAGTTGTAATTTGATTAATAACTAGCCGCCCTTGACGACAAGTTTGGTCTCCCTTAAATACATACTAAACATTAAATCATATTGCTTTGATTCATAATTTATTTTAATTGCTCATTTTTTCCAAATTAGAAGAATCTGCTAAAGAATTAGGCTCAGATGTCATATATGCACCACATTGGCGCAATTGCAACAACAAGGCAAATATATGCCTCACATGATAACCCGGTAATTGTTATTTATTCTGTAATAAACAGTTTACTTTTATTTCTTTTTTAAAATGATATAAATTGTTTGGTTCTATAATAATTAATTTTTTTATTATTATTATTTCCTTTTAAAATAATAGAAAAGAGTTAAAAAATATGGAACTATTTGGTTAAAATTTGGCGAGAATTGCGAAATTGGTCGATGGGATCATCGCCCAATTACGTCAAATTACACAAATCGCCAAACTCATAGACAAATTATAAATATTGACAAAATTTTCATTTTAAATATCGAAAAGACAAATAATTAGTAATATTAATAAAAATACAAATAAAAAGTAGAAATAAAAATTCCTTTATGGCGTTTTAAACATGTGTATCGTATTTAATGTCATTGTATGCGACATTCACGATCATCCATTATAGGCATTTATTCTTATAGTTTGGTGATGGTTTTTTCGGTCGACGGGATTACCAAGTAGTACCAAAAATATGTATGTAACTGGTATTGAAAGCGAAGTTTTGGCCAAATTGGCATCAGAAAAAAAATCGCACCAATGTAATACGTTTATGACATCTGTGCCAATAAATCAAGCACTCGGTATTTTTATGCTAACTTGGCGCACCGCCAAATATTGTAACCGTGGCACTTTTTTGTATTGCCTTTCATTTAAAATATATTTAATAATATAATCATTTTACTTATTTCATTTATAATAACTTTATTTTGAAACTGAAACGTTTAAAATCCATGGTTTTTAATTATTTTTTAAGCCAATAGAATTAAAAATAGAACAAAACTAACGATTTTTGAAACTCCATAATTGCAACGAAAGAACAAAACGTAAATAAACCCAATTTACCACGGCCTAGATGCGTTTCCTTTGGGTGTTGCCATTAAAGAATTAACAAATAACTGCGATTTTTGTGCCGCATATGTTAGCGTAATATATATATATATATATATATATATAATACCATTAAAAGTAGACAGGATTCACCAATGGATTTTATCAATAAAACAATAAACCAAAACGAAGAATTAAATTGAATTATAGTAAACAATATTAACCATTTGAAATTAACCATTGAATTTAATAACTTATAGCACATTGAACATGGAAGGAAAAAAGAATAATATGAATACAAAAGAATGAAATATGAAAAGAATTTATAATTTGTAGAACCAAAGCAGAATCTTCAGGTCCCAAATACTTTGGAACTACAAATGGAGTGTGTGGTTTCATCTTCGTATTTGCCATGAAAAAGCAAAACAATACGAATTTGGGACTACCATCACACAAAAACCAAATTATTAAACAAGGAACAAAGATATTTTACAAAAAGGAGTTGAAAGTAAGTAAAAATAATAGTTATCCATAATAAGCAAAAAAGATAAAGCTGAATGGAAATATAATTGAACCGGAGAAAATAATTAATAATCGATATTAACACAAAATTAAATTAATAAAATGATTAAAATTAGAATTAAGAGATAACATTCATATTAACATATAACTTAAAATACATTATTGTTACTTTAATCAGTAACATTTATTGTGACTTTACATGGTAAAAACTCATTATCTTAATATGGGATAATAAAAATTAAAAAATAAAATTAAATAAAATAAAAATTAAAGAATAAAAATTAAAATAAAAAAAATAATAGTAATAATATTATTAATAATAATACCAAAAATTATATCAATAACATTAAAAATAATTTGATAATTAAAATATAGCTATTTAACTATAGATATAACTAGACAAATATCCATATATTGGTGTAAATTAAACAGTTTAAAAATTATGTTAAAATAAATAACCCACTCTCATTTTTTTTTTTTTTTTTTTTATATATATATATATAAATAATTAACCTTTGCGTTTTTATCCAGACAACACTACCCTCCTCCGTACTTCAACATCTACCCACCCAATCAACCTATATATATATATTTTTTTATTACTTTTTAACATTTTTAATTTTTTATTATTTTTTTTATGTTTTATTTTTTTTATACATTTTTTACGCAAATAATTAATTATAAGATCATGTAATATCTAATTATAAATTAAAGAATATATGAATTTTTTAGGATAACCATTATTTATAGCATCATATAGAAGCTTTTTAATATTAGTATTAATTAAATGGGAAGAACATAGACATTTTATTCTATATAAATGGTTAAGTATCATATTACGATATACAGAATTATGAAGACATGATTTAAAATTAGCAAAGGTATTAACTTTAAAATTAAATTCTTTCCTTTTGTCATAGATATCAGTTATAAATATGTTCTCTTTTAATATAATTTTAATACATCTAAGAAATTGATTGTATTATTAAAAAGTAGGTTTTTTGAAAGTTCTAGATTAGAAGGATAATCAACAGGGAATTGAGATATACAGGTGTTATCAGTATCAATTAAAATTACATCATCTATATATCGATATAAATGTGTTGTATTATTTAAATAATGTCGTTCATAGTAATATAAGTATAAGTCAGATAATACACTAGATGTACTACCACCTTGTGGTATACCAACATTTTGAATATATTATGGATTGATTTCGGTTTTGACTTTTTTAAAGGTCTGATTGGAGTTGCATTTTTCAAAAGACAGTCTTAAATATTTTTCAAATAAAACTAGACGTTGGGGACTTGAGAGACTTGATGACACTAACTCTGAGACATGATGGGTAATACTTACCCATCATGGATATGTATATAGTAATATAAAATATAAAAATAAGAACAGTTTGAACTATTTATAAAATGTTTTGCAATCCCAAAAAAAAATTTAAACGTATATTTAAATATTTAATACATGGTAATGCTCTATAACGGAATTGCGGGTACTACTTGATTATCCCGTGGACCTTTGTCCCGATTGTCTCGTTTCGACAAATTATATAAATCCTCAAACTACTCGCAAAATTATACAAATTAGCAAAATTTTTCTTTTAAATAACGAAAGAATAAATAAATTAGTAAAAGGTTAATAAAAATACAAATAAAACGTCGAATTAAAAATCACTTCATGAGATAACAAACACGTGTAGTGTGCTTAATGTCAAGTGAATGTGACATTTACGATAAGTCTATATTGGCATTTATTCTGATAATTTGGGGATAGTTGTTTGGTTGACAGGATAATCAGGTAGTACCGATCTGCGTAAAAGAGACATCCTTATAATTCAAAAAATGATAATCCTATTAACTAATGGTATATTGCGTCGGATTAAGAGTCTGATATCCAACAAAAATATACCTCTGAATTGAAATTTGAATGAAATACAGGGTCATGAAAAATCGAAGAGTGTGGAAAATATAATTACAAATATCTCGACAACTAATTATCCGATCAACTTTATTTTTTTATGCAAAATTTGTGTTTTTTTTTCCTTTACATTTATTCCTTAAAATAAGTAATTTCGAAAAAATTTATATATAAATACAATTTATATATATATTTTTTAATTTAGAAGGAATATTTCGAGAGTCTGAAAAAAATATTTCCGGATAATAGAGGTTAGTGATATTGAATAGGCTTCTTCCCGTTACTGCACACTGAATTTGAAGTCTTTATCTGAATTTTTTCGGGAGATAGAGCGTTTACGCACAGACACACAGACAGAAGGACTGCAATTTTTTTTTCTAAAAATATATTTTTCGGAATCTGCAGTATCTGAAACGCGTAAATCCGTCATTTTTTTCGATTTTAAAAATGATTGCAAGACGTACGTTATATTACGTATGAAGGGTAAGTAAAAGTAGTTCTTTTCACTAGATAGGCCGATGCTTTTAATTTTAAGAACAAAGTAGCAAAGTAAATTTAAGAACAAAAACCCTATACTGCATCTCACGGGTAAGCAAAAACTACATATTTGCATTTTAATGAGAGTGTATGCATTTATTTTAACACAAAAAAGATAAAATGGATATTAGATATATACTTCAGATAGATCCTTTAGATAGATTAGATATATACTTCAGATACTTCAGATAGTATTATTAGATATATACTTTATTGATATTGATATTAGATATTACTATGTCTATATAGATATATAGACAATTTTCCCGTATTTCTATTAAAATATTGATTATTTTTTTTTTTTTTTCAAATTCAGGTTGACGAGGTTTTTTTTTTTTTTTTTTTTCCCCTTTAAGTTGGATTTGTGTTGGCTTTAAGCAGAAATTTCGGGTTTGGGTACCGGTTCAGGGCTCTAATCTAAAGTTCTTTTGTGTGCCGCTGCACAACGATTGAAAATAGATTCAATCGAGGTTTAAGGAATCATGTATACCGGCAGATGTTCTTTTACCAAATAAAGTAAATATGATCGGCTTAAATAATGCTTTCAGACATATTAAAAAAAGTATGAATATTAAATTTTAAATAAGCCGAAATACAATCCCTAACATAAGTTGTTGCGTAAGCAATCGGAGTAAGATGTTGCGGTAACAAGTTACAGAGAGCAAATGTCTCTAATGTTATTTTATACACGAATATGAAAAGAAAATTCTAAAAATACAGGAGAAGAGATTATATTAACGTCGAAGCATATGAAGCAATAGAAATTGATATGTTAAACGATATGTCATTGGTGGAAATGCCTGTAATACTCGATATAAGTTTTCTGGAAACTTTTATAGTTTTGACAAGTTGAAAAAGATAGATACAAGGAATCCGTGATTTTCTTGAGATGTGTTTAACTGTAGCAATTATGGCATAATTATCTGGACATCGCTAGGTCCACTTGTTAGATAGGTATCCATTCTATAAAACTCTTAGTTTGAAAACATCACAATTTTCTATGCAAGGGATTTTCAAAAATTCAAATGGAATATTTTATTTTGTTTATTTTTTTAAAGAGTCTTTTATACATTTATGTATATACCGGATGTCCTAAAACAGACTGACGGATTTTAAAATTCAGTATCTTGCAAATGGCGACAGTTATTTTAAAAAAATCTTGTAGGAGGGTTAAGTAATATGTCAGGAGTTTTCTCTCCTACGATGTCCGATTTTAGTTCAAAATAACAGTGATAGATAGTGCTGAGAGCATTGGGTGTTAAATCGACACCCGATTTTTTTTTTCCTAACATTTTTTTTACAATTGATGCGAAAGAAAGAGGTTAAATATATGGAGTAGGTGTCTAAGAATAACATAACATTAGCGACTGAAATGTGAGAATCACCCTATGTATTTAACCCCATTCTTTCGCATCAATATTCGGATAAGAGAAAGACCAAAAGATCGGTCTCGCTTTAGCGCTTATTGTCCTCAACGCCATCTATCGTTGTTATTTTGAACTAAAATTGATGAATAATAGTAAAAGAACTCCTAGAATAATTTTTCAACAGCTGTCATCATTTACAAATTATTGAACGTTAAAATAAGTTTAGCCCATTTTAGGGTACAGGTATAGTATTGATTTTATTTAAGATATGGTTATAAATAAAATTTTGATTTAAAAAAATACAAATTATAATTTAATTGTGTCTACAATGCAATAAGGTTCAATTTATGTGTAAAATAATCAAGGAAAATAATGTTAGTAACAAATGAATTAGAGAGAAGTGATAAACTCTTTTTCTATAAGTCTTCTTTCATTATCAAATGATAACAAAACAACAAAGAAACGAAAAATAACAAAAACTTTCAATTCTACAGAGTAATTTAGTAATTTTTTAACTTATTTTTTAAAGCAATTGATTTAATTAACAAGTAAGAAAAATCATGCTTTAAGCATAGATTATGAAGCACTTCCCAACACTTCATGAAATCTTTAACAAAACTTCGTTAATTAGGGAAATAAGGGTATATAGCTAAATATGTATTCCAATATTTTTGAACAACCCTGTATTTGATCTGTCAGTTGATATACATATTATAAGATGGGAAAATTTAGTTTAGCAAGAAAAAAGCTTAAAATTTCTTTTTGAGCAATTTGTACTAATAAGTGGGAAACATACTTGAAAACTTTTGTTCAGCCCTGTAGTTTACCTTGTACCTTTATTACACGTCAGTAAGTTCTTAAAATTCATTTTAAATTAAAACATTCTTAAAACAACTGAAATCACATTGTTATAAATTATCATTCATAGGTGTCAATGTACACAATTATTTGGGTGGCCCTGTATATCATTTTATCTATATATTCTGCAAACATTTCTTTGTAAATTGAATGCAGTTCAGCGTAAAAATGTATACCTTATTTAAGAACCACCTTCAAGTAATTTACGCTCATACTCAGTAACGTTGGCGAGCTCTTTTAGCCCTGTATATCAACTATAACATTTATACACACCCTTATAATGTACAAAGATGTAGTGAAACTTAAATGCGTATATCATAATTAAAATGTATTCCATCCATCCATCAGCCATCATCGGAAACATATTCAGTCCGTCGGAAGGAATGTATTATTTGAAATCTTTTTTGTGTCCCTGTAAATGCAATGTATTACTTCATATTATGCAAGACAGTATCGTATAATTTATATTAAACCTTAAAGACATATATCAATTTTGTTATACATGAAACAGTTTAATATATTTTTAAAATGTCGCACACTATACCCCCTATTATTAAAATGCCTTTGAAACGATTTTTCTCCATAGGCCGTAATGTAATGGAAAACTTTTGACTCTCCCTGTAAATAAAATAATCATGGTAGAAAGTTCATTTTCAATATGGTTCGTGCTAGGGTAAATGTCAGTAACATACAAAAATTTCAGGGCGATTCGAGTATATTTACAGATGTTAGAGCGCGGGCAGACAAACAGACGGATAGACTGACAGACGGACAGACAAACCGACTGCATAAGCACTTTTCAAACAATGCATAAGCACTTTTCAGACTTTTGGAAAGTGTTATAAACGTTAAAATTTATTTGAAACGATTTTTCCCCATAGGCCGTAGTGTAATGGAAAACTTTTGACTGTCCCTGTAAAAAAATTAATCATGGTAGAAACTTCATTTTCATTAGGTTTCGTGCTAGGGCAAACCTAAATAACGTCTAAAAATTTCATGGAAATCCGAGTATATTTACGAGAGTTAGAGCGCGGACAGAAGGCCATACGATCAGACGGCCAGACAAACCGAATGCATAAGTACTTTTCAACTTTGTTGGAAAGGGCTAAAAGAGCTACTTAAATATTGACTTTTTCGTTTTCTTTTTTTCTTTTCTGTTCTTCTTTTCTTTTTTTTCTTTGTAAATTGTAAACTGTAGTAACTTAAAAAATATTTTATATTTGTATGTGGTCAATTAATTATATTCGAACTTTTAAATATACAAGGTGGAACCCGTCGAATTTCACCGAAAGTAAATATTTAAGAAAGAACTGTTTGATTGATTTATAACAAACCTTCAAAATTAGCTACAGTAGAAAATGCATCTTACAGTGGTCGGTCTAACTCTTAAACAAACATTAATTAAAGTTAAAATTAAGAAAAAAAAACTATTTCTATAAAACTCAGTTTTCTAAATTATTAAAATTAATCTTTAATCGCATATATAAAAATATAATATTAAAGCAAAATTAATAAAAATCAGTTATTAAGATGAAGTTATCTATTGAGGCACCTTATGTTTGGTATAAATGCGCATGAAAAAAAAAAAAGTATTTCAAATTGACACGATTTTAAAATTTCACATGAAATCTAAACCCGTCATAATATTCATCTTGTCAAAATTTACATGCGCACTTTTCAATTTTTATCAATTTTAAAAGAAAATGGCGTATTTCTGTTGCCACGATTAAAAATTCGTACTAAACACTATAAAAAAATTTAATATGTCAAGAATAAATTGAGATACAACTTTCAAACAATTTGCATTCAAAAGTGCATATTTTTCTCTATGCGATGGTGTAAAAATTGAAAATGTGTAATGTTTAGAAATATAAAATTTGCAGTAGCGAAAATTGTTAAACCGAAACTGCAGGGGAAAGTGTTGCCATTCACAAAATGACTTATGCGTTACGCACAGATACGTTTGGCCTTTATATTATAGATATGAAATATAAAGATATATGAAATATAAAGAAAAATATTTTAAAATAAAAACTTCTGAAATCACATCGTTATAAATTACCATTCATAGGCGTTCATGTATCCAGTTTTTTGCGTGGCCATTTTATCTATATTCTGCAAACATTTCTTTGTAAATTGAATGCAATTCAGTGTAAAAATGCATGCATTATTTAAAAACCACCTTTAAGTAATTTGCGCTCATACTCAGTAACATTGGCGAGCATTTTTAGGTAGCCCTGTATATCAACTATAACATTTATACACACCCTATAATGTACAAAGATTTAGTGAAACTTAAACGCGTATATCATAATTAAAATGCCTTACATCTATCTATCAGCCACATCATCGGAAATATATACAGTACATCAGAAAGAATATACTATTTGAAATCTTTTGTGTGTTCTTGTAAATGCAATGTACATTATATTATGCAAGACAGTATCGTATAATTTATATTAAGCCTCATTGTCCCTGTATATAAACTAATCATGGTCGAAACATCATTTTTAATATGATTCGTTCTGGGGTAAACCTAAATAACGTCCAAAAATTTCATGGCAATCCGAGTATACTTACGAGAGTTAGAGCTTGGCCAAACGGCCAGACAGACAGACAAACCAAATGCATAAGCACTTTTCAACTTTGTTGGAAAGTGATAAATATATATATATTTGGTACTTATACAGTTTAGAGAATGCGAAAATGCGTTCTGCAATTAATTATAATAATAATTAAATAAATAAACAAAATATTTTGAAACACTTGGCGTTATATAGAATAGAAATTTTATTACCAACTAAATTTTGAAATATTTGTACGGAAATTTTCACATTATAAAGAGTTTTTATGCTTCATTGGTTCTCGTGTTGCACTTTCATTTTCATCATCGCTTCGAATTACTTTCGTGACGATTCTATTTCATCGATTTCATGTTTTATCTCGCTTCGAAACTCAGTACAAAAAATATCATTTTAAATCAGTATCTTGACATATAACTAATGAAACATCGATATGAAAGTGCCTGTGTTTCTATTAATATCCAAGATTTAATTAATTTTTGTATAATTAAATTAAATTCTGAAGGCAAATAGGACAAATTAAAAAAAAAAAAGTAAAACTTTGCGTTAAAAAAGAAATAAAATCCTCTTGACGGTCGAAAAACGTCAGTGTCGAGAATTGAAATATCTCTCGGGACATCTCATTGTAATATCTCTCGGGGCATCTCATTGTAATATCTCTCGGGAAATCTCATTGTAATATTTCTCGGGAACGGAACTTGAACCTACATACATCGACACACAGTTAAAGATGTACCATATACGAATATATTCCACCGATGTGAAATTTTTAAAAAATGGTATCACGTTTAATGCTTCTACTGGTTCTCGTGTTTCACTTTCATTTTTATCATCGTCTTCGAATTGCTTTCGTGACGCTTCTGTTTAATCGATTTAATGTTTTATCTCACTACGAAACACAGCTCAGAGAATATCACTTAAAAAAAATACCCTGTCACATAAATAATAGACCATCGATAAAATATAACAAAAAAGAAACAAAATCATGCATCAAGCATAAATTATGAAGCACTTTCCAACACATTCAGAATAATATAACAAAACTGCATCGTTTAAAAAATTAAGATATTACGTCACATTTCACTATATGGAAATGTATATAACGCATTTCAAAAGCGAATTTCAACTGTTCCCACCTACAATCGGAAATTATCCGAATTTTTAACCAGCCCTGTATATGATTCGAGATTTGTATCTATTAATAACTTGCATACCAAAATTTAGTTCATTTAAGAGATACATATATTTCAGTTGAAAATCCCTGTAAATGAATCATTAATTGTACATACTTCATATGCAGTACCAAGCATGCTTTGGCAACTCTAAATAAACTTAATCAATTGCAGGAAAATCCGAGTCTATTTATGGGAGTTAGAGCGTAGGGCAGACGGACAGACTCACAGACAAACCGAATGCATAAGGACTTTTCAATTTTGTTGGAAGGAGCTAAAAGTTACAATGTTTCTAATAATGACAAAGATTTCTTTAATGTATGCTTGTATTAGTAAAGCAAGTTCTTATGATAGATAAGATTCATTTTTAACATAAAAAATATTCTGTTAAAAAAGAAAATAAAACCCTCTTGATACAGATGTTTGAAAAACATCCGTGTCGAGAATCGTTGCATCTCATTGTAACATCTCTCGGGAGCGGATCTTAAACTACTCTCTGGTTCGCGATAGAGACTTTAAAATCCTTTAATGGATTTGCACTCCGGGGTCTACACAAACAAACGAACTAACCTCTGCCACTTCCTCCTCAACCTGTTCGAAACTCTTAAAGACCAGTCTTCAGAACTTCTAAAAAAAAATTTTTTTTCGTTCGATTTACATGACGACGCATGAGAAAGGAAGTGGAGAATAACAATGTACTTATTGGAATAATGCAATTTGATGACCGTAGCCATCCTTTTTGACAGCACCACATTCTGGCAAATATCGAACTTAATAGTATGTGCTGTAGTAGAAGTTATACACTTTTATTTTTTATTTTCAAAAAGGAAATGTCTTTGTCGGTTGATTACAGCAACAGATGCTTATAAACTTATTTGTGACAATGCGTTGTCAGAAGTAAATTGGAAGAAAATGAGAAAATTTTGTAAAACAATAAAGTGAAAATAGAATCATGGTAAATGTAATTAACAACAACAACAACAAAATCTAATGCGTAAATATCATTTTTAAAATTTAAAACTATATCAAATTCGAGCCATCCCATGGCCATAATTAGCAACGAAAACTATTTTGCATCTATAACAAAACATCTAATTTTTAAAAATCGATTTGAAAATGTCTAAACTTGCCTAGTTTGACCATCCCATATTAACATTTCTGTAATTATAACACAAAAACGCCACTTATAAAATATTTTTATAATTGAAAAATATGCAAAATTGGGATCTTCTCTGGGCAACGCCATGCATAAAACGAATTTTGTAAATTGATTCAAAAAATTTCATTTCATAAAAATCTGCTTGATAATTTAAAAGCATATCAAATTTGGACATCTGGCCGCCACTGTCAAAAATTGCCAATATCGAAAGTATAATAATACGCTATAGTAGAGACACTTATAGTTATACCACTGGTAAAACATATGTTATTCAAACATATCAAAGGCCCATTTTTAATTTTTTAATAATACAGTGGAGTCTCTCTACAATAAAACTCCATCCAGCGAATTTCTCTATTTAACGAATTTTTTGTAGGAAAGGTCAAATTTTTTCATAATTACATTAAAAAATATCTCCATATAGCGAAATATATATCTCCATTTAACGAATTTTTTCAAAAATGCTCTTTTATATGTTCAAAAACCACTTCAAATTATTTGTGGTATAAGTTTTTTTCGTGGATTTCTGGTTTATATTTTATAGATGCACTCCTTTACCTCATTCCTTATGTTTAAAAAAAAAGAAAAAAAAAAAAGACATTAACTCCCCCCCCCCCCCCCAAGAAAAGCATCGTCTTTTGTATGTTTACACGACTTTATTTTAGTAAGGCAGGGATAAAAAGGTAATTTCAGAAAACGCCGTCTATTTCAATAGGTTTTCATCTACCTAAACTAACTCTAATTACTTTTAGAGTTTAGAGTGGATGTTTGTTGTTTGTGGCGACTTGGAACATTTTTTGTTGTGAGAGATCATTTGAATGAAGAATTGTTACTAAATGCTGGTGTGGTTTTCTACTGCATTTTCATAAAATCGCTCCTAGGATAAGGAAAAAAAAAGTGGCAAAAATATTTGAGATTCCAACAAAATTCTGTTAAACATTTCAAAATTTTAATTAAGCAGCTCAAAAAATAATACTGTTTCAAAATTTCAACATTAAATTAAAAAAAATTCCCGTTCTCTATTCAACGAATTTTTCTATACAACGAATTTTTTGACTGAACAATGGATTTCGTTTTATAGAGACTCGACTGTATTTTCTAAATTATTCCTTTTTTATTTTTTTTTTTTATTACGCGTTGATTTGTCATCAAAACTCTTAACGTATTGGGATCAATTTCATCATCATCCAGTGGCGTAGCTAAGGGGGGGGCAAGAGGGGCGTCCGCCCCGGGCGCTGAGGCCTTGGGGCGCCAAATTGAGAGAAATTGTTATATATCTATATTGGGGTGGGGGCGCAAAATTTCTTGATGGCCCCGGGCGCCAAAAAACATCAAAAAACATAGCTACGCCACTGTCATCATCATCACAAGGTGAACAAAAGCGTAGAACCTATTGAGTGCTTCGTAAAGAACAAATAAAAATGAACCCTATGAGACAGATACGTGATGCGGGAGGATTTTGTGACATTTGCTCCTTTCTGTTCATCAAAAGGACGAAAACTTTCAGAAACTATCAAAGCTTTAACGAAGAAATTTTTTCAGAAGTGTGAATCTCGAGAAGAGTGAATTTAAACAACCAAGATCATAAATAAATCGGCTAACACAGAACGAATTGTGGGGGGTTTATCAGAACTGTTTAATCAAAATTTTTCTTACCGTTCTCTGCACCTGGCGAGACAGAGTGACCAGTGTCCTCCTCAGACACATCATCTTCCGGCCTCGTGGGACTGGATGAGGACGAGGATGTGGCCGGAAAGTGATGTCCTAAATTCTTGAAGTTCATGCCACGCGTATCCAGCTTGTCGTATCCGTACCAACCCAATAGCTCATTCATTGTGGTCTCTGCATAATCCTAAAGAGAAATTAAAACGTATATAATAGCATATAAACACTATATGGCTATTAATGACTGATCACTTGCGATTTTATATGTTTTGTCAAATATCTAGAAAAATAATATGAGGAATTATTCCGAAATTCCAGATGTGTAAACAAAATAGTCCAGGCCATATATTTTCGCGGAGATTTTTTTTCCTGAAGTCCCATAGGGGACCGTCAACAAATTGAAAAAGAACGAATATCTTTTGAATAATCATGTTAAAAGTAATATAGCAAAAGCGTAAAAACTGCAGATTATAATTTAGTGGCATATTGTAATAAACAGTTCATTTTTATGGGGATAGCATGTATACTCGTAGATAAATTAAGGTTTTTATAAAAACAGTCCCAAATTTTGCCAACGTTTTTGATTATAATTTGAAAAGTTCTTAATTAAAAAAAAAAAAAAAAAAAAATGTTCGAATTTGGCGATACATCGCCAAGTTGGCGACAAGCTTGGCGAAATTTGGAGACAAAGTCCGCTATCCAAAATTCGACTCTTTACTGACTTTGGGGAGCTGTTAAAGAAGAACTGGGCAAAATATCTCTTCTAAAGCAAACAATAGGCATTGTTGTTATGGAAATTACAGTTCAGAAAAGTAGTTCAGAAAAAGAGTTATTACCAAACTGAACATTTAAAGCACAAATATTTTATGTAAAATAGTTATGTAAATAACATTTCACCCTCTATAACTATGACATAAAAAATTTTGTAGCCTTTTAACTATATTTTATTCAATATACAGGGTGTCCCTAAACAAATGGTATATACGCTAGGGGGTGATAGAACACATCAAGACGAGTGATAGTAAATAGGAAACCAAGGGTCCCAAACGTTTTCCAAAGGAGATAGCCGCCATTAAAGTTTGGGGTCCAAAATTTCAAATACAAATAAAAAACGGAAAAATTGGTTGATTGATTTGCGGTTTTCACTAAAATTATTCTTTCTGTTGGTATTTTCTTGAAAATAAATTATAAAGATAATTTTCGAAAAATGTCGATAGAGGGCGCTTTAGACTTTAAAGTAATGAAAAACTATTTTTTGCCGTGATTTTTTGCATCTCATTAAATGGTTTCGTAAGCTTAGACTTAGACTTAAATTTTGAGCTCAAAATCTGAATAGTTGGAAGCGGTTAAGTAGCACAAACTTAACTGAGTTCAGAGGGTTCAAATTTCAAATGATAATAAAAAACAGAAAAATTGGTCGATTCGTTTGCGGTTTAAAATAAAACTATTCTTTAAGTCAGTATCTTCTTGAAAATGAATTTTAAAGATAAATTTCAAAAAATTCCGTTAGAGGGCGCCTTAAACTTCAGAGTAACCAACAACAAATTTTAACCGTTATTTTTTGTATCTAATTAAATGCTTTCCAAAACTTGTAAAATGTTTTCGAAATCTTAGATTTAAACTTAAATTTTGAACTCAAATTCTGAATCAGTGGGAGGAGTTAAGAAGCGCAAACTGAAGTGTTTTCAGGAGTTGAAATTTAACCCCCCCCCCCCCCTCGAACGCAGTTCTTTTTTGCGCTACTTAAACACTCGCAACGACTCAGAATTTGATCTCAAAATTTAAATCTAAGCATTTGAAAGCATTTAATGAGATTTTAAATAATAACGGTTAAAAATAGTTGTATGCTACTCCAATGTCTAAGGCACCCTCTATCGGCATTTTGTGAAATTTATCTTTAAAATTTATTTTCAAGAAAACACTGATTTCAAGAGTAGTTTTAGCAAAAACCGCAAACGAATCGACTAATTTTTCCGTTTTTTTATAGTTTTCCGTTTCGTTTGAAATTTAAACCCTCTGAACACAATTCAGTTTGTGATATTTAACCACTCCCAACTATTCAGATTTTGAGCTCAATATTTAAGTTTAAATCTAAGTCTACGATAATATTTAATGAGATGCAAAAAATAATGGCAAAAAATAGTATTAGGATGGATTATTTCGTTAATCCAAAGTCTAAAGTGCCCTCTATCGACATTTTTTGAAATTTATCTTTATAATTCATTTTCAATAAAATACCGATATAAAGAATAGTTTTAGTGAAAATCACAAATCAATCGACCAATTTTTCCGTTTTTTATAATCATTTGAAATTTAAACCCTCTGAACACAGTTAAGTTTGTGCTACTTAACCGCTTCCAACTATTCAGATTTTGAGCTCGAAATTTAAGTTTAAGTCTAAGCTTACGAAACCATTTAATGAGATGCCAAAAATCACTGCAAAAAATAGTTTTTCATTACTTCAAAGTCTAAAGCGCCCTCTATCGGCATTTTTCGAAATTTGTCTTTTAAATTTATTTTCAAGAAAATACCAACATAAAGAATAATTTTAGTGAAAACCGCAAATCAATCGACCAGTTTTTCCGTTTTTTATGTGTATTTGAAATTTTGGACCCCAAACTTTAATGGCGGCTATCTCCTTTGGAAAACGTTTGGGACCCTTGATTTCCTATTTACTATTACTCGTCTTGATGTGTTCTATCACCCCCTAGCGTATATACCATTTGTTTAGGGACACCCTGTATAGAGTGATTGAGCTAAATAATACATTGTAACATTATATTTTATTTCAAATCAATATATTTGAAGCAGGAAAAGAAACTCCCCTTTGTGCATTACAGAGTTAATTGCAATTTTCTGATAAAAATCACTACAATTTTGACAATTAAATTGCACATCTGTATTCCTTTTAATAATTGAAAAAAAAATGTTTTGGCAAAAACTTTTTTTTATATAAAAAAAGTTAGCCATATAAAAACATTACTAAAACTAAGCATGATTAGATAAGAGGATACGTGGCTATTAGACTTTCATTTTCATTAACTACGAGATAAGAACCGCTATAGTAGACTTTTGACTAATTCAAAAGAACATTGGTCAATGGGATTTAAATTTCCTCATTAATGTTAAATCTATGGGTGTGTAATGAATTCATATTTCTAAAATATCTGCACAAGAAATATAGAAATATTAATATAGACACCTTATGCCCACATTGGAAGTACAGCAGGAAAATCCTCAGATTCACAAAAATTGAAAGCTAAGCAAAATCACCTACATTATTTCATATTTTGTAGTAACTGAGGTGCTTTGCATCGGTCTTCGAAGAGCCACAACCGAAATTGACCCCCCTTTCTAAAGTGTATGTTCTGAAGATATTTACTGTGTCCTCCCCTCCCCCGCAATACTTTAAGATATAATTTTTTATCCCCTCTCCTCTAAAATTCCATACAAGAGTGGCTCTTCCATACACTCTGTGTAGTAGGTCAATAAGAAGCCACCTGTCCATAATAGGGACTGGTGGTTCCTTATATGGAGATTTGCAAATATTTTTTGTTTTTATCATTTACATTAAACCGGAATAGTTATAAGGTCGCTAACTTTAATAATGATAGTCAACAGTCCAGGGATCATGGTCATATATTTTTGGAGACCTCTCACGTATACATGGAAATGAAAAAAATAAATTTTCCTTAGGGTGTCCATATTAGGCACAAGTATCTCATATGATGTTTCAGATTTGAGAATGCAATGTGCTCATTTTTGCTCCAAACATACTCAATTCGATATGAGTACATCGATTTATTTATTCATTTTTGAGTACTTCATTTTTTCAGTGTATACCTGAATATGAAATTTGAAGAAAAAAATTGTGCATTAGTTCTTGAGATAGAGCTGTTGCAGGTATTGGGAAAATGCAGCATAACAGCAGTACCTGTTGGGCTATTGACACCAAAACATAAACTGGACTAGTTTATATCATGGTTTACTGAATCTGAAGTTTGATAAAAATTGATGCATTAAGTCTTGAGATTTTTTAGGAGTCAGCTTTTAAGGAAATTATGAAAAATGTAGCGTGGCAGCACTACCCATTAGCAATTTACTCCAAAATGTAAACAACATCAATTCAAGCTAAGGACTAACTGAATCTGATGTTTGATGGAAATTCGTGCATTAGTTATTGAAATATAGCTATTGCGCAAATCGTAAAAACTGCAGCATAGCAGCAGCGTCACCTGTTGAGCGATTTACACCAAAAACTAATCAGCAACAATCAATATTACGGACTATCTAAATATAATTTTTTATAAAAGTCCATGCTTTAGTTCTTGAGATAGAGCGCCCACAAAATTTTTGTCGCATACATACAAACAGACAGTCATAGAATCACAGATAGACATGGTGTAAAAACATGTTTTTTGGTACTCCTGATCTCTAAAACGTGTAAATTTGTCAAAAATTGGAATTCGAAGTGTTTTCACGAATCCAATACTTTCTTTTTGTAAAGATAAAAGAAATTAAAAATATATACTGTACAAAGCTAATCAAAACTGTTTTATTAAAATTATCATAATATCAGTTATTAAACCGCATATTTATTTTTTTATTATAGGTTTTTAATAACTAGAATAATTCAAAAAAATACTTCTCACTGCAATAACCCCAATAATAGTAATAGTAGTAATAATAAAAATCCAAAAGCGCTAATAAATTTGAATATGCTTATACATAATGTGTCCACTCTCAACGGTGGCCAATGGTTAATATCTAAACTGTTAGTCATAAACATATAGTTCCAATTGCTAAAGTGCTTTTAAAAAGGTAAAGAATTGTTTTTAAACGATTTAGGTAAAAAAAAAATATTAAAAAAAAATACGAAATTTAAATTTTGATACGGTCCCCCGGTCCTATAAGTGATATTTAGTAACAATTTTTCATTATTCTAACAAGCAATATAAAAAAGGTCCCATTAATCTAATATTAAAATTGATCGAGTTGTGAAACTTTAAATTTCTTAACTTAATCCACTTTTCTGTAAATGAAAACGGATGAGTTGGACTAAGCTTTAAGGGAGCGTACACTAAGTGCTTAAAGTATTATAAAGGGCATCCATTTCCAAGGCTGTCCAATGGCTAATTCCTAAACCATTTGTCACAGACATATAGTTCTAATTGCAAAAAATGTTTTAAATGAGGTAAAAAAATATTTTTAAAGAGATTTAACTGGATGTGGTGCCATGTGCTTTATGGTAGTATTAATTTTTATTAATTAACTTCTAGATTGGTTAAAATAATTGAAAATGTGAGTTTCGAAATTCTCTTTATCGAGAAAATCAAATTTTGGGAAATTGCGAAAAACCTTTAAGCCGGGAGAACTCGCTAGTGAGAATTTCTCTCACGGTGCTCAATTGCTTTTCTTTCACTTCACTTCACTTCACTTCACATTCACTTAATATCTTTTTTTTTTTTTTTTTTTTTTTTTTGCTTGGCTTAGTACTTTTATTCACAAAAGAGGTAAAGTAATCGAAATCACATTTTGAAATTTTATTAAAATGAAAAGTGTTTTGAGTCTTAAAAAGGTACGACGGAGAAAGAAAATCTCCTGCAGCGAGTTCTCCCGGGTTAAATGCGTCCATTGGTTTTCATTTTAAATTTGGAGATTAGTGCAGATTGAAATTCAAATCTTGCATTGTATTTTTACATATGTTTTATTTTGTAAGGAGGTGAAGCTGCTTCTTTTCATGATTTTATTTTAGAAAGGTGCGTTATTTTGATACACTTTTATTTTACTTATATCGTTCGTATGTATGTTTTCTTAGTTGAAAATTTGTATTCAAAGTTTATGTCACTTTCAAATATCCAATCGAGATTCAATTCGCATACTTATTTATATCCAATGACAATGTAATATTAATACGATTTTGGATGCGTACCATTTATTTATTTTATAGGACTACACCAAATTCTATTAGGTTAAGCAATTAATTAGAATTCTAAATGTGCATCATTTTGTATCGAATTGTGACTGCTGCTTTTCATAATTTAATCTAAAAAAATTTCTGTTATTTTTTTACTTATATTTTTAGTACAAGTTGTACATTTTGCTTTAATTGTAAGCATCAACATAAATTTAAGAATAATATTGCAAAAATTATTTTACTCTCAACGTTTAATGTTAAATTTTACATCTGACTTTTTTTTAATTTCCAGTAAATTTGTGAATGATCCCTATTTTGCAGCAAAAAAAGATGCTTCAACTTTAAACAGCTATTACACGGTCAATTTTAATCGCAGAGGAATGGGGCTTTTTTTGGTCTTACTTGTTAGAGTAGCGGTAAAAATTTACTAAATATCACTTATAGGACCGGGAGACGTTATAAAAATTTAATTTTCGTAATTTTTTAATATTTTTTTTGGACCTAAATCGCTTAAAAATACTTCTTTACTTTTTTAAAAACATTATTTCAATTGGAACTATAGGTCTGTGACTAACGGTTTAGAAATTAGCCATTGGCCACTGTTGAGAGTGGACACTCTGTATAACAGGATACATGACTAATGGATTTTCATTCACTATGACATAAGAACCATTGTAATAGACTCTTGATATTTCTTGATGACCTGTGTAGCGATCGGACTAATGCCGACATTTGAAACCTTACATTACTCTGTAAAAGTGTTGACTCGCAAAAGAAGTCAGTTTATTTTAAGATACTTAAAAAAATTATGTCATACAGTGTAAAATCATAAATTTCTTATTAAAATTATCATAATATCAATTATTAAATATTTTTTTATTTTTTTTTATTGTAATTTGTAAAATTACTGAAAAAATCTAGAAAATATTTCTACGCGGAGAAAGAAAAAAGAATCAAGAGAGTTAGTAAATAAACGTAAGCACGATTATATAACAGGACACATGACTATTAGATTTTCATTAACCATGACATGAGAGCCGCTGTAATACACTCTTGACTATTTCTTAACAGATCTGTATAGCGATCGGACTAATGCATGCATTGAAACATTACACCACACCGCAGCACTGCTTACCCCGCAAAACGTGTCAGCTTACATCCAAGCATTTTGCAAGCCCATCAGGCTATCAAGTGGAATACGCGTTCCAAAAAACTCGACTTGTGAGAGGAGAGAATCACCAGGAGTTTAAAAATAGTTGTGTAACTCAACTCCACTCTCTCCTGCGTAATCAGAAGCTGGGCGCTCTCCTATTCTATCAGCACCCGTCCACATACGCCACTGATACATAATTTTTTTTTCTCTTTTCCACCCCAGGAAAAGCCCGTACGATCAAAGACACATTTTGTGGATTCATTCCCATATGCTAACTGCATGGCCTAGGCCGATAATATCCTTTTAATTTATAAAACACACGTTGGATGAAATATGACACCTCTCATTTTATTTCGCAGATGATCTTCTTGGCTGAAACTCAAAGGAGATTGTAAAGGTTTTGTTTTTCTTATGGTCTGACTCTGTTTTCACCTGCATGAAATACAGACGACATCGGTTACAACATACTTTGAGGGGGGGGGGGGGGATATGGTTATGGTAAGTAATAAAAGAAGTACGTTATAAGCCATAAGCAATACAATAATACAGTGCAAAATGTGAAAGAAAAGGGTGCACAAGAAACACACGCAATAATAGTGATTTAAAGTAGAAATTTTAAGAATTTATCAAAATAAAACAGAAAAAAATAAGAAAAAGTTACTACTTGCATATTTATCTTACAAAAAACAATGTGATATTTTTCATTGCTTTCTTTGCTTGCATGATGCAGTAAAATTTACATTTTCATATGTTAAGTTAGAATAGATGCTTCTCTCATGAAAAGCGACTAAGACTTTTTTTAATAATAAGTTCTTTTACTTTCCCTCAACTTAACAGTATTTCTTCGTCAACAGTTTGAGGTTGATAATAAAAAAAATGGGGAGACTCAACAATGCGGTGAAGTTGATCAAAATTTTTCGTCGGATTGTCCGACAGCATGGCATTTTAGCATGCTTCAAATGCTATTAAAAATGAAAGACTCCGCCTCACCTCAACAAAAACGTCGAAAGCTTACGTTCATTTAGACCCTTTGTGAATAACCACAAACGGTTGAATAAATAAAAAGGGCGATAATTAATCTTGAAGGAGAATATTTGAAAGAAGATAATAACATCAACTCCTTAGAATTCAGTGGGATAAATGCCCAAGACAGTTTACTGATTTGAAAACCAGAAATGCTAGGTTGACATCTAAATCTAATATTTTGTAGGAGTCTTAAAAAGTACGTTCCAACAGGATATATAGTTTCCATAGTTCGTTATAGCCGAAGTTTTAAATCATTAAATATATAGTACATCATTCTAGACCAAACATCTGAGTACGTTATATCCCAAGTACGTTATAACCGGTGTCAGCTTAATAAAAAATTGCTTGGTCATACGTTCATCAAACTCACATACAATCGAACTTCGGTTAAACTATTCCAAAAGGTTTCTTGAAAATCATCATTAAATCGAAGTTATCGTTAAATCAGGAACAAAATAGATAAATTAAAATGTTATAAACGTTGGTTATTACTATTTCAAAATTATATATTTCTAATATTTCATTATAATTTTCTTTTGACGCAATTAATTTAAACTTTTAATAATTAAAAATTACTGATAATTGCTTTGCTTTTTTTAATGTAGAAGATGACATAGACTTTTTTTTATTGTTTTGAAAATATTACATAAATGTCATTTACATCAAACCTCATTAAATATTTTCTCGCTCTATCTAATGTAACATTTGCTTCATTTGTAGTAACTTTAGATATTTTATCCTGTTCTGTGTCAGAAATAGACTCTAAATCAGATGGATTTTGCTTAGTTTTGACACACTATTCTTAGAAATATGTTCCATATATACTCGTGTATAAGTCGAGGAATTAAAAATTGGGGAGGGGGCCAAATTACATAAGGGTAATAAAAGTAGATAAATATTTAATCGACGAATGGGCAAATCTTTTAAGTAATCACTTATGAGTACAATTTAAAGAGAGATATAAAAGCGAGCAATGATCATTTCCCTGTAATTGACCCCCCCCCCCCCAAAAAAAAAAAAAAAAAAAAACATTAGTGTCTCTGTATAATTGTTCTGCACCCTTTTTCTCTTGAGATAGAATTCCTTTAATATAGGGACCCTTCAACAATTTAATCTTTTTTTTTTAAGTGTTCAATTCGAGAATGCTTTTAGATAGCTTTTCTAAAAGTTCTAAATACAAATAAGTAGTATAATTTGACAGTCAAATAATTTGTTTATCCTTGTAAATAAGGCTTGAATGGATTTTTGAAATTTTTTTTTTTATTTTAAGTATAATTGATTTTATTTTAGCTTCTTCGGTTTTACGTAATTATTGCCGTGCTTATGCCAGTAATGGCAATAGGCACGTACCTATAGTTTTTACATAATTAAACAGTTTTAATTTTAAAGTTGAATTAAAAAGAAAAAATCTGGTTAGAAACATAAAAAATTTACTAATTTAATGAAAATTTATTATTATTATTTTTTAAAATCCTCGATTACAAATCATTTTTCAGCATGCTACTAAAAATGTAATTTGACGTATACACGAAAATTCACTATTTTTTTCAAAAATTTGCTTAAAAATTGGCAGGGAGGGTGAATTGACTTAAGTACGAGTATATGTAGCTTTTTGGAAACAGAAATGCAAGGTTAATCTTTATAGTTGTAAAATTTTGCCAAGGATAGATTCATGAAGCTTAGTTTTAGGTTCCTTTAAATCAAATTCATCATCACCATACATTGGTCAGTCTATAAACAAAAGAGGGAAAACCTGATAATTCTCCTAAAAGTAAAACACACATTTAAAATATTCGATCGCTCCGTGTTTCCGTGACAGCAATAGTAACTTTTGTAATCAAAAGATTCCCAGTTCAAAGCTCGGCTTCGTTTATTTTATTTATTTATTTATTTATTTACGGGAGTATATTTTACTGTCTAGCAGATTCAATTCTACAGAATTTTTGTAATATTTTCCCCTTAAAGGTTAAAAGTTTTTGTAAATCATTTTATAACTTTTTTTAATTAATTTTTTTTTTTTTTTTTTTTTTTTTTTTTTTTTTTTTAGAAATTGCGAAATTTTAAATAGTCTACATTTTATTGTCCGGTGGGCTTAATTAAAAGATTTTTCGTATTTAAAAAAAAAAAAAAAAAAAAAAAAAAAAAAAAAAAAAAAAAAAAAAATAGCCATTTTAAAGAGTTTTTTTTTTTTTTTTGTCTTTAAAATTGTATCCTATAATTAAATATGCTTTTGAGATATACAAACATATGGACTGTAAATATATATATATAACAGTAATTTTCAATACCCCCCCCCCTTTTGATGTCATACTTTATCACCCCTCGAATCCTTCTCCAGTAATGATATCGTTATCAATAACTTTATATTAAAAAAAAATCGATTTTTTTTTCTTTTTTCGATTGATATACAAAAATGGTTACATTTATTTTTTGCATGTTTTATTGTTTTACATGTCAATAGAAAAAAGTTAATAAAGTGCCATTTTATATATGAAATAACTTTATAGGACACAAGACTTAAAAGAAATAGTTACCATTTAAAAGTATTTTATAATAGTTTTTTGTTACATATTTCATTCAACAGTAGTAATGACTTCTTGCGCTTGAGCTGCACGGAGAGAGAAAGGGAGGGGGAAATAGAGCTTCTTATCTAGAAAACACTTGGGCAACATTCTTTCTCTTTTATTTATTAGTAAAGACAAATATCATGTCAAGTTTACTGCATATAGTTTGTGGAACAGCAGATTACATATGAAGAAGATTAGGAATGCCAAACGTTGCACTATTCCATATTTTAAGATTAAATAATTCTATAATCATTTATTGATTTGAATAATAAATTTACATTTTTTAAAAAATTGATAACAAACTAAAAAAGATAACACAGTATTTTCATGTAAAAACGATGTAAAAAAAAAAAAAAAAAAAAAAAAAAAAAATGTTTGGATAAAAAATGATAACGATATCAATAGACAAACCCCCTTTTTCTCTTGAGGTACATATCTTTCGATATGATCTGCCAGACACTTCCTCCCCTCTAAAATGATAACGTTATATATGCACAATTCCTATGCTGTTACAATTGTCTGAAATGCAGTTTTTTAATGTTTTTAATTTGATTAAAAAAATAATCTTCCAATCGTAACATTTTTTAAAATTAAATTTATTGAGGCCATCCTTGTTTTTATCAGTGACATCTATGTTCTTACCGGAAAGGTTAAGGATTTAATATTTGTTAATTTTGTGAATTAGCAATTTGGGTTTATTAATTAAAAGATAATGCGATTTTGAAACGCACATTCACCGACCCCCCCCCCCGTACCACCATTGATCACACTTACCTATTCGTTTGTTTCTTCTTTTTATTATTTTACTTATATGATCTAAATAAGAGGTAGGCTGTTAAATTGTGTTATGTTCCAAGTCAAAGCAAAATTATACATACAAAGAATGAGATTTAAATATTGATTTAAATCAATGATTTAAAAAAATCAAATTGACTTAAATTGGAATTTTAATTAAATTAATTTAAATCAGGATTTTAATTAAACCAATTTAAATGTACCACCTTGCTTGGTATGAAAAAGTCTATCTATACAGTAAGGGAAAAAAAAGAATTGTAATTTTACATGTGTAAAGTTGCAGAAATCTGTATGCTTTCTAAAATTTTTTGCATACAGTGAAAAAAAGAAAGAAAAAAGAAAAGAAAAGAAAAGAACTGTAATTCTACAGGTGTGAAGTTGCAGAAATCTGTATGCTTTCTGAAATTTTTTATGTATAGTGAAAAAAAGAAAGAAAAAAGAAAAGAAAAGAAAAAAACTGTAATTCTACAGGTGTAAAATTTCAGAAATCACTATGTTTTCTAAAATTTCATATATACAATGTAAAAAAAAAAAAAAAAAAAAAAACTGTAATTCTACGTGTAAAGTTGCAGAAATCTCTATGCTTTCTAAAATTTATGTGCAGTGTAAAAAGAAATGTAATTCTAGAGGCGTAAAGTTGCATAAATCTGTATGCTTTTTAAAATTTTATATATACAGAGTAAAAAAAAAAAAAAAAAAAAAAAAAAAAAAAAAAAAAAAATGTAGTTCTACAGGTGTAAAGTTGAAGAAATCTGTATGCTTTCTAAAATTTTTATATATACAGTATAAAAAAAAAAATGTAAATTTACAAAATTAGCTTTTGTAAAGAATCTATTAAAATTACAATAATTGCATTAAAATTTTATCTGTAACACGGGTTGCAGTTACATAAAAAGCTCTAGGCATCCTAGTTCCTTAAAAAATTCTTACTGACCTTACATGATTTAGAGTGCAAACATGTATCAGTTACATGAATTTTTGATCTTGTTATTGCATAAACATTCCCAGCTAAAATTATACGATGTTATATGTTTACTAAGGTGCAACTAAATCTATAATGGCTTTTCTCTTATCCCTAGAATTCTAAGAGTTTCATCTTAACGAGTTTTATTATAAATGAGAAATGAAAATAGTGGAGAACTCTATGCAATAAAGGAGAAGAGGAGGGTAAAAACAATTATAAATTAATTAAAACATTTAAGCATTAGTTCTTGAAATTTTCTTTTATAAATGATGATAATTAAACCGAAAACTGCTATAAAGACAGCTAAAATATAATATAATATTTAACATTTTCTTATTAAGAATTTGCCAAAATTATTCATCAAATATTTTATAATTATAAACATTGAAATTTAATGAAAAGAAATAAAATAGTCTTTTCTCCTCGTTATATTTCTGTGGCTTCTGGTAATAACCAGGTAAGGCACATTTTTGAAAAAATTGAGATAAGTTGGGAAAATGTAGCTTAAAAGAGTATTTTCATCTGTCATAATACTGAAAAATGAAAATCGAATACTTCTCGTCACAGGGCGACTATAAATTTTCATTAAAAAAAAAAAAAAAAACAGTTATAATCGAGTAAGTGCATAAAGTAACGGTAATAACCAGATAAGCTTTCTATTTATTTCTTTAAATCATCCATAATTATAAAAAATAACATAAAAATATAATAACATAAAAATAACATAAGTAACAAATTGACAATGTATTTACTTGTTGTGAAATTAATGTTTAAAATGTAAATAAATATTTAATTTTATTTACATTTATTAAAAATAAATGTAAAAAAGAAATTACCAGATAAAAGTTACATTTTTAATTGATTGTCAATTAATAAAAATCATTTTTATGTAACTATTTTGGCTCAAAATGAGGTTCTTATATCTTAATTGAATGTAGTGAAAATTATTAAGTTCTAATCTATTTTATAAAAGTAATGATAAAACTACATTTTTGAAAACTTTAAGCGTTAATTACTCAAAATATTAATAATGTGCCTTCCTTGGTTATTACCGCAAGCCACAGAATTAACCCTTTTCTGCAGGGTGTGCCACATCCGGCACATTCCTAAAAATCGTATCATTTTCAGTATGTGCCATAAATTTGGGCCAGTATGATCGTTGAAACTTATCAAAAACAGTCCAATAAATGGAATAACACCTATTTTGCCCATGTCAGATGGCAGCATTTGACAAAATCTTTGAATTTGTTCTTCGAAGAATAAATAAATAAATAAATAATAAAGAATACTGCCCAGTTAAACTGATGGCATTGAGCTCACAGGCTACAAATACTAATTGTACATTAAAGCCTTATATTTTCAAGGGTTAATTCCGTTCGAAAAAAAATTAAGAAGGGGAAACAGCTCTCCCCTTTCCTCTTTTTTTATACTTAATCATTAAAAACTCCTATACTATCAAAGACATGCTTTATCATATAAAAAATCTATATCCAAAATTCAGAGCAAATGAGATAATTCTTAATAAAAACCCATTTAGCATTTATATGATTTAAAAGGAGTTATCCCCCTCTTTTATACTTAACCATTAAACTTCCAAAACTATTCAGAGATTTGAACGAAATCTGACAATTCTGCTTGAAAAACCCATTTATATAAATTAAGGGGGGGGGGCATTAGAACCCCTGTTCCCCTTATTTATACTTATTCAATGAACACCTAATAACAGTCACGGAATCGCCTCATCAGAATGATCCTAATCTAAATTTTGAACGAAAACTTAATTCTGCATGAAAATCCCATTTATATCAACTAACGGGGGGGGGGGGGGCATTAGAACCCCTGTTACCCCTATTTATACTTATTCAATGAACACCTAATAACAGTCACGGAATCGCCTCATCAGAATGATCCTAATCTAAATTTTGAACGAAAACTTAATTCTGCATTAAAATCCCATTTATATCAACTAACGGGGGGGGGGGGGGCATTAGAACCCCTGTTCCCCCTATTTATACTTATTCAATGAACAACTAATAACAGTCACTGAATCGCCTCATCAGAATGATCCTAATCTAAATTTTGAACTAAAACTTAATTCTGCATGAAAATCCCATTTATATCAACTAACGGGGGGGGGGCATTAGAACCCCTGTTCCCCTTATTTATACTTATTCAATGAACACCTAATAACAGTCACGGAATCGCCTCATCAGAATGATCCTAATCTAAATTTTGAAAACTTAATTCTGCATGAAAATCCCATTTATATCAACTAACGGGGGGGGGGGATTAGAACCCCTGTTCCCCCTATTTATACTTAATCAATGAACACCTAATAACAGTCACGGAATCGCCTCATCAGAATGATCCTAATCTAAATTTTGAAAACTTAATTCTGCATGAAAATCCCATCTATATCAACTAACGGGGGGCATGAGCCCCCCGTTCCCCCTCTTATACATATCGAATGAACTCCAAAAACTAATCAGGGAAGCGCCTTGTCAGGATATACCTACATACAAAATTTCAAGTGGATCGGATATTTTTATCATGAGTTATCGCGTTACGTACATACGAACATACATACAGAACGGACGGGCACATAAGCTCTCAGGCTATGATAGCCTGTGAGCTAAAAATCAATCAAGCTATTGAGGCAAAGTTTACCTTTACTATTTTTACTGAATACATAAAAATATGAATAGAAAGAGTGTTAAGCAGATAAAAATAATTAATTTAAGCCCATTTAATTGCAAAATATAGCAATATAATATTTAAAAACCGTAATTGTACATCTAGGGTACACACTATAAAATATCAAGTTTTAGCTGAAAATTTGAAATTAATTTTTTTTACTACTTTTTCCATTATTAGATTGATATATAAATTTCAATTTTTTTTTCCATAAAAATAGAAAAAAATCGTGCAGTGAAAGATTAAGAATATTTTTGAAAATATATAGGGAAAGACGAAATTACGTGATGGAGACATGAATTTTTATGCAATGAACTAAAGCACAGTAAAAGGGAAAAAAATGCCAAACCGAGGGAAAAAATTGTCAGTTTTAGACGAAATTACGTGATGGAGACTTATGAATTTTTATGCAATGAACTAAAGCACAGTAAAAGGGAAAAAAATGCCAAACCGAGGGAAAAAATTGTCAGTTTTAGTGCCAGTTGAAAGCCATTTAATGTAAAAAACTATCTGTAACTTTTCCTTAAAACAGTTTTTTCTGAAAAAATATAGATTTTTTGTTGTTAAGATTACGAAATCCTTTTTTTTTTTTTTTTTTTTTTTTTCGAAAAACATTTTTTTCTATAAAAAAAGAAAAAAAAATTTTTTTTCTTTTTATAGATCTAAAATCTTTCTTAGATTTTTTTAATTTTTTTTCTATCTTTTCCTTAAAACAGTTTTTTTTCTATAAAAATATAGATATTTTGTTAAAATTACAAAACCTAACTTTTTTTTTTTTCACGAAAAAGCTTTTTTCTGTAAAAATTAAAGATCTTTTTAATAGCGCAACTGCTGAAATATGCAGTGTGTTTTTCAGATTTTTGTAACGATTAGCGGAAAATAAAACACCATTCAATCTGAATTATAATCCAGCACCGATTAAGCCGTTAACGTTCGCATTTTTTCGGATTGTTTGGATGGAAAGAGGTATCTAACGCATTAAGTACAATTATAAAATTTGCGAACAAAAGGTTACAACTCTGAAGAACTGATAAATTTGTGCACAATCTGTAATAATGTTTTGAAGAAGTCCAAATCATGACTGTAACGCGATATCAGAGACTTTTTTTTTTAAATTGTACTGCTCATGTTAGTTGTTTCACGTGCAATGTAACTTACCGTCCATATTACACAATTTGAATTTAATAATTTTGTATCTTATCCTTTTTTAAGCGCCACTGTTGTTACGTTGTTAGAAAAACGAAATGCAGTACATAATGTTGTCAGTTACTTATATCGTTTGTACACAGGTTCACAATGTACATAAACACTTAAAACACATATTGACCTTCGATAATCTTCTTAATTCGTCCCAACCGTGGTCCCGAACGACGTGCCAGATTAAAGAACTTCTAATGTATTTAATTTATTTTTCAAACACCACACTTGATGAAATATGACTCTTTGTTTTCGCCGATTGTGTTGTTTCAGTTCTGATCTCCTTGGTGAAAACTCAAGTAAGATAACAAAGTGAGTGTTTTTTTTATGAAGTTTGTAATTACCCCTAAGAAAATTTTTATTACAAAATATACATGGGAACTAAGTACAAATGCAGTAAATAAAGACGGAATATGTCTTTAAGGAAATCATATTTTTTTTAATTATGATTTCTTGTGGAAGGAATTAAATGCGATAAAAATGTACCTGCTAATAAGGAAACCTTCTTAAAAGGATTTTTCCAGGTCGCTAGTGATTACGTCTTAACAGGTTTTACTATAAAAGATTAAATTTTTTTTCAGTAGTACATTCGACAAAAATGGATTAAAAACAATAATTAAAAGTTTAAGAAAGTGAGAGAATTAATTTGAAAAGTAATAATGTTTTTATAATTGATATTAAAACAAAAATTTCTGTAAAGGCGACTAAAACATAGTAAAATGTATAACATCTACTTATTTAGTAATTTGAAATAAATATTCTTATTTTTTTAAATATAAAATTTAACTTACCGGAATTTTATTAGACTTTTTTCACATCTCACATCATTAATCTCTTGAGAAATGGCTGAACAATAGATACTACTACTATAACTGTCAATTAATAACATTTTTGTATCTAATTTTTTATAGACATATCGATAGATTTTTTTTTAATATATAAAAACACATAAAAAAATTACAATTTTTTTTCAATTAAATTTATACAAGTTCAAAGTTATTCAATATTTTCGAACAGATATGATGAATCGTTAATATGCAAATACAAGACCTGCAAATACACTTCGATGAACTTAAATCGTCTAATCTATATTAATAACAGAAAATTTCGCTTTGCCCTATCTGTGTGTCTGTATGTCCGCGATAGTTAGCGAAATTTACCGAATACAAGGCTGAAAATTTAATTGGGGATAGTCCAAAGCATATCCAAATGCACCTGAAACACAGAATTTTAAATTTATGTTAATTAGTCGAGTTATTTATTAAAAACTCATTGAAAACGCACTATTTTTTAAGAAAACCGAAAGCGCATACGCACATGCTCAGTTCCTTGCAAGCTTTTATTATCTGAAAATATAAACATCTGCTTTCATTTGAAGTTTTAGACGATGGGATTTTCTTATTTTCACTAATTTACGGAATTAAAAAAACTATTTGAAGTATTAATTAGAAATTTTGTGGAATGATACGTAATATAACTTTTTTTTTTTCTTTTTGCACCAGAATATATATTTTTGAATAATAATTGCTCAGTATTTTTTCTTAGTTTTTTCACAAAAGAAAAAACCCTGCAAGACAGTACATCAAGCAAGAAAAATCATGCGTTAAACATAGATTATAAAACATTTTGAAATATTGCTTGAAATCTTTAACGAAACTTCGTTATTTAGGGAAATAAAGTTACTGCATATAGACAAATATGTATTCCAATACTTTTAAACAGCCCTGTATTTGATCTGTCGTTCATTGTCTGTTGATTTATGTATTATATAATGAATGAATTTAATTTAGCAAGATAATGCCTAGCAAGTTGAAGTTTCTCTTTCAGCAATTTACACTAATAGATGGAAACATACTCGAATACTTTTGTTCAGCCCTGTAGTTTACCTAGTACCTTTATTACACGCCAGTATTTTGCTTAAATTTAGTTCAAACAAAAAAAACACACTCTTAAAACTACTTAAATCACATTTCCAGAAATTATCATCCATAGGTTACCATCTAGCCAGTTCTTAGCGTTACCCTGTATATCATTATATTTATATTCTACAAACATTTCATTATAAACAGAAAGCAGTTCAATGTAAAATGCATAACTAAATAAGTTATGCATTTAATTAAAATGCGAAAAGGAATTTCAAAAAATGCAAAAATGGAAAAAAAAGATTTTCATCCATCCATCAGCCATCATCGATAATATATTGTACTTCGGATAAAATATATTATTTGAAATCTTTTGAGTGCCCCTGTAAATGCTATGTACGTCATATAAGCTTGAAGTATTAAGCCTCAATGTCAGATACCAATTTTATTATACATGAAATCGTTTAACAGAATTAAAATATGTCGCAAACAATTCCCCGTTTTCTTATTGTGCAATGGAATTCTTTTTTGCGGTCCTTTAAATGAATAACTATTATTTCCACTGCATAGTTTACCGAATGTATGTTTTAGTACACTTCCTTACATGCATATAAATTTGAATATGTTTGACTGGGTGTAACACGTTTAAAATTTATTTTAAACGATTTTTTCCCACAGGCCGTAATGCAACGGAAAACTTTTCACTATCCCTGTAAATAAACTAATCATGGTAGAAACTTCATTTTCAAAGGGGTTTGTGCTAGGATAAACGTCAATAACATCCGAAAATTTCATGGCAATCCGAGTATATTTACAAGAGTTAGAGAGCGGCCAGGCTTCCAGACAAACCGAAAGCATAAACACTCTTCAACTTTGTTGGAAAGTGTTAAAAATGATATATATAGGGATCGGCATTCATATAAAAAAGAACTAAAAAGAGATCTTCTTCTGACGGATCGCTCCCTTTAGTATCCGAAAACGAAAAGAAATAATAGCGATTTAATGGGGAGATAAATATAAATATTATATCATGGTGGAAAGTGGTCCGGGGAAAACGCAATCAAACAAGTTGGAAATTGCACATCAAACTTCGCAAATGAGGTGCGTTCGTACGATAATGAAGTTTTAAAAATATTCAGATCTTGCTGTTAATCTTGCTATCCGCCAAAAATATTTTTACTTAAAGGTTGCTTGCGTACCAGTAAAGGTTGGGAACCTCTGAATTATCTAATTATTGCTATATCTCTCACCACCTTTATCAACTAATCTCTTCAATTATGTTAGGTAATAAGACATCACCTAAATAAATTTTTTCATGGGCTTACACGAAATTTCATAAACATCGAAAAATGTTGAAGCGGCCCTTTAATTATGATTGAAAGTTTTTAAAAACACACATCTTGTTTCAAATGTTCGCCAATAAATCAGATTACACTTTCACATACACTCGAATTCTTATATTTCTTCTTATCGAATTTCTTTAAATGATATCTTATCCCAGTATCGTTTTTCAACAAGTTTAGTTTCTGTTGCTTGCATATCTTCTGGGAAAATGGTTTGTTTAACTTTTATTTATTTATTTTTGTCCAAGTGAAGAAAATGGCAAAAGTTGAAAAAACACATGTAAACAAGGACAAATCCTGTGCCTTTTTATTATAAAATATTGGTGTAATTATAATACACTTTTTTTTTCTATTTTGCATGTGTGTGTCTTGACTATAGCTAAATAATATAAATTGATCGTTCGGCAAGATGTAAACTTACAGAATAAGACAAAATATCAGCCGATAATCCGTGTTTATCTTTAAATCAAATGAAAATCGGAAATTTTATAAAAGAAAGTAAATTATAAGTTAAATAAATTTCACACAACTCGTTAAGCATTGTCATAATTCATAAAAAATCAAAACTCAAAAAAAAAAAAAAAAAACACTTTTATTAAATTTAGAAAAATGCCTCTCTGTGCTGAAAATTTTAGGTTTTCCAATACATACGCGGAACAGAAACTGTTTTAAAAAAGAATGGAAAACTATCTTCAAAGCCACTAAAAATAGGATGAAAAATGATTTTTAGAAAAGATTTTTTTTGAAAGAGTTAATATTAATGTTTTGGAAAACCGACATCGCTTTACATATATATACACGCATGTACAATGTACATATATATATATGCCGTATTTTGGTACACAGAACGGATGCTTGATTTCAAATATTGTGGGATAAAAATGCTGAAACGCCTTTTCGATTTTTTTTTTATGAATAATATCCTAATTTTTTTTAAATGCATCACACCATTAGAAAAATTAGTGCATAGATTTAGCTGGTATTTTCCCTTTTCTCGCATTTCAAATTGTTAACACAATGTGGATTTTTAAAAAACAGGAACCGACACACGAAAAAATCTGTTTCAGAAATAATATTTTTGAAACTGTTGAAATTGATATATTTTTTAACGAATTTTACCGTTATAAAGTTAGATTAAATTACAAAATTTAACCGTGTATTGTTTTTTTAAAAATCATATTAACCTGGGCTATAGATGAAATTTTAGTAAAGCTGGTATAATTTCAGATATTCTTTTGTAAAACCACGGATTTTTGTAGCTTAAAAAAAGAAAAAAAAACTAATTTTGTAGATTTGCATCGATTTTTGTAGAACGTTTTAGTTTTTTTTTTTTTTTTTTTTTTTTCAGATAAAGTTTTAGTAAGCATACAGATTTTTGTAGCTTTATATCTGTAAAAATAAACATTTTCTTTCCTTTTTTTTTTTTTTTTTTTTTTGTTTGTTTGTTTGTTTGTTTGTTTGTTTTAGTGTTAAGGAGTGTTTTATTTTTTTTATTTATCTTTTTTTTTTTTTTTTTTTTTTTTCACGATTGTACATAAAAAATGCAGTAAACTAACACCTCCATGCCGATGGAGACAAATTTGTTCCATAATTATCATCTTTTTTTAGAAAACATGCTACTTAGAATCTGAGATTTTTATTTTTTATAACAATTGCAAAAGTTTAATAATAAATATTATAGTTAATAAAAAAGGGAAAATGGAGTAAAACCGGATACTTTATTATTAGTTGCTTCTTGAAGTCAAAATTTAACAAAAACTTTTTTGTAAATATTCTAAAATTATTCTTGTACAATAATCAATATATATATATTACGCTATCGTATGTGGCACAAAAAATCACGATTATTTGTTAATTGTTTAATGGCAACGTCCAAAAAACATCTTATTGGTTAGTGTGCAAAAGTCCTTTGGTAAGATTTAGGCTGTGGTAAATTGGATTTATTTATGTTTTTTTTTTCCTTTACTGCAATTATGGAGCTTCAAAATATCATTATTTTTTTTCTGTTCTTTTTACTTAAAAAAATAAATAAAACTAGTGAATTTTAAACTTTTCAGTTTCAAATTAAAGTTATGTATTGTAAATGAAATGAGTGAATGGGTTATATTATTATATTTTAACTAATTAATGAAATGCGAACAAATGGCACGAGTGCAATGTTTGGCGATTTATAGCTGTGCCAGACTAGCATAAAATTACTGAGTTCTTGAATTTTTAGCTGAGTCCTTGAATTTTCAGAAATCATATATGCACCACATTGGCGCGTTTTTTCTGACGCCAATTTGGTGAAAACTTCGTTTACAAAGAGCAGTTACGTATATATTTTTAAACTTAAAAAGGAAATAATAATAATAATAATAAAAAAATAGTTAATAAATATGGAATAAGAAAATTTATATCATTTTAAAAAAGAAAAAAAGAGAATAAAAGTAAACAAGGTTTATTAATAAATAAATAACAATAGCCGGGTTACTATGTGAGGCACATATAATTACAATTTTGTTGCAATCGCGCCATTGTGGTGCGTATATGACACCTTTATCTATTTATATAACAGAATCTTCTTATTTGGAATAAAATTGAGCAATTAAAATAAATTATGAATAAAGGTAATATGATTTAATGCTTAGTATACATTCAGGGGGAGACCAAACTGGTCACCGACGGCGGCTAGTATTATTATGAGTAGATGAATTGTTTATCACATATGTCTTAGAAAATACTTTTATAGAAAAAGTCATCATCCGGTCTTACACGCCGTAAAAAAAAAAAAAAAAAAAAAAAAAAAAAATTGGCATTCTAAGAATTTTTTATGTAACTAAAAATCATGTTACAGAAAAAATTTTAGTAAGGTTACTGTAATTTTAGTAGATTCGTTTGCAAGTTTGCAAAGTTACAGATTTCTGTAGCTTTACAAAAATTAATTCTGTAGATTTACATCTTTCCTTGTAAGGTGCACAGGTAAAATGTTAGTAAGCATACATATTTCGGAAACTTTTCATCTGTAGGATTACACAGTTTTTTTTTTTTTTTTTTTTTTTTTTTTTACAGTGCATTATTTCGACTTTTTTTTTTTTTTTACTGTGCTATCTCTATATTTAACAATAATAATAAATTAAGAAAATAAATAAACTGAATAAATAAAATAAATAATATCTATGTTGAAAATCATAAAAAAGGAAATTCATTGTACAATGTAATATATATATATATATATATATATATATATATATAAAGGTATTAAACTTTTTTCTGGGAAACTGGGATTCCTAGAACTTTTTAAATAATGTTAACAGCAAAAATTCATGTAACCTATTCCGTTACATGAAATTTTGCTGCTACCGTAACATAAAAAGTTCTAGGAATCAAAATTTTCTAAGAAAAGTTTAGTAACTTTACAAAACTTTTTTACAGTGTATGTGTTAGTACATCAAATTTTTTAATTAGAAAGAAATTTTCTCATCATATTAATTATGATGTACCTTTTTCCGCTGATTATTGCGTATCATAATTTAATAATGCCTAAAATTTTAAATGTTTCTATCTAAAATCTTGTTAAATAAATAATCGCATAAATTGAAGGGGAGAAATTAAAAGTTTTAAGTTCATTTATAAATGTTACAGAATACAGTGGACTCTCTCTAGTCTGAAGACTCATTGGACAGGCCAAAAATGTTCATATTATGGGGTGTTCTTTATAGAGGGAAATTGGAAATGCATTACTACTACTATTATGCGGGTGATCGAGGTAGTAGTTGATCAAATAAGGTCGGTGCTACAGGGTTTTTATCATATTTACTTCTTTTAAAGTTTTAGAAGTAAACTTACATGATTTTTAAAACTCTTAATGAATGCCCCATCATCTGCAAAAAGGATATCTTCTAAAATTAAACTGCAACAAACTTATAAGCAAATACTTTCTTTAATTGCCATCTTCCCAGTATTGATCAATCGAAGAAATTAGTCGAAATTCCAAATTTAATCTTTAAAATATCATGCTTAAGCTGTGATTAACAGTAATTCATATAAAAATATTATTTGAAATAAGCAAGATGAAAGTGGTTTATTTTAACTTATCGCAATTGTCTCCAACTAATCAAAAGCTAAATATTTACATTTTCAAGTAAAAATAATCTTTTTTTTTTTTTTTTTTTTTTTTACAGCAGGCAGCTGATAACAAGGTGGCAACAGGTGTTCTAATATTTAACTAAAGATTTTATCAGAAGTATTTAAACAAATTGCAATGTCAAGTACATGCTTAAAATCTAGCAGTGATTTTATCTGTATATTTTTTAATCGAGTTTGTTGAACCTTTGTATTCAGGGGCGTAAACCACCCTAGTCGCGTAGGGGGGTGAAGACTCATAAATTTCCGACTCCAAGAATTAAATTTCCGAGTACTATGGCCAACATGATTACTAATAATAATATATATATGTGTGTGTGTTCACATATATATATATATATATGCATATATATCATAATACTCAAGATAATTATCACTTAGTGTAATGAGATAGTCGAATAAGTTTTAAAATATTGATGTTGATTCTTTTTGAAATTTTAATGTATGTATCTAAAAATCAGTGGTGAAGTACTATGATTAATATGCGTAGAAAGTTACTGTTTGGAACTCCAAACTGCTTTGTTTGATAGCAGTCTAGTTTCTAAATATTCACAAACTAATGAAACTGGATTGAAGAGCTGGAGATTCGTAATCCATTTTTTACCAATAAAGGATTTAATGCATTTTAGTTTTTTGTGTATGCCATGCTTATTCACATAATTTTCACTATAGATAGACATGCAAATTTTTAATTAAGCATAAGGAATCCTGCTACATGTGTGCGTCTACAACATAAAAAGTAGCCAAGATTTTAAAGACTGAAAATTCTCTAATGAACAAAACTCATATTCATTTATTTCTTAGTACTTTAATAAAATTTTGTACGTTTAGTAACAAGATATATGTAACAAAACAGTTTGGAATGTAACAAAAAAAATTTCAAATTGCCTGTTTTTTTTCTGTGACCGATTGACATATTCGGGAGCGATTTTGTTCTAAAACTTTAAAGCATTCGCTTCCGAAAATCATGAAACATCGGTCCTCAGTCCGAAAATTCGGATAAAGAAAAGTATAACGAATTCCGATTAACAGACGCTGAAAAAAAAACCAATTTCTTCAAAAATGACCGCTGAATTAATGCAAATTTTGTCAAAGGATCGCGAATAAAATGCAAATTTCGGCAAAGGATCGCGAAAAAATGCAAATTTTGTCAAAGGATTGCGAATAAAACGAAAATTTCTTCAAAGGATCACGAAAAAATAGCAATTTCGTAAAAGAATTGCGAATGAAACACAAATTTTATCAAAGGATCGCGGAAAAAAACGCCAATTTCCTTGTAGGTTCACAGAAAAATATTTATTTCATCAAAGGATCATGAAAAAAAGCGGGAAAAAATCTCGCATTTCGACAAATAATCCCGAAAAAATATTAAGTCTTGTCAAAGGATCGCTAAATGATGTTAAATTTCGTCAAACGATCGCAAAAATGCAATTTTCGTCAAAGAATCCAGGAAAAATTTCGCCATGAAATGGGAATTTCATTAAAGGATTGCAAAAAGACGCTAAATTCGTGAAAGGATCGTTGTAAAAACGTGAATTTCGTCAAAGACTGGAAGAAAAAAAATAGCAGTCTTTGTAGAAAAAGGCACAAACACAAATATTTATGTTTATCATTATAATTTTTAATGTAAAATAATAAATCAAGCTAATTTGCCAACTACACCCAGTTTAAAATTGACCTGAACCAAACATATTTTACTAGATTTGCAATAAAAAAATAATAAGCGCCAAGAGACACCCCCCCCCCTTTGCTGTAACCCTTAAAAAAATTGCTATGGATTTTTTTTATTCAGAATTAAATTGAAGACATGAAAGAATTTCATGAAAATACCAAACAATTCAGTTATTTACACATTTTGTATATCTAAAATATTCCGTAATAAATTAGCTTACTTACTTCAAAAAAATTTTTTGAAGCTCAAGCAATGCAAAACAATTTATGTATATGGGTTGAAATTTTATCAGCATGCTTTTGTTTATTATGTGTGTTCTTGTAATCACTATCGAAAATATAATTACATAACCCACATTGCACTTTTTGTCTCTTACATTTAGGTGGGTACACAACTGATACAAAAACATTGAATTCTTAATTATATACCAAAATATTCTCGCATCAAAACTTTTTAATTGAACAATTTCGTACTATGAGCCAGAATATTAACGGATTTAAACAAAAAAAAGAATTAACGCAAATGCAGTTTATTTTGTCAAATCTTTTTTCTTTTTTCTTTTTTTTTTTTTTTTTTTTTAATAAAGTAAAGTTGACGCAAATGTAGTTTGTTTTTTCAAATCTTTTTAGCGGTTTTTTTTTTTTTTTTTTTTTTTTTTTTTTTAATTAAGTAAAATTGAAATTTGTTTGCTCTGGGAATATTTTAGCGACAAAAATGCGGGATTTCTTAATATAAGTTTTAATTCTATCTAACGACGTACTTTAAAGAAGAGCAACAATTTGGTGTTACCCCTCATTTTTCCGATAAACAAAATGTATTAGTAATAATAAAAATATATAAAAAATTGAATATAATTGATTCAGGAAAAAGAAAACGAAAGTATTATTTCTGATAGAAGTAAACTCGTATAGACTGTAAAATATCCAAATTATTTCGAGTTACAAATTCAAAGTATTTGGGTATTTACAATTTTCATCCTGTATCATGTAAATGTTTTAAGCACTTTTTTAAATCAATAAAAAATTACGTAAAAAGTAAATAAAAACAATTTTACATTTTTATTTTTTTTAAATAAAATAAAACGAAAACAGAAATTTAGTTGGTAGTAAAAAATAAACCATAATTATTTTCGCTTAAAGGTAAAGTTTGTGTAGACTGGAAAATATCCAGAATTTGATATGGAAAAATACCAAGTATTGCAATTCAGTTTTGAATGTTCGTCGGATGTTACCTAAATTCCATAATAAGTATTTCTAACTAAATTTAAAGTTTAGATTTAAAAAAAAAGAAGAAGAAGTTTCTTTACTTCAATCAGTAATCTTAAAATTTCAAGACTAAACTAAAAACTTTCCGACAGTAAATAAATACAGGCAGATTTCGATATCACGAAGTCAAACGGCATAGAAAAAAAATTCAGGATATCGAGGTCTCACCCCCCAAAAAATATCAAGGTTACGAATAACATTAACATTGCTAGAATATGTACTTAAATATTATTTTCGTCATATGGAGGTTTCCAAATCCACAATACTTGAGAAATCAAAATTTATCTGAATAGTTTCATCAGAAAAATTGAATAATTTTATCAGAAAAATAAAATTCTATACATTAATAAGTTATATTAATTAATTAGTAAATTAAAATAATTACTAAATTACCAAATATTTAAATTAATTAATAATAGTTTCGGCTAAGAATAAATTTATGTTTTCTTTATTCTAAATTGTTTTTTTCTTATTTTTCTAATTAGGAGCTACAAGGGGAAATAAATCAGACTGAGAATAAAACTTTATCAGACCAAGAATAAAACGTTTTCTTCGATCTAACTTTTGTTTCTTATTTAATTAAAAACTACAAAAATATTTCTCCAACTCATGAATATTTATAGGTTAATACCATTTTTTTTCCGGCTAAATTTACTTTTTTTCCGATCAAACAAGAATTTTTCCGACTGCCTATTCCATTTTTCCAATTTATAAATTTTCATAGGTTAATACGCAATACTATTTTCTCCGACTACACATGCCTTTTCCGATGAAACGGTAAATTTTTGGAAGATATTTTCGTTTTTCCAATTTATAAGTTTTTATAGGTTAATGCCATTTTTTCCGATCGATCAAGAATCTTTCTGACAGATTTTCTGTTTTTCCAATTTATAATTTTTCATAGGTTAAATACGTAATACTATTTTTTTTTGACTAAACATGCCTTTTCCGATGGAACGGGAAAATTTCCGAATGATATTTCCGTTTTTCCAATTTGTAAGTTTTTATAGGTTAATACCATTTTTCCCAATCGAACAAGAATTTTTCCAACTGACTTTTCCGTTTTTCCAATTTATAAATTTTTATACGTTAATACGTAATACTATTTTTTCCGACTAAACATGCCTTTTCCGATGGAATGGAAAGCTTTCAAATGATATTTTCGTTTTTCCAATTTATAAGTTTTTATAGGTTAATAACATTTTTTCCCGATCGAACAAGAATTATGTGGTAGAAAATTCTACCATCAGAGTTCAAGGGGTTAATAACGTAATACTATTTTTTCCGACTAAACATGCCTTTTCCGATGGAATGGGAAATTTTCCAAACGATATTTTCGTTTTCCCAATTTATAAGTTTTTATAGGTTAATAACATTTTTTTTTCGATCGAACAAGAATTTTTTCGACTGACTTTTCCGTTTTTTCAAATTAGAAATTTTTATACGTTAGTACGTAATGCTATTTTTCCGACTAAACATGCCTTTTCCGATGGAACGGGAAATATTCCGAGTGGTATTTCCGTTTTTTCAAGTTATAAGTTTTTTTTAGGTTAATACGTAATAATATTTTTTCCCACTACGCATGCCTTTTTCAATGGAATATTAATTTTTCCGAATGATACTTTCGTTTTTCCAATTTAAAAGTTTTTACAGGTTGATACCAATTTTTCCGATCGAACAAGAGTTTTTCCTACTGATTTTTCCATTTTTCCAATTTAAAATGTTTTATAGGTTAATCCGCAATACCATTTTTTCCGACTAAACATACTTTTCCCGATCGATCTGGGAATTTTCCGACTGACTTTTCCTTGGGGGGGGGGAGGGGGGGTGTACTCACCCAACCCCCCCCCCCCCGGGATTTACGCCCCTGTTTGTATTCTTCTGTAATAATTTCTGCAAATTTCAATGATAGGAATTCAGATTGCTAACACGTGTTCAGTTTACAGGGAATGGGGCTAGAAATGGGGACCAAAAATAGTGTTCATAATAGAGGGTCGATCAGATTAGAGAGTGTTCAGAATACAGAGAGTTCATCTTTTGTTAAGTCTATGGAGTTTTACCGGGATCATTGGATTGTGTTCATAATACCGGGGTGTTAACATTAAAAATTGTGTTGTAAAGACTCATCTTCTTACAGGGACGATTTTAAAATTAATTTTTTTATAAAACAAAGTTTTTTGTCCTTATTAATACAAACCTCGCAAATTTACCTAACAACTGCAATTTAATCCTTTTAAATAATTTTTAAATAAATATTTGACTTAAAAATGAAATTCGATCTCAGAAATAAAAAAAATAATCATCCCAAACTGATCATATAAAAGAAAAAGAAATCAGATTTTAAAAAAGAACTTATGAAAATATTTTTTTCTTATTTATCTAACTTGATTTTTCTGTTATTATATTCAGGTGAAAATTTGAGAAATTATAATGGATAATTCAGAAATCTTTGTCGGCTAAAAATCTAAAAGTGTCATCTTTAAGACTTATACACGATATTGTTTTTTTTTGTTTTTTTTTTCTTTTGATAATTTACGGAATGTTAATAAAGTGACTTTAAAGATGCATTCAGTGAATTTGTAATAAAATATATTTTCATAGAAAATTGTCACAGGTTGTCCTATTGTTTCCATCGCTAAACGGATGGCGCATCTTATATGACATACTTTGCATACTATAGAGTGACATATTTCTCCTTCATTATTATTTTTGATCTGAGAATTTCTCCTCCCCACCTTCTAATAGTTTAGAATTTTTCGTTGTCATTTCAAATCTTTCTCTGTAAAATTCTTACATTTTAAATAAAATTTAAACAGCAAGATTTATTATCTTTTCCAGCTACATTTAAAAATATAATGAAAAATAAAATTAACAAATTACAACTATCATTTGGAAAATGATATTTTCAAAGGCTAAAATTTAAAACTTATAAATAAATTCTATATTAAAAAAATAAATAAAAAAATAACATGGTTTTTTACAATCAATCGTTTTAATATTAATTTGTTTCCTTTTTCGTCGTATTTTGTAATTGGGGGCTCGATAATCAGATCACGCTAATAAATTCTATATTAAATATATATACATATATATATATATATATATATTCCCTCACTTTTTGTAAACAATACTACATGTTTGTTCCACAGTTAAATAAAGGCGAAACATCTCGAAGAGATTATGATTTATACAGTCATTTTTCTCCTAAAGGATTTATTATTATATTTTAAACATAATAAAGAGGTGATAGTGTTTCTTCCCTTCGGAATTCATTCAATTTCTTATACAGTTATATCTATCTATCTAGTCCTATCTATATTATAAAGGACAAAGATATCTATGCATAGCGCATACGTCCTTCTGCGAATGGCAACACTTTCAAATTTTAAATGAAATTTTAGTTTTACAATTTTCGGTACAGCATAATTTTAAACTTATAAATATCGTATATTTTCAATTTTTACACAAACGTATAGGGGAAAAATTTACTCTTAAATGCAATTTGTTTGAAAGTTGTATCTTAATTTGTTTTTGAGCTATTGATTATTTGTAGTTTTTAATACTTTTTCTTTGTCATTGGCGAGGGAAGTATTTAAAAAATGCGCACACCACAAGGATTCAGGTATGTCTCAAATATATCTATTCTCGACCGAGAACAACCATTTTCCAAATAGTTAATAATGATTTTAAAAAATTCCCATTAAATCTAAATCGCGTTCTGCCGGATATTTTCAAAAAGTAGGGGCTTAAAAAACATGTGGAAAATGAAATTGAGAAAAAGGAAAAATATATAATCGTAACATCATATTAATCGTCTAACGATATCAAACCTACATAATTGAGCGGTGCCTGTTTAAGAATATCTTTGATAGATTCTAAATACAGTCTAAAAATATTAAAAAAATTATTGTCTACGCTGTAAAAAAAAATCTGTAAAGTTATTAAAAGTTTTCTAGGAAACTGGGATTCCTAGAGCATTTATGTAATGGCAACAGCAGAAATTCTTGTAACAGATACAAATTTGACCTGAAAATCAAAAAATCTGTAAGATTACTAGGAATTTTTTTTAGGAAACTGGGATTCCAAGAATTTTTCATGTAACTGGAACCCAGGTTGCAGATACAATTTTAGTAAGATAACTGTAATTTTAGTAGACTTGTTTGTAAAGTTACAGATTTCTGTAACTTTACAAAAATTAATTTTGTAGATTTACATTTTTTCCTGTACACTATACAGATAAAATGTTAGTAACTATACAGATTTCGGCAACTTTACATCTGTAGGATTACAGATTTTCTTTTTTACAGTGTACGTCAATAATTGAATCACGAATCCCATGAATATAGCTATGCAACAAATTAGTATAAATAATTTCATTATAGACATTCGCTGCTTCGATTCCTTATATGCATGGGCGTATAAATAGAGAGATATGGCAGGCTACATCCAGGGTTCTCGAAATCAGCCAAAATCGGAGGTTTTATTTATTTATTTATTTATTATTATTATTATTATTATTATTTTACTAAATGTTGGCTGTATTCTATTCAATTTCTGTGCCTACTCCCTTCACCCGAAAAAGAAAAAAAAAATCCCTACTATATTCTATTGCTTAATTAATGTTAAATCAAAATGAATCATAAAAAAAGGATTTTTAAAAATAAAAAAGCTGTTAAAGCATAATCGTATTCTTTAAAGTTTATTTTTAGTACACTTGAAACAAAAAATATCAAAATTTTTTCTTGATATTCTATCAAATAATTTCGAAAAATAGACGCGCGAAAAACACGTGGGTAGAAAAATCTATACATATAATAAAACAGTAGGACCCGGTGTGTCTGTACATTGAAGATAATTGACAAAAATGGAGTCAGGGCGATAAAAGAAAACCAATGAAACACAAAAAAAATTTTTTTGAATTTTTTGTCTGTCTGTCTGTCTGTCTGTCTGTCTGTTTGTTCGAGGTTATCTTCGTAACTACTGAATGGATTTTTATGCGGTTTTCACTAATGAAGAATGCACACTCCCGGGCAGTGTATAAGCTTTGTTTCATCAAAATCGGACAACAGACAAAAAAGTAACAAAAAGAAACAAAAGAAACTATTAGGTGCGCTGCTCACGTTTTTTAGTACATAACGTTTTTTAGTACATATAAAATCCAATAGATGTCACTGTGCGATTTTAAAACGCGCTATCGTTATGTTTTCGCCAGTCTACTTAAGTATGAGAAAGTTTCAAGCTGGCTGTCGTTCCATGTGGTTTAGTCGGTAGAACGTCAGTGCGCCATTCTGATGGCCCGGGTTCGATTCCCAGCATGGAATTTTTTTTCACTATGTTGGCATTAACGCCTATAAGCAATTAAAAGAATTTGAAATATTGTATTCAAGGCGAATTTTCTCTCTGGGAAAATTTCCTTGCATTAATATGTCAGTGTAATTTTTTTTTCGATTTAATTTTTTTTTTTTCGAAACTTTGTTTTTCTTAAAAAATTACAGTAAATATTTGATATTTCCCAACGTTTTTTGAATGATCGACTTGCTTTTTTTTTTTAATGTATGTCTGAACCTTATCTAACTACTTCTTCAAGATTTCTTTAGATAAACCGACCAGCGTAGCGGGCGAAGGCCGCTAGTCTATACATATAATAAAACAGTAGGACCCGGTGTGTCTGTACATTGAAGATAATTGACAAAAATGGAGTCAGGGCGATAAAAGAAAACCAATGAAACACAAAAAATTTTTTTTTGAATTTTTTGTCTGTCTGTCTGTCTGTCTGTCTGTCTGTCTGTCTGTTTGTTCGAGGTTATCTTCGTAACTACTGAATGGATTTTTATGCGGTTTTCACTAATGAAGAATGCACACTCCCGGGCAGTGTATAGGCTTTGTTTCATCAAAATCGGACAACAGACAAAAAAGTAACAAAAAGAAACAAAAGAAACTATTAGGTGCGCTGCTCACGTTTTTTAGTACATAACGTTTTTTAGTACATATAAAATCCTATAGATGTCACTGTGCGATTTTAAAACGCGCTATCGTTATGTTTTCGCCAGTCTACTTAAGTATGAGAAAGTTTCAAGCTGGCTGTCGTTCCATGTGGTTTAGTCGGTAGAACGTCAGTGCGCCATACTGATGGCCCGGGTTCGATTCCCAGCATGGAATTTTTTTTCACTATGTTGGCATTAACGCCTATAAGCAATTAAAAGAATTTGAAATATTGTATTCAAGGCGAATTTTCTCTCTGGGAAAATTTCCTTGCATTAATATGTCAGTGTAATTTTTTTTTCGATTTAATTTTTTTTTCGAAACTTTGTTTTTCTTAAAAAATTACAGTAAATATTTGATATTTCCCAACGTTTTTTGAATGATCGACTTGCTTTTTTTTTTTTTTAATGTATGTCTGAACCTTATCTAACTACTTCTTCAAGATTTCTTTAGATAAACCGACCAGCGTAGCGGGCGAAGGCCGCTAGTTAAGCTAATAAAAGATCGGGACTATACATTTATAATTTTATCACTTTAACCCTTTGCGGCGCAGTGTTTTCATAGATATACCACTTAATTTTAATTCCCAAACGCCACATTGGCACCGGAATTTTGTTAGAGAAAATTACGATATATTGAATGCTTGAAATATAGCCTTTTCTTATTTACAAATAAAGTTGTTTTCAAATTCCGGTGTCAGTCATTAATTTCAATACCTAAGCAATGAATTTGCCCTGCGCCGCAAAGGGTTAAGGGTCCCGTCCGTGCCGGCGAAGACACTCTCGAACTAATGCTATTCCTATGGGGAGGTTATTTTCAAATACATCCTTCGCATTTCAACATTTTTAAACTTTTTTTTTTTTTTTTTTTTTTTTTTTTTGCATTGGGCAGCTGAGGTTCTTCTCTACATCGCTTCTTTTTTGTTTTTTCTATTTCGGTTTAAGATATTTTTTACAGTTACTTTCAAAATCAGTTCCGAAAATAAAAGTAACCATAAAAAAAAAAAAAAAAAAAAAAAAAAAAAAAAAAAAAAAAAAAAACTGCGACAAAAATCGATAAAGTAAAAAAGGAGCGATATCGAGAGGAACCTCAGCTATCCAATGCAAAAAAAATAAAAATAAAATAAAAATAAAAATAAAATAAAATAAATAAATAAATAAAATAAAAACTAAAAGTTTCAAAATGCGAAAGAGTTATTAGAAAAATCTCCCTTAGAAATAGCATGAGCTCACGAGTGTCTTCGTCGGCACGAGTGTCTTCGTCGTTTAGACACTTAAGGGTGTTCTTAACTGCTCCGCTCAACAAGCGCAAAACGTTTTGACACATTTACAAATTCATTTTTTAACGGAAAGATATGAAATTGGAATGTCTGACTATGGAAACGATTTCGAATCGAGCTTATTTTTCCATTTTATGATAATTAAATTACCTATCCAGTTCTAAGCTATTTCGATGACGCAATCACCCGTTTTTCTCCTGTTTTTCGACCGGTTTTTCTGCTTTCTTCGGGAAATGTGCTCAAAAGTGTCAACTTTGAAGGCTTGTTATGAAAAATCTATTGTGTTTTTAAAAAAAACAGAACATTGAGTGCGATTAGACAGTTATTCTGAATAATAACACCTGCTATTTTCATGCATTTTCTAACAAAAATAAATTAAAGCATGTGTCACAAAGTTGCCCTTTTTGATTTAAGAACAACCTTAAGGGAGAAGGGATGGAGAGGCGGTCTTACATAGATATTGAAAGATGTCTCTAGGTTGGAGAGGGGGGGTTGCCTTTTTTTTGTTATCATTTTTTATGCAACCAAAATTTTATCTTTGTATTTATAATTTGTCCCTTACATCAAAAATTTCCATTTTTATTTATAACTTATTCCTTACATAAAAATAGTATGCAACGTTTTGTTTTAGACTATTATTTATTTTTGAAATTTTAATTTTATTATGAAAATACAAAGTTATTATTAAAATCATTAAATGATTATAAAATTATTTAATTCCAATATATGGATTATCTTAACGTTTGGCATTCCTATCCTTCTGTCATATGTGTATGTATGTATAAAATCTATTCTGCAATGTATGTTTGAAAAGATACTTGTGCTTATTAATAAAAAAAAAGGAGAATATTGTCCACCTGTTTTTTTCATCGAAAGTGCTGCTTGGCACCCCCCTCCCCCTGTAAGAAGGCATTATTCGTTGAATACATTATGCAACAAAAACATTTATTAAATAGTTTTAACTGGTAATTATTTCTTTTTTAAAACTTTATTTTTTATAAAATTATTTTATGTGTAGTAGTGGTATTTTAATGACTTATCTTCATTTGAATCAATAAAATATGCAAACAATAAACGAATAACCCTATCTGTATATATGTATATAAAGTATGTATAAAAGAAAAAAAAAATGTATAAATCAAAAGAATTTTTAGACATTGATAAAGATTTTATTAGGACGGAGAGGGGGGGGGGTGTCAAGAAATGATAAAGTTTGATATCGTAAGGAGGGAGGGGAGGTCCAAAATTGCCAAAAAGTTAATAGCGTTGTATTTCTATAGCCCCTCTGTACTGTTAACATCATTATTAATATTCACAATATTAAGCCTGCACCGTGGACTATTGGATCATGTCTGTTTTCCAGTATCTTTTGAGAGATTATATAAAAGTAATAAGAAAAAAAAAATACCGCCTAGGTCGGTATTTGAAACAGGAATCCGAGGAATGGCAGCAACAATAGCCTGAATAACCCTATCACAGACCTTCGCTGCTTCGGTTCCTCATACGGTGTAAATTTTTGTTCGTTAGAGAAATTCCTTCATAATGGGTTGGGGTATCGCGTTCCATTTGCGTAAATTAATACACTGGAAACAAATTCACATTTCCTTGAATAATTTCTTTTCAGTTGAAAAGAATGATGAAAGTTAATTATCCACTTGTTATTTGATTTGAAACGAATACGCCAAAAGTGTCATCCGATATAACAATAAGTCTACGTCTTCGTCACTCCTTTTCGCTTTCTCCTTAAATAGGCTAATAAGAAAAGGGAAAGTGTTTGATTACAAGAAAATGAATTTTGGCAAATGAAGTTTGGGGTTGCATGTCATACCCACTCTTCGGAACGTCACGTGAGCAGCATGCCGTTGATCATATTGAGCAACAGATTACATCCGATTGAAATGGTCGAAGGATTCTATACTGGTGTGTCTGATCAGAAGAAGAAGGAAAAATTTGTCACTTTAAACGTTTACATCGTAATAACTCAAATCGTATGGGGGGGGGGGGGGGAATACGTCTTTCATAACAAAAAAAAAAAAAAAAAAAAAAAAAAAATCGATATTGAAAAATGAAGTTTGGTTTTGGATGTTATACCCACTCTCGACAGCATCACATCAGGCACTGATGATCATATTAAGGAAAATATTACAGAAAGAAAAGGTGATTACATCGGATTGGAATTTTCGATGAATTCCATTATATTGTATTGATAAGAAGATAAGAAATTTTGTCAGTTTAAAAATGTACATAGTAATTACTCCCATTACAGAAAAAATAGACTAATTAAGAAAGATACAGTGGAGCATTGTTTATACGACACGGAAGGGACTATCAATAAACGTCGTATAAACGATAACGTCGTATAATCGATTTTCACTTCTGAAACTAAATATAATTTTTTTTCACTTAATTTTAATGTTTAATGTGTTGATTTTCATAAATTTGTAAATTAAATAAACCAAACGAAACAAATAACCACAATAAATACATAAATAAAAGAGGGAAAATTAGTAAGCTATTTTACATGCTCAAAGCCTGTATCTAATCTGGAGAAATCAGTTTTAATTTTTCCTGAACTGTTATTTCAACTCTTTTCCTTTTCTGCGACATTTTTCAAAAATTGAAATTTAGACTTGCAGATAACCCCAATGCGAATAATTCATTCGTGGATAATCGGGAGTTTACTGTACTTCTATTTCATGTGTATGTTACATTTTATGAATGTGTATTTTATTATGCAATTTTTATGAATTTGAGTGGATTTCTAAGTAACGAATTTTCTTAAATTTTCTTTTGTTAATCTTTACATGGGGGTTCGGACAGGGGATGTTCTCAAACATGGGGGTGCAATACATGCTAGACCGGACAGATGCTGTCAGAGCGCATAAAGGTTATCCATTTTTTATAGTGAAATTTACCATAAAACTTTGAAAAAAATAAAAATTTTAGCAATAACCTGTAAATAATTTTTTAAAGGGAAAAATTGTCAAAATTATGCCAAAAATTGACATTTCCGCAAAGCGTGATAACTCAAAAATAAAACAATGTACAATTGTATTTTGTAAATTGCATAATAAACAGAATAACTTTCTCTAGGACTACATACATTCTAATCGCATCTTATCTCAGGTGATATGGCAGTTAAAGTACTAATCTAAAGAAAAATCCTCAAAATTTGTCTCAACTTTGTCATTTATATCAATATAAATATAAAACTATTTGATATAGTATCATGAGTGTAGTCTATTCCCTCGAAAGATATTTATAAAAGAAGTACAGAAAATTTCGTTGCATTTCATGCATATTTTTTTGTTTTAGGATGTTTAACGTATGATGAAAATCTGAAAAACTTCATTTTGAGAGAAAGCTAAAAATCACAATTAAACACACTTCAAAAGCTGTAATAGCTGTAACTTTGATTAATTGATAATTTGAAAAAATGATATTTCGATTGAAAATTATGTTCTAAAGATGTTCTGACACTTCGTTAAATGCAAGTTTCACTGTATTTTAAGGAAATTTTAAATAGATTGTCCATCTTCCTTTGTATGAAAAGTAAGAATATAACTAGATGTAATGGTAAAAGTGACTATTTAAATAGCTCTGATCTAAACGCTCAAATTCCCGATGTAATTAACAAGTCATGTTGATCTCATTTACTGATGCTGAACACTTCCACCAGTTCTCATAATAGCCTTCCTTGATTTTCACTCAAAAAAAAGGTAAATATGTTGAAAATTGCTTTCAAATATATTTATTTTAATTAAAGCTGTGAAAGATATGTTCGTATTAGAGTGAGAGATTCTGTATTTTTAATCGCTTCCCTGTTTTGTCCGTATGTCGTACGTGCAACGTGTTTTCACCAACCATGATTTGTCCGTACCACGTACGGGCATCCATATTCTAATTATAATTTATTATTCTCACCAGTAAAATTGTATTGTAAATTTTATATTATTTAGTCCGAGTCTTTTTCTTATTCAGTTAGACAAAAATTACTGTTTTGAAAAACCAGCGATAAAAAATTAAAAATTCTACAAAAGGCATAAAAAAACCCACTATTTGAAAGGGTTTTTTTATAATATTGATCCGTAGTTAAGTGGAAAAAAAAAAAAAAAAAAAAAAAAGATTACAACCGTGATTTTAAACATTAAAAAAATTTTTGTTTGGTGTTACAACCTTTTTTCTTCAATTTTGACCGCACCCTGCACCAAAAATATTTTTGACGTACCCTGTATAAATCCTCACCTATTTTTTGAAAGGTAAAAGAGAAAACTAATGATTTTATTTTTAAAAAAGAAAAAGGGAGCGTTTCTTGACCTTGTTGCAGTGCTCTCGAAACATCGTCGTCGCCGGTATCGGTTTCGAGTTTCGCCGTGTCCCTTCTCTTTGGCTCAACCTCCCCTAAGCCTCTCGGATGTCGGTCCCGGAATAGATGCTCTCCTCCCATGCTCGGGTATCTCCGTATCGAGGTACGGGTGTGAGTGAGAGATGTTTTACCGATTCCATTTTAGTTTTTATCAATTGTTGTTTTCACTGGCACATCACACTCTTTTGGAATCTGCGACCAGAATAAGATCGTATTTTATTTGTTTGCTTTTTTTTCACCAATTTGTGAGGCGTGTAAAAAAATCCATCACAAATGTCTGACTGGTAATTCAAACAACCAAGGTCATAAATCATGGCGTTAAGATCTTTCTTACCCATCGCGTAGAGAAGCCGACAATGCGAGATTCAACAAAAGGTAATTGCTCTTGTAAGTGTTGATTCGGTAATACGTTCACGATATCTAGATTTGAAAAGATTCCTGATGAAAGATTTCCGACAGAGATAGGATAATAAAGCTCCGTTCAGGTGACATTCTGCGACAAGAAATCATACATTATTTCTATGCATTTTTTTTTCTATTTGTTTTGTGATCAGATGTGACCTTTTTTTTTTTTTATTGCTCTTCAAAGGTTTCGGAGCAAAGTGCACAGAATCAACCAAAGAAATACTATTTAGGAAAGATGATAAACATACTAGGGACCCTTGTCCGTAAGGATTCTTCTGTCTTGTAGTGGACAGAATCCCATACCAAAAGCGTTGAAAAAAAAAAAAAAAAAAAAAAAAAAAAAAAAAAAAAAAAAAAAAAACGCTGCTACATAATGTGATCTACACGGAGCCTAAAGTTGCGAACAGACTACACTCCATTACAGCGGCTCTTTGGTGTGGTCAATTGCTTTTTTTTTTTTTTTTTTTTTTTTTTTTTTTTTGTGTGTGTGTGTGTGTGTCAATCAGAATCACACTGGGGCCATATATCCATTAACTAACTTTTCTAAATTTTGTATATCAATGTCCAGTTTTATCCTACGTTTAAATTTATATCTGCTCACCGAATTTTGAATCATTTGGACCAGAATGTTTTGTAACTAAAAATTATTCAAAATTTGAGCAGTTAATGTTTGATTCTAAATTAGCCCTTTTATATTTTTTACATTTATGTATCCTAAAAATATTATTAATCGTGCTTTGTGTGTGTGTGTGTGCATGTGCATGTGGTTGTGTGTGAATATACTAGTACTTACAAATCCAAACATTTATTTTAATAATTTTTTTTGTAATTTTATAAATTTTCAATTTGAATGATGAAATTAGTATTAGAAATTATTATGATTTATCAAGATTTATATTGCATTTGACGCATATTCTTTTCTATATGTGTTTATACAAAATTTTACTTTTTCCTCCTCAAGTGGGTTCTTTATATCTCAATTATCTTAAACTTAGACGGCCATTGTTGTTTTGAAAGTATCGATAAAAAGAATTAAATTTAAAGCTGAATTAACTTATATTTCGTATCATCAAAATTCGAATTAAAGTGAATAAATTGCATACATACATATATATGACTCCATAATTTTTTTAAAACTTTTGTTGGTTTATATCAGGGTTGAAAAAAAACTAGGTTTTTTCGAAACCCCCCCCCCAAAAAACCCGGTTTTTTGGTTTAAACCAGGTTTTTTTGGTTTAAACCAGGTTTTTTTTGGTTAAAACGGGGTTTTTTTTTTAAAACATTCTTTCTTATTACATGTATATGCATATTTATTGATAAAAAAAGACATTATTGGTTTATAAGCAGTGTAACTTAATTTTAAAATAATTTAAATTAAGTAATTACAGTGCATTTATATAGGAAATTGAAAAAATTCATATTTTAATTTAAACAGTTTTAGAAAACGGTCTTATATTCAAAGAATTAACTGTTCTACACAGTGAACCATTGATGTCCTGAAAATCTTTATAAACAATCTTTTGATTACTAATAATAAACATTAGGATGTAGTTTGATAAATATTCTTTTAGATAATTATTCAAATAATAAATTTCAAAGACTTCTTAGGATTTTTTTTCTTTCTTTCTTTGAGTGACAATTTGAAGTTAAAATTTTTTGTCATTAGATTCAGCAGATAGCAGAGGGAAAAAAATCATTATTAAAATGCTCTAACTAGCAACCAATCTTTGAATAATCTCTTATTTGGTTTCATATTTGGCTTTTAATTCTTCAAGATAATCTTCCCAATCAAAAGGAAAAAAAAAATCTTTTACAGATTGGGCAAAGTCTTAAAAGATCATTGTGTTATGTTATTAATCACATTAAATAATCTGCATTATTAAAAAAATTTAAATATTTTATACCAAATATTGAATCTATTTTATCTTTGATCTATTCACATGTCTGAAGTTTTTTCTTTAGAGCAATAGATATGTTCACCAATGTGTGCTGATTTTAATCCTATGCATAAAAAATGACCTTAACATACTACATCTAATGCTTATTGCTGAAATAAAGTGTTAAAAGTAGAAATTATTTATATCCAATAATCTGAAACATGTAAATTATGAAAAAAAAGAAAATATTATTAAATTTCTTCTAAAAAACATTTTTGAAAAAAAAAACCCGTTTAGTTAATCCCATGCATAAAAAAAGACCTAATCCCACTATATCTAATGCTTATGACTGAAATAAAATGTTAAAAGTAGAAATTATTTCTATCCAATAATCTGAAACACGTAAATTATAAGGAAAAAAGAAAAAATGTCATTAGATTTCTTGTAAAAAAACCAATTGTTTTTTTTTTTTTTTTTTTTTTTTTTTTGAGAAAAAAACCAGTTGGTTTAAACCGTGGTTTAAACCATGGTTAAAACCAATTGGTTTAAACCGTGCCAACCCTGGTTTATATGTAACGTTTTTATTCATTTCCTTTTATTAACACCATATGGGAAATAAAATTTCTATTTAGTATTTGTAAAAATGAAAACAATTTCTTAGTGCCAGTTAAAAGTAAAATTATCTTATCTTTTAATTAAGATATAAAATAATTATTTTATGGAGCTGATATATGGAGCTGAAGCAGCCAGTCCGTTCAACCGATCGAGGTGAAATTTCAGACATAACTATTCAGAGGTATGAGCTCGAGATTCTGTGAGCGACAACAAAATGGCGCTCACGGTTACGGTTATAGTTACAAAAACTCGAAAATTTCCAATGAACCCATTTTTTTTATCGCAAAATGCTCAGCGCATGCGAAAACCCTAAAGAACGTTGGAACCGTTATTACGTATACGACCGATATTACGTACGTGTATTGCAAAAAACGGACATGTTATGCACGCACAAAAAACCATTCTGGGAATCCTTCCCCCCATAGAAAAAACTCGATTGGGGCGCAAGGAGGAAATCTGCATATGACACAGACTCAGTACACTAATCTCTGATTACAATACAGATCGGAGAAACTAAAACTTTTATTTTGATTACACATTTTTCACATGGGTGCCGTAATTGCCTGTGATGGTGATGGCACCCATGTGAAAAATGTGTAATCAAAATAAAAGTTTTAGTTTCTCCGATCTGTATTGTAATCAGAGATTAGTGTACTGAGTCTGTGTCATATGCAGATTTCCTCCTTGCGCCCCAATCTAGTTTTTTCTATGGGGGGGAAGGATTCCCAGAATGGTTTTTTGTGTGTGCATAACATGTCCGTTTCTTGCGATACACGTACGGTTCCAACGCTCTTTAGGGTTTTCGTATGCGCTGAGCATTTTGCGATGAAAAAAAATGGGTGTTGCCATAGGAAATTTTTGAGTTTCTGTAACTATAACCGCAACCGTGAGGCGCCATTTTGTTGTCGCTCACAGAATCTCGAGCTCATACCTCTGTATAGCTATATCTGAAATTTCATTTCGATCGATTGAGCGGAATGGCCGCTAGAGCTCCGTATATCGGCAAAGTTTTTTTTATGATCACCCTGTATATATATTACGATGTAGAAAACAAAAAATCATTTTTTAATACATTAAGAAATAAAATAAATTTTTTTAATACTAAGTAGAAAAAAAAATAGTTTTGCAGCATATCAATAAATATATATGTGTGTGTCTCACATAAGTGATGGGACACTTATGCTTTACAAAAGGAAACTAATCAAATAAATTAAAAAAACATGTACACATTTTTTGTGGGTGTATTTCATACTTAAATTTAGTAAAGATTATTACATAACATACATTTTGTCAAATTATTAAAATATTAAGTTAATAAAAATACAAATGTTTAGAACGGAGCAAAAAATAGCTCACATAAGTGGTGGGACACCATTATATATGCAACAAAAATCGTCTGAAATAAGCAATAAAAATATTTTTTGGGGTTTTATTTTTACTTAAAAGCAATTGGCAATAATTTATAAAATCGCCTGCAGTATTTCTCTCCAGTTTGTTTTGGAATTTTTGTGTTTTTTAGCTCTGTGTAGCCACGAATGCTAAACGAAAAGAAACTTCGCCTGAAATTCGAAAATTAGTCATTAATTTGCATATTGAACGTGGAAAATCTATTAGAAAAACTGCTGAAACAGTTAACTTGAGTCGTTCAACAGTTTTCAATATCATTAAACGATATAAAAAGAATCATATGATTCAGGATAAAAGAAGACCTGGCCGACCATCAAAGCTATCCAATGGAATAAAGCGAATTATCGTTCGAAATATTAAAAAAAATCCAAGAAATAGTGATTCAAAAGTTGCTGCTGATTTACAAGCATTATATGGAATAATTGCTAATCCTGAGACTATTAGAAGGGTAATTCGATCTGCTGGATATCACGGTAGAGTAGCCAGGAAAAAATTCTTCGTAAGTGAAAAGAACAGAAAACTCAGACTAGCTTTAGCAAAATTTAACATACATAAGAATTCTGATTACTGGAATAAAGTTATATTTGCTGATGAGAGTAAATTTAATATATTTGGTTCTGACGGTAGAATCTTGGTGTGGAGAAAACCCAGGGAAGAATTTCGCAAACAGAACTTGGTACCAACAGTAAAACATGGTGGAGGAGGAGTTATGGTATGGGGATGTATGTCGTCCGCTGGAGTTGGTAATCTTGTTTTTATTGACAGTATAGTAGATCAGTACAAGTATATTGATATTTTAAAGCAAAATTTGAAATCTTCAACACGAAAATTGAACCTTCATAACGATTTTAAATTCTACCAGGACAATGACCCCAAGCACACTGCTCTGAACGTTAGATTCTGGCTGCTATATAACTGTCCTGAAATAATAAAAACACCACCACAATCTCCAGACTTAAATCCCATAGAGAATATTTGGCAAGAATTGGAATCAAGAATTCGCAAACACACCATTTCTTCAAAACAACAACTAAAATCGGTGCTTCAAGAAGAATGGGGTAAAATCACTCCAGATATTACAAAAAAATTAGTCGAATCCATCCCAAAAAGATTAAATCATGTTTTAAAAGTAAAAGGAAATCCAACAAAACATTAAAACCTTTTAAAAAGTAAAATTTTTGGATAAATATTTGATGGAAAAGTAAGTGTCCCATCACTTATGTGAGCCATTTTTTGCTCCGTTCTGAACAATTGTATTTTTACTAAATTAATATTTTAATATTTTGACAAAATGTATGTTATGTAATAATTGTTACTAACTATAAATATGAAACACACCCAAAAAATTTTTGCACATGTTTGTTTATTTATTTTATTGCAGTTTCTTTTTATAAAGCACAAGTGTTCCATCACTTTTGTGAGACACTGTACATTTAAATATATGTAGAAATAGAATAAAAATTTTCATACCATATTAAGGAAAAAAATATTTAACATTTGCAACATAATTAGAAAAGAACTCATGATTTTGATTCAAGTGCATTTATGTTTGTTCGAACTCTAAATTTCGTAAATATTTTTGAATCGGTATGAAATTTGTTTTATTAAAGATTACTATTGTATATTCTTTACATAGAAAAAAGCGTGCGTATATATTTTTTTATAATCTATATATTTTTTTCTGTCACAGAACGTACAAAAGAAGTCTTATAAAATACAATATTATGTATGGGTGGTAAATTTTTTAAGGATTTTGTATTACGTTGTTTCAAACGACATTTATATTGAATAATTGGATACACCACAGAATAATAGTTATATTTTAAATATTGAAAATAACTGCAGAATTTATACTTAAAACCATAAAAGAACATTAAACTTCATACATTAAAAATGTATGTCATTTGAAAGTAAAATATACATTTTAATAGAATACTTTATTAGGATTAGTTGGAAATGGTGCATATTTTGGTGCTCGTTCCTTTAAATCATATAATAGTTTCACGATTCCTTTATTAAAATTTTTAAAATACCCTTTTTTATGAAAATTATAACATATATTTAATAAATTAAAATTTGTGAAAATTCAAATATATACATTCAATAATAAAAATATTTTTCAGTGATAAGAATTCAAATACACAATTTATTCTTATTATGTGAAATCATTTACGCTGACGATACTTACGCATTTAAAAAAATTATATTCTAACTTTTTTTTTTTTTTTTTTTTTTTTGTAAAGTGGCAACAAAAGCATTGTAAAAAAAATAATATTAATTGTTATCATAAATAAAAAATTCCGAGGCAATTCTTAGTTATTCGGGTATATTTACATTTCTAAAATTAAAATGAGCCAAAACATAAAATAACATTTTTGCTTAATAAAGATACAAAAATTATGTAAAAAAATATTATTACTTTCAAAGATTTATCTTATGAAATAATACCTCTCGAATCAAAATAAAGCATGGCTTTTACAAGCATAAAATAGCAGTTGTAGAATGCATCGTTCATTTACTAGGATTCACAGAAAAAATTGACTATAAAACTGTCTATAGGGGACAACTTTTTGAAATGAGTTTTAATGACGCTGCGCTATTTTAAGTAGAATGGTGTTCATGAACGAATTTTATGTTCATGAACGAAATTTTATTTTTAGTTACAGAATGTTAAAACGGACGTCCCTGCATACGAACAACTATTGCTGTAAAAGTCGTTTGACAGGCGCTGATGGATAATGAAGCATAATGGATGGTAGTACATATGGATGTAGTATATATATGGATGGTAATATATAATGGATAATAGTAATAGATGGCCATTGAAAGCATAATGGATGGCAGAAGTTTTCAACTTTGGCAAGATCTTGTAGCTATTTTCATGTAATATCGAAAAATATTTTATTATATTCTATCAACAAGAAGAAAGTATTGAATTCCGAAAATTTATTTTGACAGTTTTATGCATTTTAAAGGGTCCTTAACATGAATTGTCTTACCTATAAAAAATGACTGCCTCTGTGTCTGTCTGTCTCTACGTGAAAAAAAAAAGAAAAAAAAAAACCAGGTGATTTAACTCTGGCTACCCAATTTAAATACAGAATCCCTTTTTATTGAAAACTTTAATATACTTTTACATTTAGTGTATTTTCTTATATTGACTACTGACTACACACCAAAAGGCATTTTTCAGAACTTTCGTATTAACTGAATGCCATCAGTCAATCTCAAAACAATTAATTATTTATAGCAACATCTGTAATTCTGACTGTTTCGGGTTTAAGTGTGGAATTCAACTACATGTTTTTAAAATTCGTGTTTTATTACTTTGTGAAACTTTAATTTCGTTTAGAAATTTAATTACAGAATATTACACCAGAAAAAACCTTAATTTACATTGGCTTTTAAGTACGAAAAGTTCATTTTTTGTACTCGGGTTATACATTCATTTTCGAAATAGATTTTTAAAAATGCATTCTTGAAGATTATTTTATGCAACATAAAAAATCAGTAAATTGAGATACAGGTTTTTTTTAAATTCCATTTAAAAAAAATATTTTTTCTTCTTAAAAATTATTTTTTAGATTTTTTTATTATTATTATTATTATTATTATTATTATTATTATTATTATTATTATTATTATTATTATTATTATTTATTTTATTTTATTTTATTTTATTTATTTATTTATTTATTTTTTTTTTATGCAAAAATTTAAATTGTGTCATGTTTAGAAGTTGAAAAATTTGTGATAAAACAAATTTATTTTTCAAGTCGATGCCATCAATCTTATTCTTTTGCTTTGTAATGCACATTAATATTATTTTTATGTATAATAATATTATTTTTATGTATTAAAATACAGTTAAGATTTTTTTAAGAAGTTTTCTATTTTAGGGTTTTTCTATAAATGACGTTCATAAATGATGTCATAAAAGTCCATAAATGACTTTTTTCAATATTTTTGACCCCTCCCTCCCCTTTTTCTCAAAGTGTCACACATCACCAAAGCCCAACCCCCCTCCTCCTCTTGTTACATGTCACATTATATTACATAAACCTATACTTGTCTTGTAGTTCTGAAACAAAGTACCATGTTATAAATCATATTTTCCATTTCATTTTAAAACTTTAACTATGTATTTTAATAACATTTGCGAGTATCTCAATAAAAATTACTCATGTACATTCAATCAGGGTAACTTTGGGCCAAGAGAGAAAAAAGATTAAATCTGCTACATCACTTGAGTTAACGGCAAAGTTTTGGTCTCAAAATGTAGATAGCAGCACTTGTATGTATTTGGCAGCTCACAGGAAATAATTTGTCAAGATTCTAACATGGCAGAATGGATCAAAGTTTCGTAAAGGTGGAGCAAAGTTTCCCTGATTTGGTGCAAAGTTACCCTAATTGACTCTACTTAGTTTGTATGAAATAAGACTGAGGTTTACAACAAACAACATAATATATACAACAGCAATAAAATCAGGGCCTGGCTAAGGCAGGGGCATGCGGGGCAACTGCCCCGGGCCCCCCAAGGACAGAAAAGTTTCTTGTTAAAAGAGGGCCAAATGATATAAAATAGCAAAATATTACCAAAATTCTTTTTTTTTTCAATTTTAAGGGGTCTTTTTTTCTCCTACCCCCTTTGTTTCCGTGCCCCACGTTCCCTTAAAGTAATAGTTACATCATAAAAAAATTAATAGTTAAAATTATTTGTCTTCTGTTATTATGTATAAAGATGTGAAATATGAATACTGAAGTCAGTACTTGGTACGAAATTTATGTATTCATACAATAGGTTTGAACTTTAATTTTAGTCACTTGAGTATAATTCACAAACAATTTTAAGATAGAAGGGGGCCCCCTTTAATGTTTGCCCCAGGGCCCTCTACTGTCTAAGTCGGGCCCTGAATAAAATACTAATATGAAAGAGCAATTAAAAACAGCAGTATTTGGGGATTTGAAATGAAATTTAATAAATTTGGCTTTTAAATCTTATCGTTCCTTTATGAACATAAAATATTTTAATTAAAAAAACTTCAAAATTTAATCTTCTGATTTTTAATGGTTTTGTTTCTAACCAAAATGTGTGATTTTGTATTTCTGCCTACTTTCTCCCACGTCACAAACAATCACAATTTCACGACACCCCCCACCCCCCTTCTTCCCTAGAACATGACATCATTTGTGGGCGGCCCCTTATCGGATATTTTGCCTGTTACAATTGCACTGTTTGTTTGTTTTTTCTGCAACCATGAATTTTTCTTTTTAAGATAAAATTTTGTTGTAAGCAGGTTCTGGCTTCGAAGATGTTATCACATATACCTGTAACAATTAAATTTTTTTGCCTCGATTCTAAACTAATTATTTCCAAATTCTTATAATATTTAACTTATCTCTTATCTTTTTTTAATTACGTAACATATTTATCTTAATTCCATACCTTTACTCGACGTTTTCCTTATTTTATTTTATTCTAAAAAACATTAATCTGTCAAAGCATTTATTTTCCTAAAATCCCATTACTTAAATTTATTGTTTTATCTGTTTCATAATATCTTTTTATTTATTATTGTATGTATTATTTGTTCTAAAAAATCATTCGATTACCCACAATTCCTTTCACGAGACGCTAGAGGAATGGATTTCATTAACCGACTTCCAAAAAGGAGAGGAGGTTATCAATTCAACACGTATGTATTTTTTTTTTTTTAATGTATGTTCACCGATAACTCCGAAACTATTCAACCAATTTCTATTATTTATGTTTTAAATGAAAGACTATGCTCTCGAATTGGTACCACTTCCGTTTCATCGAAATTGGTTCAGTACTTTTTTAGTAATTAGGCAAAAACTAATAAAATTAGTGATTTTTCGCTAATTAAAAGTGTTGAATACGTTCTCTGAATGGAGTGTTGACAGCATGGCCGAGCGGTCTAAGGCGCCACATTGAAGCTCTGTTTCTCTAAAGAGAGCGTGGGTTCTAACCCCACTCCTGATATAATTTACATCCATGTAAAATTTGCAATATTTTTTTCCGTATTACAATTTTAATTATTAACCGGTTTCAGAAAAGGAACAGCAAGTTATCAATTTGACGCTTATGTATTTTTTTTCTATGTATGTTCACCGATTACTCTGAAACTATCCAACCGATTAGTTTGGTTTTTATGTTAAATAAAAGAGGCTACTCTCGAATCGGTACCACTTCCATTTCATTGAAATTGGTTCAGTACATTTTTAGTAATTAGGGAAAATTTAATAAAATTGGTGATTTTTCACAAATTAAAAATAATATGGTTTTGAATAAACTCGCCGATTGGAGCTCCGTTAGGATGACCCAGTGGTTTACTGAGCCAGATTTAAGCTCTGGTGCTGGAAAGAGAGCGTGCGTTCGAACCCCACTCCTGACAAAATTTACATCCATGTATAATTTACAATATTTTTTCCGTATTATAATTTTTATTAACTGACTTCAAAAAATCGTTAACTTTTAACTAAAATGAGAAAAATAAACTTTTCTACCAAAAAGTGAACCGACTTCAAAAACTACTGCAAAGTGAAAAATAATTTTTTTACATAATAGTAATAAGAAATTAAATTAAGAGCATAATATTTACTATGCGTATTATTATATTTATGTACATTAATTTGATTTTTTGGAGTCGGTGCCAGCCAAGCCAATTTCAAAATTAAAATTAAGTGTCCAATGCAAATCCTAAAAAAATAAAGGTTTGGCTGGTGCCGACTTCAAAAAATCAAATTAATGTACATAAATATAATAATACGCATAGTAAATACTATGCTCTTAATTTAATTTCTTATTACTATTATGTAAAAAAAAAAAATTATTTTTCACTTCGCAGTAGTTTTTGAAGTCGGTTCAATTTTTGGTAGAATAGTTTATTCGAAATTTACGATAGTCTGAAAGAAATCTTTTCTTTTTCGCTGGGTAAAATTTTCATGTTGGTTGAAATGAATATTTCTAAATTTCTAATTGGCAACTTAGGTCCTTCTCGTGAAATTCTATATTCTTTCGTAGAGTTTGATAAAAGCTATTTGCATTTCCTAGGAACGAGTATTCCACGTATTTTCTTGTGCTAATAAAATGAATGTCAGCTGGTGAGAAGAATTTTTTTGGAGCAGTTTCTATATTAGGTAGCATCTTTTACTGCTGATGACGTTTGTAGAATTGTTTGCCTGAGAAATGAAGTATGGATAAGCGTAATTAAATTCATTCGACGCTTCTGATTATTTTAGTGGGAAGGATCAAAGGATTATTTGTTGCCTACTACCCAGTGCCACACGATGGCGAATCTATGAGTGTTCCTAATGGAATTGTCTTCCTAAGTTGTGTGGTTGAGAGCCGACATTATATTTCGATCGACAAGATTCCATGTACTTACGACAGATGTTTCATACATAATAAGTACTTTTTCATTAAAATGCGCTAATATTTGTTTATCGTTTGTCAAGAAGTAAAAAGAAATTCAGTAAATGCGGGTATCATAATTATTAAAGAAAAAAATCAAACGGAGTTAAAAAGTTTTTGTTTTTAAAAATGAGCAAAAAAAATTTTTTTTCCCGAAATAGAACGGAAATTATGTAACAGAAAAAAATGAGCTTTTTAAGAAGTAAATTATCTAATTTGCTACGTCTTACTGTCTTTTTACCTCACTTGAATTGCGTTTACCCCATTCTCTCGTAACTGTTTTTCTTCTATTAATAGACTGTCACGCTGCCCACTCAATGAGCTTTGTTTATGTACAGTTTTTACGCAGAATAACTCCAGGTAATGCAACCACCAGCGAGAATTTATTTTTTCTTCCTTTGCACATTTAAAAGTAACTAATGTACCTCGGTGTTACTTACGCATGATTAGCTATTATGCTAATTGTTTGAAGAAGAATATTCACAAAATTACTACTTAAAAATAAAACAAGTCGGAAATTGCACGACAAACATAACAAATAAGGTGCGTTCGTACTATAAGGAAGTTTTAAAAATATTCACATTTTAGTGTAATAGCATTACTTTAGAAATTGTACAAGTATCCGAAATCTTCTGTGTGTCCTTGTAAATACTATTTGATTTCTGCTATACAAGAAGTAACCTCTAGTAAACCTCAGCAACGTACGACAATTTCATAAAATGTGAAATAGTTTAATATTATTAAAACGCACCGCAAACAATACTTCCTCCTATGCCACTATATAATGGAATACTTCTGTGTGGCCCTGTAAATTAACAAAAAAAAATATTCTTTGCACCACAGATTGAACAGAATGTATATACTTCATAGACGCATATCAATTTTATTATGTTCGAATGAGTGTAACATCATTAAAATGTACTTAAAACTATTTTTTTCTCTTTGGCTTGTAATGTAACGGATTACTTTTGATTGTCCCTTTATATGAACTATAGATCCCATTTTCATAAAATTTGAAATGACTCGACGAAATTATGCAACAATCATATATTTTAAATTTCAGATGAATCGGTTGGGTTAATTTTTGCGTTGTTATATGCGGACGGACAGACAACCATACGGACGGACTGAACGACGACTATAGGTGCTACGTTTTTATATGCATCTAACAGGAATAAAAAAATCACATTAAAAAAAAATAATAAAAATTCAATACAGCACCTAATACATCTGTTTTAAATGGGATGCACAAATATAATTCTTTCGATAGCTAAAAAAAAATTTTTTTTAATTTATTTTATTATTATTTTTTTAATTACTGAAAATATTATTTTTTTTTATTAAAAAATGTATAAAATAGGAAAATATTCATAAAACTGATTCATAAAAAATTATGGCTAAAAAATGTCGATTGAAATAGATGCAAAATATTTCAACGATTAAAGACGGTAGTTTTTAGTACATAAAGCTCTCACAAAGTTATACCATTATCAGGTGGGGGGAGGGGTGGATCTCGCTGCTGATATTTAACAACTGTTTTCTTTCTTCATAATAGCATAGTTTTAGCCGATAGCGCTCGTACTGATTTATTTTTTACACCTTTAACATCTAGGCATTTTAATTTTTGAAATCCTTACAATATATTTCATTAACACTTATTTTAGTAACAAATTTTAATAAATTTATTCATACTTTATGTAGCAAAACAAAGGTCACTTTATCGTTCCGAATATATGATATTAATACACATATGTTCTTTAGAAATAAAGTTTATTCGCAAAAAAAAATATTGTTAATTAAAAAAAAATTAATAAAATTTTAATAGGAGAGTTGTTCTATAAATAAGTCCCATAACATGAGAAACCAACTAATATTTTTAAGTTTACATACCGTCTAGCCCAAATTTTAGAAAAAAATGTAACGAAAAACTGGAAAAAGAAGTGAAAATCAAAAATGAGTAACTGGTGGGAAAAAAAAATGATTAATTCCAATTTTTTGTATTGTAAATTATTTTTTCTTTCGTCTAGTGAGCAATATACTGAGTCGATTTTTTTATTATTATTATTATTATTTGTTTTTGGACGTATAGCTGAAATAAAATGAAAATTATTCTGTAAAAGATAAGTAAGTTCTAAACAAATGAAAATGTAGGATTGTCATCATGTAAAAATATAATTCTAAATAATTTCTAACACAAGATGAAGTGAGAAAAAAATGGATTGCGAAATCCCATATATTACATAAATGAACCAAGTTAAGTTCAATAAAAGCATGTAATTGATAAATAAACAAACTAAAAAAACTGAACAAAAAATTTTTTTATTATTTAGATTCTGATGTATAATTATAAAATTTCATAAAAATTAATCTATTAACCCTTTAAGACCCAGCTCGCACGATCGTGCGGATTAGACATTCATTTAAATTTTTGCTTCTGAAACAGTCGTGTGTAATATAAACCCAAATCGAACGATTGTTCTGGTTATCTGAAAGAGTAAAGTATCCTTTTTTATCAACAGATTGCGGTAGTAGTCCATGTTTTACATTCAGGCGGCATCTCTAGCTTTGTTTACAAGTACAACGGATATAGCTCATCATTTTATCTGTCGTAAAAAGTAATTATCAATATATTTTTAATTGCTTAGATAAAAACTTTTGCTTTAATGTCTAAATAAGTGTAATATAATAAAAAACATTAATTATACACTATTTATTTTGTCCTTAGGACTCAAGATTTCGTCACCCGCACGATCGTGCAACTTGGGAGTTACGTTAGTCAGTGCTACTGTAAAGATGTTTTTCAATGTTCATTTTGTTTTCTGTTTCAACAATTTTGATGACAGCCAAAATAAAACGAAGTATGCTGTTGCATAATTAATACTATATTATTTTCTTGGGTTTTGTCATAGATTCCCCTCTTTTTTTTTAAATTAATTTTTACTTTTTTTCTTTTTAATTAATAAAATTTTCAAATACTTTTTCTAATTTTTATGCAGTACTTTGTTAACTTTTAATAAAGAAAAATAAAATACTTTTTCAGATGTCTAAACGGAAAAGAATTCTCACTCAAGAAGAAATATTTCAATTGATGAATAAATCAGATTCTGAATTTAGTGATCTCTCGGATGATGACAACATTACGGGCAAAATATTTCAAGCAGATTTATTAGAAGGACAGTCAAGTTTAGATGAGCTCGATGAAGAAAAAAAAAGACAATTTTGGATCATTCTTCCTCCTCAAAGTTTCCTGAATTCATCTCTCAAAGTTCTACCTCCAAGGCAATTTCGGAAAATACTGAAAGAATGAAAAAAGAAAAAAAGGAATACAAGCGGACTGTTAAAAAGTTCATTTCTGTACCTCATCCTGGAACTTCAGATTTCACGCAACTGCAGGTAGGTTTTTCATTTCTTAAATTGTAATAAAAAAAGTTATAGACTTATAGAAGAAATTAAATCGATATAATAAATAAAAGCTTTAAAAATATAACAAACATTTTTAAATTAATTAAAATATTATTCTTTTAAGTCGATAAGTACATCTCCAATATTATTTTTTTCCTTCTTTTTTAGGCTTTAGAGGCAACCATTTCCCATGTGTTGAGGACATTTCAAGGCTTCGCAAGTGCAGGTTTGAAAACTGCGAAAAAAATTCAAAAGCACGTTGTGAAAAATGAAACGTTTATTTGTGTATGTCAAAAGCAAAAACATGTTTTAAAGATTTCCATTGTAAAAAAGTAACCAGTCTATAAAATAAAAAATAATACATCAATAATTGCCATATTTGTAAAAAAAAATTTCTTTCAATTTCTCTCTTCTATCCATTTAGAGCCAGAAAATGTATATATCTTAATATGTAATAAGGACTGATTTCACAGGAAAAGTGAACTGATGGGACATGTAATAAGGATTCCCAACATGTAATAAGAACGGATTTCACAACCCGCACAATCGTGCAGGTGTGGCTTTCACAGAAAAAGCCCAACCCGCACGTTCGTGCGGGTACGTTTCACGCTCTAGGGGGTGAAGAAATTTTTATTAATTATTTTTTTAGGTGTCATTAGGGTTAGTATAGAATTAATAAATAGAGGAATTTAATATTTAATGATGAAAATGTTTCGGGTCTTAAAGGGTTAAACGATAAATAAGTTTCTAAAAATATGAAAATATTGTACTGCTATCAATAAACACATAATTTTACATAATTTCTAGAATTCTATCGCAAAATAAAATGAGGGAAAAATCGATGACATTTTTCGATATTTTACATATGTGAACCAAATGAAAGCACGTAATAGATAAATAAAAAACTAAATAAATTGATAAAAATATTTTTTTTATTATTTAGATTTTGATGTATAATTAAAATTTAATGAAAATTAATCTATTCGATGATATGAAAATAATGTATTATCATCGTGTAAACACATAATTCTACTAATTTTTAGAATTCTAGCACAAGATAAATGAGGGAAAATCGATTACAAATTTCGATCTTTTACGTATGTGAACCAAGTTAAATTAAATAAAAGCATGTAATAGATAAATAAACAAATAAATAAACAAAATAAATAAATTGATAAAAATATTTTTTTATTATTTAGGTTCTGATGTAAAATTAAAATTTAATGAAAATTAAAATCTATTCAATGGTGTGAAAATGAAGCATTATCATCATGTAAACACAATAATTCTTCATAATTTTTAGAATTCTAGCACAAGATGAATGAGGGAAAATCGATTACGAATTTCGATCTTTTACGTATGTGAACCAAGTTAAATTAAATAAAAGCATGTAATAGATAAATAAACAAATAAATAAACAAAATAAATAGATAAAAATATTTTTTATTATTATTTAGGTTCTGATGTAAAATTAAAATTTAATGAAAATTAATCTATTCAATGATACGAAAATAATGTATTATCATCATGTAAACACATAATTCTACTAATTTTTAGAATTCTAGCACAAGATGAATGAGGGAAAATCGATTACAAATTTCGATCTTTTACGTATGTGAACCAAGTTAAATTAAATAAAAGCATGTAATAGATAAATAAACAAATAAATAAACAAAATAAATAAATTGATAAAAATATTTTTTTATTATTTAGGTTCTGATGTAAAATTAAAATTTAATGAAAATTAAAATCTATTCAATGGTGTGAAAATGATGCATTATCATCATGTAAACACAATAATTCTTCATAATTTTTAGAACTCTAGCACAAGATGAAGTGAGGGAAAAATCGATTATAAACTTTGATCTTTTACATATGTGAACCAAATTAACCTCTTCAGACCTAAGGTACACAAATGTGTACCTCCATTTTTTTTCTCATAAAAACTAAACCGTTCGATTTTTTTGCATTTTTACTTTACTTCTATAGATCTGAATGCTTTTTGCTTTTAATCAAAACCAATAAATGTCAGCCCTAATGAATATTACCTCATAAAATAAATATTATTTACATCCGAGTTTCGAAAATACGTTGAAGACAATGTGGCCAAGAAATTGAGAAATATTCATGATTATTTAACTTAAATGCTTCACAATGAAAAAAAAAATTGAAGATTTGCTGATCATTTACTTGTTTAAAAACCTTAATTTTGTTACTGCGTAAATTTATATTATTGATAGTTAAATTGATGTTTTAAGGGGATTAGTACTTTTATATCCATATTTGTAATTCTAAATTACCAGTCCCCTAAAGTACTTATTTCATAAAAATGACTCTTTCTGTCGTCAGTGGTGTCATTTCGATTATGCAAAAGCAATAAAGATATATTTTTAGAGTAATTTTATGCTCAGGTCTGAAGAGGTTAAGTTAAATAAAAGCATATAATAGATAAATAAACAAACTAAATAAATTGATAAGAATTTTTTTTATTATTTAGATTCTGGAGTATAATTATAATTTAATGAAAATTAATTAACTCAATAATAAATGAAGTTCAAAAAACTGAAAATATTGTATTTTCATCGTGTAAACGCATAGTTCTATATCATGACTAGAACTCTAGCACAAGATGAAGTGAGGGAAAAATTGGTTAAAAATTTCCAACTTTTACGTATGAGAACAAAGTTAAATAAAAGATGTAATAGCTAAATAAAAAATAAATAAACAAACCAAATAAATTTAAAAAAATTAATAAGTGAAGAAATTGCAACTTGCAACCTGTTATTTGGAAGCATCTGACAATTCTAGGAGAAGCTTCTTTAAATTCTTTCAAGAGCAGAAAAGGAAATGTGTTAGTAGGTTAAATCTAACAAAACAGCATGGCTCATTGTAAACAAACATACGCCGGTTAAAAAATAAGGATTGTTCGAAACCACAGGAATGGGGATAGAGCGATCTCATGAAAATTACTTTCAAGAAAAGAAATTTATTTAATAAGACTGATTTGTGGGGGTTTAACGCTGGAAGGATAAAATGCTTGAAAGAATAATACAATTATTTAATTTAATTGGATTTAAGTAGAAACTGTTCATAAAAATTTGGCTGCCCATTTTCCCAAAATCGTACGTACAAGCTGCAAAATAAGCGTTTTGAATAAAAAGATTTTAAAAACAATCAGTTTTTATGCAGTGTATAGTGATAGCTAAAAAGTTAATTTTATCGTAACGTTTGTCTTAAAGCAAAAATTTGAAAGTGATTTTGATTAAAATAATAATAATAATAATAATAATAATAATAATAATAATAATAATAATAATAATAATAATAATAATAATAATAATAATAATAATAAAATAAACAAACAGGTTTTTATTTGTGTATGTAAAAGTGTAAAATATTTTTTTATGTCTTAAAAATCTGGAGATCAAGGAAAAAAATCGAAAAAGCGTGAGTCAGAGAAAAAAATTAGGATAAGGAAATTAAACAAAAATCAAAATCATAAGACAGACAATCCTAATTCATAAAAGTTCATAAAAATTCTATATATAATGAATAAGTATATTATTCTTTTGATTGAAACTCCAATTTAGTTAGTGTAAATTCTAAAAACTGCTCTCCCCCCCCTTTTTTTTTAAATTCTTAAAATTTCTGACTGTCATTTTTTCAAATTATACTTTTAACTGCCTAAATAAAAACACAATTTTTAAAAGCTATTGCTACTTTTACTTAATTTTCTACTTTTTAATATTTAATATATGTGCTAATTCATTATTACCGTAACTGTTTTACTGTAATTCATTTTTGCTGTAACTGTATTACTGTAATACATTTTTTATTGTAATTGTATTACTGTAATTCATTGTTATTGCAATAATTTTTTCATTGGTAATTTCTTACTTTTTGAAAATCTCCCATAATTCAGGTGGTAAGTAATACAATCATCATTTTGAGAAAAATTAAATGAAAAGTTCCAAACATCTATTTGCGTTTATTTTCAAATATCTTCTTTACCAATCTTCCTTACCATGAACATTAGTTTTTCATGAACATTAGTTTTTCAAATCGATAAGTAATATTAGAAATTAAGGAAGAAAGGAATATTTAGGAATTTTGGTTAGTAGCATAGTAAGTTATTATTAATTAATAATTAATTTTATTCGTGATTTAAAATATCTAAGTTCAACATAAACATTAAGGAATAAATTAAATTTTATAACTTTGTGAAATATGATAGCAGAGTATGAAAGAAATATTTCATTAATATAACTTTTAAAAAATGCCATTACTTATTTTGGCACTATAATACAAAGTTTGTGCACAAAAATTGTGTTTGAAAAATTAAATGAAAAGTTCCAAACATCTACACTGTAAAAATTTTTCCCGTTAAATAATGGAAATAGTTCTGGTAATCTAGACGCCAGTACTATTTCCGTTATTTAACAGAAAAAATTTTCCGTTTTTTCTAGTAATATTTCCGTTAATGTTTCCGTTTTCATATTTTTTTTTATATAAAAATTTTCGCTTGAAAGCCAAAAAAGAATTTTCAAGGACAAACTGGCTTTTTTATTCTTTAGACAAGGACACATCAGATTAGAACACATACATTTAATTTAAACAACTTTGAATAAATGTCACTTACCCTCAATGGGGATCGAACCAAGCACCTGTCCCATGGCAGCTTGTAGTAGTGTAATACCATTACGCCATAGTTACGCGTACAGTGCTTGCAAATATCTTTACTTATTTCGAATGATTTTATAAAGCAAAGGCCTTATGTTGAACGCGGCATTAATTTTTATTGAGAATTATTTTCTATATGAGTGTATAGTTCTAAATATTTAACAGATTTTATTTTTATAATTTCGAATATTTAGTTTTTAATTTCAGTTCTATACAAAATAAATTTTAGACTTTAAAATATTACATGTATTAAGAGTTGAATGCATTAAAAAGTTTTTTATTTTATTTTATTTTTTTATTTTATTTTATTTTTTTTTTTAAGGAGATTTTTAAAAGTTTATTTAAAGTTATTTTATTAATATTTTATTATTACTTTTATTAAAATATATTAAAATTAAAAGTCGAACGTCTTTCCATTATCCAGATTCCAGATTTTATTTCCATAATTTCGAATATTTAGTTTTTAATTTCAGTTCTATAAAAAATAAATTTTAGACTTTAAAATATTACATGTATTAAAAATTGAATGCATTAAAAAGTTTTTTTTTTTTTTTTTTTTTTTTTTTTTTTTTTTTTTTTTTAAGATTTTTAAAAGTTTATTGTAATATTATTCATATTTATTTACTTATTTATTTTTGAAAGGATATTCTTAAAGTAATATTAAAATATGTTAAAATTAAAGTTATTTTATTAATACTTTATTATTACCTTTATTAAAATATATTAAAATTAAAAGTCGAACGTTTTTCCATTATCCAGATTCCAGATTTTATTTCCATAATTTCGAATATTTAGTTTTTAATTTCAGTTCTATAAAAAATAAAATTTAGACTTTAAAATATTACATGTATTAAGAGTTAAATGCATTAAAAAGTTTTTTTTTTTTTCATTTTAAGGAGATTTTTAAAAGTTTATTGTAATATTATTCATATTTATTTACTTATTTATTTTTGAAAGGATATTCTTAAAGTAATATTAAAATATATTAAAATTAAAATTATTTTATTATTATTTTATTATTACTTTTATTAAAATATATTAAATTTAAAAGTCGAACGTTTTTCCACTATCCTATGCATATTTTAAAAAATAGGCTATAAATCTGGTAAACATTATTTAAAAATGATAATGGAAATAAACTAACGGAAAATAAACTAACTAACTAATCTCAAACTTAAGAGATTAATAAAATTTTATAATATTTATTATTTTTTTAATATTGTAAAAATATGTTAGCTTTATGTTATTAAAACAGAAAGAAATAAAGAACATTATTATACAAAGTTGTTCATGAAACAACTCTATTATTTTTTTGTATCCCAGATATAGATGGCGACACTGGTGTTATTTATGGAATTTATGCTGTTTTAATACGGAACTCCTCCGTTTTCAGAAAAATTTACGGAAAAGTTACTGTTTTTATAATCTCAAAATATCAATAACGGAATTTCTGCCGTTTTTTCGGAAAAACGGAACTATTCCGTAGAATTTTAGGGAACAATTTCTGTATATTAACGGATATTTTTTACAGTGTATTTGCGTTTATTTTCAAATATCTTCTTTACCAATCTTCCTTACCATGAACATTAGTTTTTTTTTTTTTAATGGTTATTTAACAGATGTCAGAGGATCATTGTAAAAGTGATAACTAACAACTGATAATTATAGTAAGAGAAGTTCATGAGAAAAAATAAATATGGTTTCATCTATATCGATAGTGCTCAATTCAAATCAATAAGTAATATTAGAAATTAAAGAAGAAAGGAGTATTTAGGAATTTCAGTTAGCAGCATAGCAATTTAAAAATCGTACGGGGGGAAGGTGTCAAATAGTTTCTAACTCAATATGTTCACTATAACTACGAAACTAAGAAAATCAATTAATGATAAAGCTATTTATTAATAAGTAAGTTATTATTAATTAATAATTAATTTTATTCATGATTTAAAATATCTTAGTTCAACGTAAACATTAAGGAATAAATTAAATTTTATAACTTTGTGAAATATGATAACAGTGTATGAAAGCAATATTTCATTAATATTACTTTTAAAAAAATGCCATTACATATTTTGGCACTATAACACAAAGTTTGTGTACTGACGACTGAATATTTGGCGGCATTTTGACCAACGACGAATGTTTGCCAAAAATTATACTGGTGAGCCGAAAGCATAAACGAAACTGAACATTCGCTGAAACTCTAGTTATTGTCCCTAAACGTGATAGAAACAAAAAAAAAAAAAAAAAAAAAAAAAGAAAGAAAAAAAAGAAAAGAAAAGAAAAAGAAAAAGAAAGAAAGAAAGATAAGATAAGAAAAGAAAAGAAAAGAAAAAGAACAAGAAAAGAGAAACCCTTGCAGGTGAAGACCACAACAACCGCATCAAAGCATTAATCATTTAAAAAAAGAAAAAAAAATGTAATTTAGCAAATTATAACGGCTATTTGGAAAATAATATTTTCAAAGGCTATAATTTTAGACTTATAAATAATTTCTATATTTAAAATAAATAAATAAATAAAAATAATAATAACATTATTTTTATGATAATCAAAATGTAGCTTACGTAATAACAGAGCCATATTAATATGCCTTGACTTTTAGAGACATATTAATATTCTTGGACCGATCATGAACAAATATTAAATGAAATTTCAGTTTAACAATTTTCGGTACTGCAAATTTTAAAACTTCTAAACATTGCACATTTTCAATTTTTACCTCGTCGTATAAAGAAAAAAAAATTAGCTTTAAATGCAACTTGTTTGAAACCTGTATCTAAATTTATTTTTGAGTTATTAATTTTTTTGTAGTTTTTAGTACTTTTTTTGTCATCGTGGCAACAGAAGTATTCGATTTTTGGACTTTAAACGTAGACCAATCAGAAAACAAATAAAATAAAAAAACAGATGTATTTCATTTTTAGACATTAAGCAAGGACCAATCAGAAAACGAATAAAATAAAAAAACAGATGTATTTCATTTTTAGACATTAAGCAAGGACCAATCAGAAAACGAATAAAAAAAACCCAACCTTACTGAAAAATTCAACCAATATACTTCAGATTTTCCAGTTTTCCACCGAGAACAACAACTATTTTCCAAAAAAGTTTTTAAAAAATACTGTTATTTGTACACTATGTCCCAAGTACCTTCGAGTCATTTTCAGCCAGATAAACATCGATTTTTTTTTTAAAGAAAGTAATCACTAGTGTCTTTTTTTTCCTTACACCAAAAAATAAAAGCTCATTTGGCTCAGAATAGAAAATGTAACGCGTTCTTCTCTATTTTCATCTAAAATAAGAATGCTTATTTTGAAACTATTTCTCAAAAACAGATCACTTATCTCTGAAACATTTTAAGCTCCTTATCCTACTTCAACAACAAACAGTATAAAATGAATTTGTAAAAGTATACTATGTAATGTTTGTCGAATTCTGTGTTTCTACCAAAAGGTTGACAGGTTTTTGACAGCGTGATGGTTTTATCCAGTTTTAATAGTCGTTTCAAAACTCCCTTTTTGGCATAATTTTTGACAATGACTGTCAAAAACTTAAAATCGAGCCCAAAACTATTTAAAAGTATTTTTACAACAATATTAAACTTACAGTTTTTAGTTTGAAACACTGAATAAACTTTTTGACAGTTTTAGACATTAAAAACCATATATCCTGTATAAAACTCGAAATGTGTTTTTAGTTCAACACATTACTTTAAAAATAGAAAATAACTGTAATCTTTAAATCTGGAATAAAAAATAATTAAAAGTATCGTTACATTAAAAATATAAACGAATCAAATAAAATACTTTAATCTTTAAAAATGAAAGTACATGGTGAAAATACTTGTATAATTTAATGTATAAAATTACATGTAAATGATACATATTTTTATATTATTTTAATGTTAGTTTCATTCTAAGATTTTTCCACATAAAATGATTAAGGCTAAACTTACAGATAAAAACCTTAAATAATATGCTCGAATAAGAAAAAAAAAATTAGACTATTTTATAATGTATAAAAATAAAATTTAACATAAACATTTTTATTTAAATAAAACTAAAACTAATTTAATAAAGTGAATATATATATATATATATATATATATATATATATGTATTCATTTTTCATATTAATTATATTAAAGACAGTATAACTACTGGTTTCAATATATATATATATATATATGTAAATATATAAATACTTTTACAAATAAAACCAAAGTAACTCATATATTACCAGAACAATAATCCATTGAAACCAGTAGTTATACTGTCTTTAATATAATTAATATGAAAAATGAAATCCTGTTAAAATCATTTGAAGTTTGAAGTGATATTAAATTAACACATAAGTGTGAATAATTGTACAGTTATATCAATTAAATTAATTAAACCTATTAATATAATTTAATAATTAATTTCAATGATTAACTTGTACCAAACTTTTAACAATTTAGATAATACTTAAAATTCTATTTCTAAGCGTATAAAATGCATATATTAATTGTTTATTTTATTCCTTATTTCATCTTGTATTAAGATATTGAGTTTAGGTAAGTATTCAAATTAAATGATTTTGTGCTACATCTTTTTAGGGTAAAGTGCATAGTACTATAGTGCATAGTATGTTGTTTTTTCTGTTTTTTTTTTTCTATCCAATTTAATAATGTTATGATTTATTTTTTATGTTTTTCTGCATTTAATTTTGGCTTTGCGTATTTTGGTAGCCCCAAATTCGTATTATTTCCCTTTTTCATGGTTAATGCGAAAATGAAACTACACACTTTATTTGTAGTTGCAAAGTATTTGTGAGCCTGATGGTTCTGCTTTTGGTTCTGCAAATTTCATTTGTATTCATTTTAACCCCCCCCCCCCCTCATGTTCCGATGTGGTAACTTTGTATTAAATTAATTGGTTCATATATTGTTTCACAATTAATGGTATTATGTGTAATGTGTGTGTGTGTGAACATTGAGTTTAACAAACCCTCTTCTTTTAAATTATTGATTTAAAAAACATTTAATTATGTTGATTTCATATTACGATTCATTTAAATACTCAGAGAGCATTTGTATTACAAATTGCAACTACCTATTGTTTCTGTACAAAAACAAACATTTTTAGAAAATTATTGAAAACTAAAGAACTTATTGTCAATCATTGGATAGTGTGGCCATTTTAGCTTTACACAATCATTTTTTTTTTTTTTTTTTTTTTCTAAAACTGGATTGCTAAATGTTTTATAAAACAAACTGATCATATAATAATAATAATAAAGATATAAATAGTACTTTGAAAAACGCTTTGAATAGTAATTTGAATATTTTTAGCTATTTTTCCAAGTATGATAATTGACAAATAACTTAAATTGTGATATGTAATTTTATTGCAACTTAAATATAGATTAAATAAAATTCTATTTATTTTAATAAATAATTATTAAAATAAATAAAAATAATTCATGATATATAAATTGTCATTTAATCAGTTTTTAGATTAATTTAATAACACTAATGGTTGCTAAAAAATGTGTATAAGGTTATTGACACTTTACTTTTTGATAGTTTTTGACACGTTTTTGACATGACATGTCAAAAATTACTTTTTGACGTCAAAAAACCAACCCTGATTTCTACATTATATATTTATATATTTTTAGTTGAATTAAAATTGGCGCGAAATGAAATTTATTTTCGTTTACAAAATTGGAAATGAAATACAGAATTATAGATGTGAATGCACACCTTTCATAATACAGCGCTTTTGTAAGAGGGCTATAATTTCGAGATTTCGGTCAATCTACTTTTATATGACCTTTTTTTTACATGGAAAGATTGTCAGTAAATAAAATGATTTTTTAAAGAGGGGGGGGGTTAAGGCTCCTTTTAACACTTTTCAACATAATTTAACCCTTTCAGGAGCGAGCAATTGGGTTCTTTAATGTTGAATTCGCATCGGAATTTTTTGTAGCAATTTTCATTTTATTTTAAAATAAGAAAAAGCAATATTGCAATTTTTTTCAACCAAACTTACAAAAAAAAAAAAAAAGCTTATGGTGCAAATCTTGATTAAATTAGGCGGGCTATAATATGTCCTCCCTCCACTCAAAGGATTAAAAGCGTTTATGAATTCAGTTTGTCCGACCGTCTCACAGGGGGTCATTTAGCGATTGTAGCTGGCCAAAATAATTTAATGGCGTCAATATAGTCGCATCGCCATGAAATTGAAAAAAGATATTGATATTCCTTGTGGAATGTTCAGTTGCTCTCTAAGATGTTTACTGTATAATACCTTGTGCATTCATGTTTCGTATACAGGGGCACACAAAATAAATTAGTTATATTTTTCTGTGTATAATTGAGAAAAACCCAGTAATGAAAAATAATTGCTGGAGGTGCATTTTCAGTTGAGGAACGCTTTTTTAAATTGGAAAAAAATGCATATTATTTAGTGCGTAAAAATTCTATAAATTGGATACGGGGATGCACAGAACATCTGAAGCACAAGTCGATTTATTGACGGAAATTGCTGAAGGGGAATTTTGTACTGAGCTATCTATTCCCTAACTGTTAAAAATTTTAGCATATTTTGAAAAATATGATAAATCTACAATTCATATACAGGGATGTGCGAACTTTTCTTTTATTTTTCATACTTTGGTTTAAAGTGAGTTCTAAAACGTGTTATGTGTTTTACAAATCGAAGAGTTTGCTGAAAAAGAGAGGTAGCTCCATTTTGACGTTCTTTAAATGACAAATGTTTAAAAAAAAAAAAAAAAAAAAAAAAAAAAAAAAAAAAAAAAAAAGACATTTAGAACAGATATTTTTGGATATTATTGGTGGTAAACTTTTATAAATGTATTGAGTAATTTCCTGAGTAGAAAAAATATTTTTGACAAAACTTTAAAATTTAAATAATAAAAGTTTTTTTTTTCAACTTTCCTAAAAGTGCAACCATAGAACTACCTCCTTGTTGCAGCAAACCCCTCTATTATTACTTGGACATCGTTTTTCACGTTATTAAACCAGGTCCGTAGCTAAGGGAGTGCTACGGGTGGTTCAGCTTCCTCCCCCCCCCCCCTATAAAATATTTTGAGCCTCCACTGGGGAAGATTCCAAGGTCACTAAATGAATTTGTGTTTCGAAAATCCAAATGAAATTCTATTCAAAAATCTAATTTAGTTTTCAGTTCCTTTCACAGTTTTGCAGAAATATTAAATTGTAGCTAAAATAAGTATTTCAACACTCGGTCGTCCTATCTGCACACATGAAGCTAACACGATGTTTAATATTGCACTATAACTACACTCGAATTTTTCATCATCATATTTTTTTTTTTCTTAGCATAAAATGCAGTTATTTCAACAGTTTAATAAGAAACATAGTACCTACACTGTGAATATGCACTCATTTATCTTTCAAGAGTGAAAATATGAGCCCCCCCCCCCCCCCGCCATTATTTCATTCTTGATACGGCTTTGTATTAAACTATGAAGTTTCATTATAATAGTCTGAATGCATCGGAAAAAGTTTTATAATCGGATTAACACATGATTTTACATTTTCGTTGATAATTTTAATTGTACTTTCTTAAAAGTATGGAAGTTAAAGTGATAAAACTACTTTTGCATTATTATATTAACCCTTTCGAGTCCGAATTTTTTTCACTTTTTTAGAAAGAATTACTTTTATATTAATAACATTCACGCTAGCTATCCAAATCGATTAATTAGTGTTTAACGAACATTTCATTGTCTGAAAGATAACGAATGTCGTTGTTTTGCATACTTTTCAATTCATATTCATATGAAAAGAGGCCAATGAAGAGTTTTTGGAGATGTTTAGAGAATGTTATATTACAACAAGATTTAAGTAATAATTTAACTTTTTAATACTTTTTTCACTTTATTACATAGAATTCTTTCAGAATAGTAACTTTTATTTTAAATTGACAGAGTGAAATATGTGTTTAAAATAAAAGAATCGTAAAAGGCGCAAAGAGAATTAAGTAAACATTTATTATTATTATTATTATTATTATTATTATTATTATTATTATTATTATTATTATTATTATTATTATTATTATTATTATTATTATTATTATTATTATTAAATGTCTAAGCATAAATGGAGTCATATATTAAATGCATAGACATATATTAACATTACTATCTGTAAATAATAATAAAAGTATTTATCAACACAAAATAAAACTCCATTAAATGACATGTACTATTAATAGTACACCAGACCCGAAAGGTTAACAAATCATAAAAGAATATTTTTTCCTTGAATTCTATTAAAATTTAAAGTACGAGACAAATATCCGACAGCTTTAATAAAAATTGCTGTGTCGTATATTCTATTGTATATTTATCTCTGCGAAGCGGAGCAATTTTATCGCCAATTGAAATTCGTAATTAAGTAATATATTTTACATTAATATGTCCTGTGATATTTACATACAACAGGCAACTTTTGTTCAAATTTTGTCATAAATTTAAACATTTCGCGCTTGCCAACCTTCATGTGCCCTTTATTTAAATTTTCCTCTATTTAAAAAAAAAAAAAAATATATATATATATATATATATATATATATATATATATATATATATATATATATATATATATATTCAACCAAATCCACATTTTTGTTAAATTTTAAATCTAATTGTTGTTTGAATAATGATGCAAAAGTTTTTTTTATATGACTAAATTAATTATTGCAGACTCTGATAAAACAAAAATTATGTATTTGAACTCAAATTAAAAAATACACTTAATAATCGGTAAACAATTCTAAAAGCGGGAATGTTTGAGAACAGACAAATTAAATTGAAACGTAAAGGTAATCGCTCAAACTATTTAATGGTATGAAATATTTAGCTTAATCGTGCTTTATCATACAGGGTGATCATGAAATAAGTTGCCCATTTCAGAGAACTCTAGAATTCAATGTCTTGTTTGAAATGAGTTCAAATTTGGACTACAAAGAATTCAAGTGATGCACTTGACATTTTCTTAAACTTTCAAAAGTTAAAACTGCAAATTTTGCCGCTAAGAGATGCTGTAATACACATAAGCATTTAATTAGCTTTATAAATAATAAATAATGTTAAAAAAGTGAAACTGGTCAATAAAAATTTAAAATTCAACATAAATTTTTCCGTACAGGGGATTATGCATATCCAGTACTCGAGAAACAACTGGCATACTTACGCAATCATGCGGTGACTGCAAGAAATAAGTTGCCCACATCAGAGGGCTCTGGAATATGTTTTATTGGTTTTTATTATGCGCTTGATATTTATTAAAAAAATTGCAAAAATTAAGATTACAAAATTTCACCACTAGTGTTTGAATGTGTTTTAGTGTATCACAACGCCCTCTAGTGGCGAAATTTTGCATTTTCCATTATATATAGACGTATTATTTCACGTGCAGATTTCACGTGAGAAAATACTCAAAACTTTAAAACTTAAAGAAAAAATTAATTTTAAATTTAGACAACTTTTGAACCACTTGAATGATTTGTGTAATTTTTACACTGTTATGTACAGAAAATGTGTGATTTTAATTTGCATTTAGATCTTTTAAAAATATTAATTATAAAAATCATAATAAATTTTAAAGTGAAAAAAAAAGAAGTATTTTTATGAGTGATTTTTGCATTAAGTAACATATTTTCTCAATTCTCACTCAAAATTAAAAATTCTTATTTATTAGACATAAACTGCAGAAACTCTGTTGAAAATTCCATATAGATATGCAGTAGAATCCTGCTAATCCGAAATTTCGGTTAACCCTTTGCGACGACGGAAAAATTCATTGCTTAAGTGTTGAAATAAATGACTGACACCCGAATTTGAAAACAACTTTATTTGTAAATATGAAAACGCTATATTTCACGCATTCAGTAAACCGTAATTTTTTAAAACAAAATTCTGGTGCCAATGTGGTGTTTGAGAATTAAAATTAAGTGGTATATCTATGAAACCACCGCGCCGCAAGCGGTTAACCCGAGCCGATTTTATTTTTGAAAATTATACTTGAAGCAAATTAACTGAAAAGATTGAAATATTGCACAAAAAGCAAAAAAGTACTTTTAACTACGAAATTTTCGGGATTACAGGATGAATGTCGGGAAAAATCTGTAGAAGATAGAATTAAACAAAAAATGGCTGTAAAGCATATTTTTTATTTTTTAAACAGTTTAATTTTTTTTTTAAAGTACTCAATAATGTACCAGTACAACATATCGCTCACCTGCAGGAAAAGGGACACATTTTTCAAAATTTCATGTTGCGTTTGTTTATCATTAATATGTCCGTCACAGATGCCGCCTTGCTGTACAAATGGTTTAATAAATGCAACTATGCCGATAATTACCTTATTACGCTATATATCCATTTGTGACCAACTGCAGAAGAAAAGAGGATTGTGTGGGGAGGAAAAAATACCGAATCCTCCAAACCTCGTCATAAGTCTTCGTTTTTAAGGGTTTTATGTTTTAAGTACGTTTTTATTCCTGCATCCAAAGTTAACCCCTTGGGAACGAGCCACACGTATACGTGCCGCAAAAAAGGACTTAAGAATCTGTATTTATCCCCACAAGTAAAATTTTACTGTAATATTTGCCTTATTTAATCGAAGCATTTTCTCGATTTAATAAGACACAAATTTTTGTTTTTTAAAACCGGTGACAAAACATTAAAAATTTCGTAAAAGGCTCCCGTCACGAAGGGGTTAAGCTCTATAATTTCATGTAACAGTAAAAAATACTAATTTTCATTTGCCTCTCCTGTGAAATTTACTTTTGTCGAGATGTATCACTTTTTTTGCGGATGACCAATGTGTATACAAACATAAAATAAAAAAACGTGCACTGTAAGCCTAGTTATAAGCTATCTTTAAAAAATCTCGATTATAAGTTTGTTTACTAATTGCTTTAAAATTCTTTTCTAAAATGCGAAAAGTTTTTATTTCAGATGATAAAAATTAATTTTTCTTTTCAACAGTTTAATTTTGCAAATTATTTACAGAAATATTTTTTTTTTTTTTTTTCTCTTTCCCCCTCGTCAAGTCGACGTGATGAATGAGCTATTTATAGATTCGCGATTTTGAACCGTTTGTAATCTGTAGTTACCTAATTCATCATTCTGAAGTTCCATTGGATTATGATAAGCTCCAGGAGTAATTAAACAAAGTATATTATTTATCAATGTTGAATTCAGCGGGTGGCCCCGGGGGGGGGACATTCCCCCCCGGAGCAATAAATGTCCCCCCCCCGGAAAATTTTAAATTTTGCGTTTTCAATGGTCAAAAAGTACAATTTCTCACACCCCCCCGGAACTCTATAATGTCACCCCCGGAGCCACCGAAATCCCTCCCGGAGAAAAGTGTCTGAATTCAATACTGCTATTTATTTCCTAAAGTCATGCCGGATTATCCAGCATGCCGGAATTTTAGATAACGTATAAGAGGTTGTTTACTGTACTACTGAATAGTTTCAACTTGCATTATTTTACATAAACATACATTTTTTTTTCTATTTTAATCAGAATTTTGGGTAAAACGAATTTTAAATCAAATTCGAATTTAGACAAATCCAATCTTCTTTTGGCGCTCCTTTCTGCCCCAGTGTCCAGTGCCCATCTCCGGCTTGTTTCGGTCCTGAACATAGTTTCCCTCAAATACGCACAAAAATGCTTGTTTTGTGAGAAATGCATTGGTTCGTGGGTGTTATAAATACTTAATTTCATTAAGGAAGGGGGCTATACAGAAACAAAAGGATTTTTTCTCGGCATAGTTATTGTGCACTGACGTCTTTTCTCCTGTCCCGAAATAGTACTGACGGGGATCAAATGACTCGTGGAGATCAAAACACATCTCTGCTCGGGAACCTCCTCTTTCTCAGATGAGAAAAACGGGATGCAGCTTTTGCATTTTCGCCGAGTTTAATCAGGTGAGACGGTAATTATCTCTAGTACCGTGCTCGGTCGAAAATGGAAGTGTACGAAATAACAGTGAAACTTCCATTTATCGAAGCCGTTACACGTAATCACTTCATTACGAAAAAAAAATAAAATAAAATAAAAAAATAAAAAAATAAAAAAATAACTAAATGGAAATCAACTAAAATTCATGAAATTTGTATAATAAAATACATTCTTAATAAGAAAAGCATCATACTTATCATATAAAATAGAAATATTAGAAAAAATGAATTATAATTTTTTCTTTATATTTTTTATGCAATATAGCCATATGTGAAAAAATTTATTTAGAAAAATGTATAAAAAAAGACAAAAAATAGATAACAATAGAAGGTAACTAAAAACTGAAGTGTACCTTTTCTATTTTTTTAAGCATTGCAAATCCATAACTTTTAAAAAGTCAGTAATAATATATTGTGCATAGGTTATATACAGGGTGTCCGAAAAGTCTGGAAACGGCCGAATAACTCGATAAATACATATGAGATTGAAAAACGTAAATATACGTGTTAAATATTTTTAAATAAGCTACTCTGTGATACCAAATTTGACCTTCGAAACCGACCCCCTGGGGGTCAGAAGGGGTCCAACTTTGAAATCTTAAATTATAACCCTCATTTTTTATTGCAGATTCGGATTCTACGGACAAAAATACGTAACTTTTGTATTTGATGTTTATTTCGAATCCTCGTTTATCACGGTGTAATTGAGCATGTTAAATCGATACATATTCCCGCTTTTCCAACGGGATTTTCCCTAATCGAAATTGATTGGGCAGAATTTTTGACGTCAAATTCCTCGTCTTTTGTAGGAATAGCGTTTCCTGAAAATCACCCGTGGCGATTATTTGAATAGTGCTACACTGTTAAAAATTTGACCCATTTTCTGCACCGTCACTCCACAGCTATTATAGAATATCTCTTTTGTGACCAATGAGAATGCTCCATAACACAGTAAAGTAATCGTTTTCTATAAAAGCGGTGGAGTGACGATGCAGCAAAAGGGTCAATTTTTTTTTACAGTGTACTTTACTGTGTTATGGAACATTCTCATTGGTCATGAAAGAGATATTCTACAAAAGCTGTGGAGTGACGCTACAGCAAATGGATCAAATTTTTAACTGTGTAGCACTACCGAAATAATCGGCACGGGTGATTTTCAGGAAACGCTATTATTGCAAAAGACGAGGAATTTGATGTCATAAATTCTCCCCAATTAGTTTCGATTAGGGAAAATCCCGTTGGAAAAGCTGAAATATGTATCGATTTAATATGCTCAATTACACCGTGATAAACGAGGATTCGAAATAAACATCAAATACAAAAGTTACGTATTTTTGTCCGTAGAATCCGAATCTGCAATAAAAAATGGGGGTTATAATTTAAGATTTCAAAGTTGGACCCCCTCTGACCCCCAGGGGGTCGGTTACGAAGGTCAAATTTGGTATCACTGAGCAGTTTATTTTAAAATATTTAACACGTATTTTTACGTTTTTCAATCTCATATGTATTTTTCGAGTTATTCGACCGTTTCCAGACTTTTCGGACACCCTGTATATGTATTATGTACGTATTAAAATTTAGAATTTTTATGAGTACCCAAAACAATTCATATGTTCACATTTATTCAACATTTTCATGAAACTATAATTTCCTTCTTATTGCATTAAAAGCTTCCTCTCAGCATCTCACTCTGTCAGCCCCAGAGTGTCTATGTGAGACAGTGACGATAACAAGAGTTTATCTTACTGATGAACACTTGTACACTGATTTTTTTTTTCTTTTAGTGAAAAAATTTGTTTTGTTTTATACTAAGAAGAATAAAAATTATTAAATAAAAAAATCATTTAATTTTCATACAATAAGCGAAATAAATTCATGCATCAATCGCAACAACAATCTCTCCGTTTGAATGTTGTACACGCACAAAAGTGCAATAAACTTCATTACACCGAATGTGTTTTTCATAATATGGAGATTAATTTACATGTTAATGATGTTCAAAGTCAAAGTTCACCAGAAAATCGCATTAAATAGAAAACTTCGTGTAAGGAAGTTCCACTGTATTTTTAATCCTAAAAATTATGATATAGGATAGGGAATAGATTTTAAAATGAATAATGTAATTTAAAAATAACTTAACAGCAGCGAAATATAGAACTAGTAAATAGGAAATGGGTAGAGACAATCGTTAATATCATAACGTATACGTTAGATTCCTACTTACAAATATAAAGGTAGGGCAAAATTTGGGTACTATTTAGTGCAACATCACGAAATTCTATTTAATAAAAAGTCCCTTCGATTTGATCCAGACAAAATTTAGGTCCTATTTTGAGCCCCGCCACAAAAGTTCATTTAATAAAACGAGTTCCTCCATGAAATTCTTTTTATCAAAACAGGAATTTTTACAAAATTCTTCTTCGTGAAATACGACCCTTTAAAAAATTCTTCCATAAAAACATACGCTTCTTTAATTATTTCTATTTTGTTATGATTTAAAATGTGTAATTTGCTAACTAAACAAGTTCATCTGAAAGGAAAATTTTAGAAAGACTTACAATGTTTTATTAACAAATGTTTGCTTCGAATTGAGTAACTAGATTTCCTATTCCTTTTCAAAATGAAAATTTTCACAAAAATATAACAAATTTCACAAAAATAGCATTTTTAATTTTCATGGAATGGACACAAAGAAAAAAAAAATCCTGCATCAACATCGAAAGGAAAATATTAACACATTAAACGTCACGTCAGCCACCGTTGACTGACAATGAAATGTTCGTTTAGATCATGTCATTCACCGAGGAATGACAGTCTAAAATATGATATAAAACTAAATACATATATATTGTTTTAAATAATTACTAAAAATTTATTTAAAATTTATCCTTAACTTTTCTATATTACAGATTATACTTTCTTGATAATTACTTGAAACATCATATATGTATATTTTTTTAGTTTCAGTGTCAGTGGTCGTAGCACTCAACGTGTTAAATAAGGCACAAAAGAAGAGCATATAAAAGAAGAACACATATTTTCTCCTATACGTCTTCTATTCATCGTATGACAATTTGATTATAATGTTATTTTTACGTAATAATTTATTGAATTAACCCGTTCGGTCTGACGTACTATTAATAGCACATGTCTTTTCACTGAGTATTATTTTGTCTTAACATCTAGTTTTGTTACTATTTGCATATGACAATATATGTCTATACATTTTTTATTCTGATTTTTTGTATGTTTTGATATTTACATTTAGTAATACTACTAATAATAATAGTTTGCTTAATTCTCTTTGCATAGTTAACAATTCTTTTAATTCAAACATATATTTCACTATTTTGATTGTGTTACTTTTCTGAAGGAACCACTTGTGATAAAACGTAAAAATTATTAGAAAGTTGTAATGTCTGTTAAATGTTGTTGTAATTCGATATTTTACAAACGTTTTTAAAAACTCTAACTTAGTCTATTTTCATATAAAAAGAAAAAAAACTTAATTGATTTATATTTCAGACAATAACAAATCTATTTAAACTTCCATAAATCTATTTCGTTAGATAGTGTTAACATATTAACTCAAAAGTAATTTTTCTCTCAAAATTGAAAAAATTTCGAACCTGAAAGGGTTAAATGGGATATGTCTGTGACATAATATATACAGTATTGTAAATCATACTTAAGCCTTCTCTGATCGCAATGTGTAAGATTTACTTTCTCTGTAAAATTTCGCCGGGAAAGTTCGCGGAAATTTGAGTCATTTGAAATCAAAGACAAGGCATATCTCACTAAACAAGGATCAAATTCTATGAGTGCGGGGCAGTAATAGGGTATCGGTTACCCGTCATTCAATCCTTTGTTTAAGTCAATTAGCGATAGTTTTACTTAGATTATCATTTTGATCAGCTTTCACAAGGTTAAAGACATAGTTTTAAAAACATAATTACGTATCCACGTCTTGACTTAAAATTTTCCTGATCTTTTAAAATTTAATAAATATCGGATAAACATACCAACTAGTGTGACAAGATTGCAGCAATCGCTAATTGAGCCTAGTATTATTATTACAAGGAAAACGAGAACTGTATTATTACTACATTGCTCAACTTATTCTGAATATTATTACATGTAAATAATAGCATTGAAAAGCATTTTACAGAAACAGCAAAAAGTAGTGTCAGTTTCTTAAGACGCAATGCGTAAAGCAACAATGCTCAACTTGTGGGTCGCATGCGACCCACGGAACTCTTACGTCCGCACGAGACTCATTAATAGGGATACATATTTACAAAATTTTAAGATGTAAATTAGAAATGGTTAACGAACTATACATGTATCAACTGTATGAACAACATGTATAAAGTGTACATGAATATCAATAAGTTTTTGTTCTCACATAGAAATAATTGAGGGTAATTTATGAAATTGCTATATTTTATCAATCCTTTTCTACGTAGTCTCCTTGCACAGTAACACATTTCTGCAAACGGTATTTCAAAGAGAGGGCGAAGTTGTATTTTAAGTGGTGCGATAGTAGGGCAAAGGGAGGCAATTTTCTAACTTTTGCTGCCCCCCCCCCCCCGCTTTATTATTGAGAAGGCCCGTGACCACTTATTTATATTATATACTTCCATAGCCCCTTCTCCTAATTCCCACTCCCGGAAGGTATTTTTTTTCTAAATTTTGCAGGCATCGCTCGCAAGTGCCCTCTCTTTGGATCCACTATCGCTCCTCCTGGAATACCCCCCCCCCTTCCCTCTTTGATATATCGTTTCCAGAAATGTTATACAGTTCACGGTGAATACATATAAAAAGAGCAAATAAAATGTAGCAATTTTGTAAATTTCAGTCAAACATTTCTATGTGAAGGCAAAATCTTATTGAAACTCCCTCATATACATTTTATTTCCAACAGCGAGCCTTTTATATAGTAAAACTCAATATCATCTATCAATTACATAACAATCAAAGATTATTTACGAGAATGAGCATAGATAGATAGACAGATGACAGATAGACTAATCCAGCAATACTCAACTTGCACCTACTAAAAATAATCTTAGATTATCTGAAGAAATCGCCATTTTCTTCAGATTTTTTACAGAAATCTGACGAAATTTTAGAGATTTAGCTTCACTTTAACAATATCTGCAGAATTTCATATGACATCTTTAAAATTACCTGCAGATTTTTTTTTTTTAAATGGGCCAATTGCCTACAGATTTTCTACAGATTAATTTAAAGATTTTCTTCAGATTTATAAGAGGGGGGGGGTGTTAGGTGTATCCCTGGTGGCGGACCTGCTAAGGATACGTAAAAGTATTGGTGGCAATGGCGAAACTAGAAAAGTAGTTTAACTAAAAACGCGCAGAAAAATTGATAGTTTTAGATGAGAAAGTTCGACTCAAATGTAAATCCAATATCTTATAATCAAAATGAGGGAAAATACCAACTATGCTTGGTATTTGATTGATAGTACAATGACAGTAGCTCCGCCTATTGATAAGCATATTGCATGAGTACATGTATACTTTCCTCCTTCTTCCCGAAAACTTCAGTTAATCATTATGCAATACTCTTTATATCAACATTATTTTTTTTATTCTTCCGAGTTTAATAACAGTTTCAGAATGCTTAAATTGCATCACATTTTCAGATTTTAATAATTTTTTTAAAACATGTTGATCAATAATCATCGTACCATTGTTAAAATTTCTTTTAATGCTGCACTGATTTATTTTAATGTTTGGCTAATGTTTTAAAAAGCGATATTAACTTTAAAATTCAAGAAAATGTCGACATAATTTGTATATATTTATTATTTGATTATGATAAGATTAATAATGAAAAAAAAGTATAAGTGAAATGTGAAAGGAAGGGGGGAGTGTTTATGAGAAACGTGAGTATTCCGAAATGAGTATTCCGAATTTCAAACTTTTTCATTATTTTTTTTAAAGTAACAATTGCATTATTTGTTTTAAAATTAATTTGTGTAATTGGTAAATTATAAACTGACCGTTTGGCAAGAAATAATAATTTAAAAAAAATTATATAGGATTTGAGGAGATAGATATGAACCCGTGTTTCAACAATAGCTATGCGATTTCGCAAATAAAAAGAAATCTGGTTGTTTTTTATAATAATTATTGCATTTATTCCATAACGTTTAATTTCTAGTTGAAGTACCGTCAAAAGAATATTTTTTTAAGTATTAGAATCGTTTCAGTTGTTTTTTAGAAAAAAGTGCACCAGTGTCAAATGTTTTATAAGGGATTTTTTTTTCTTTGCGAAATTGCATAATTGTTGTTTATTTCTTGAAGAACAACAAATTATAGCTAATTTACTGCAAAAAAATATTTAAAACTGCTTGAGTTCTTAGGTAGTTCCCCAGGACATACATCAATAGTATGTCAGCTGTTTTGTATATGATTTCATAGCCAGGTGATGGTGAGTAGTTCCAGTTGTATATGTTGAGTACACTGGCATACAAAAAATGGACAATTTTTTTTTTTTTTTTTTTTTTTTTTTTTTTTTAATGTATTGTTGTGCAGAAATTTTCCACATAGACCAAAATAATGTCATTACCATAAGAAAAGTGTTTGTTTTTCTTTTTTTTATGAGGAATATACACATGAAATAAACTAAACATAGATTTTTTTTCTCAGATTACAGCATTAAGACAATTTCAAAAATATCATTATAAGAAGCATTACAGGAATTCAACAAAAATTAAATATAAAAAATCCAAAAAGTAAACTTTTACCTTTTCTTTAATGAAATGCAAGAACAGTTTATGATTTACCCCATCAAGGAATTATTTTTGAACAAATGATTGTAAAGAGAAAACAGAATTCTAATTTATCCTTCACTGGTGGTTCTAAGCACAAGACTTATCTGACGAAAAATCCCCAGTTCCTTTTCTCTTAGTGTTTAATTATTTTAAACCTCTTCAAAAAAGTACATTTTTATGGTTTCGTTTATCTGATAAAACTTTATTCTTATCTGTCCGTCCGTCAAGAGTCCATGCAAAAAACTCAATAATTCAAGGACTTTAAATGTTGTATACTTAACAGCTGAATACATTATATCACACAACAAATCATAATTTTTTTAAAAATGTGTATCTAAGGGAAATTACCTTGTGAAAATAAGTGATCAAAATTATTTAAACAATATGTTCTGTTGCCTTGTTCAGATTTTAATTTATCTGCTCCGTCATTAATTTTTGCCCTCCCCTATAGGTCCAGATTTGTGGAATTTCCCACTCTGCAAATCAGTTCCCACTAAAAAAAAATTTGCGAAGAACA
>OZ025296.1:141860700-142030700 GCA_964019185.1 Maratus speculifer | reverse complement strand
CTTATCACTTATGAATTACGGCACATGATAAATTATTTTTTAGAAGTACAAATTCATAAATACTTATAAATAAAATCATATATAAATCATATATAATTATAAATAAAATCATCAATATTTATTAATTTTTTTTTGTAATTATTTTAATACTAATATGTATAAATTAAATTATACAATATGATTGTTTTGTTTAGAATATCATTGTTACAATTTTATTACAATATTATCATTTCAATTTTATTAAAGAAAAAGTAATATTGTACTCTTCGAACATTTAAAATGATAAATATTTCATGCTATTTGATATTAAGTTAAGGAAAAAAATCAAAATCTATAGCAATATTAAACAGGAGTGAAAACAGCCAAAAAGAAAAAAGAGAAAATCTTGGTATTTTTAATATGGTATTTTTATTTCCTTTTTGCATTATTTCTTCATTCTTACAGAATAATTAATAAGCATAAAAATACAAATAAAATAAAATAATAATCTGTATAATCAATACATTGATTTATAATTACTCATTTACGTATTGCCGACAAATTTGCAATTTCTATTATTTCTATTATTATTATTTTTCAAATTAACACACAATTGTTTTTGTTGACAGTACAGAAGTGCTTTTTGTATTACAGTGTTTATACTTTTTTAGCTCACATGTTATCGCGCTAATCACCCCAGTAATTTATTTTCTTTGTCTTTCTTTTTTTCCCAGTGTGGATGCACCTTACTATTTGTTTTTACCCCTTCCAAAAACTACATTAATATTAAACAATAAATATAGTTTTAATATTAATAAATAATAATTAATATTAAACAGTTTTGAGTTTTATTCTTGAAGTTAGAGTATGCTAAAAAGCCTATATGCTAAGGCACTTATATGATATGCATAGTAGATTTCTGTAAAAAAGAGGATTCATATAATACTTTCGATCATAAACGCGCATATTCGTATGTGTATAGAAATCAGATATGCATGAATATAAAACACATGCATTTAAAAATGTGCTATTGATTTTATCAAAATTATTGGTAATATTTATTCTGTGTATTAAACAAGTGGAAACCTCTAGATACCAACATTTATGATATTATAAATAAGTTATCGATGATTAAGTATGAAATTATTAATGATTTGAGAATGAATGATGAAGAGAAATTGATGTTCGAATTACTTTATGTCATGCAATGAAGTTTTCAGTTATTGTCACAAATATTAAAATATTTTTAACTCGCCTTTTTTTTTTATAGAATACTGACATATAGCGGTAAAATAATGATGCGGAACGCGCATGTTACAAAGTTACCTACCCATTGGAAAGATTTTTCGGCCCGATCCCGCACAGAAATCGATGAAAACAAGATCGGCCCGGTCCGCCCCGACTTATTCTGGCCCGTCACAATTTCTACTATTTTTTAAAAAATTCAGATTTTATCATATAATTAAGATTCCTTTAAAGAATTCTGCATACATATCTATGAGATGGTTTTACAGCATATTTTACAGGAAATACATATTAGCAACATTAATGTTTACTCAGATTCTTAGACTTTCGAAATCCAAATAAAGATTCATAAAAAAATTAATATGGTTTAGAATAAAAAAAAAAAGAGAAAGTTAGAAACGTCGAACTTTTGAATCAGTAGCATAAAAGTAGATTTATGAAAATATTTCTATTATCATGTTATTAAGGATTCAAAATCCAAATTCATTCTAAAATCCTAACGAGCTGCTTTCTGATATATTTCTGAATTCTTTCTCTCTCTTTTTTTTCCCGAAACACATAAGATTAGCAGGTGTTTTTATTCAGAAACTATGTAATAGAATGACATTATCCATTTTTTGATGCAAGCAATTTAAAAAAATACTGTCAAAGTTAGCGTTTTGAATCGAATTTCTGGAAGCGGCAGCATGGGAAGGGAGAAAAATCTGGAACCATTTGAAAACAATCCTTATATCTCAACAAGGTTATTGAAGTATCTTATTTACCCAAAATGAAAAACGCTATTCGATTACAAATCCCTTCAACAGTCAGGCTTGTCAGTTTTATACTTTACAGTTAAAAATGTGTCAAACTTTTGCGTGGTTGAGAAGTGAATTTAAGAACCGCCGAGAAGCATATATATCCAAAGATTACGTAAACATAAGTTCTTTATTGCTATTTATAACCATCATGTAATAGTACAAGCAAAAAATGTCCATCCGAATGTTTTGAAATTGAATATATAGAACTATTGCAGAATTTTGACGCGCAATTTGTATAAAAATCGAATCGAAATTTAAAAGGACATTATTAAAAGTTTCCTCTTTCTACTAAATCCTATGATACGTATTTAATTATATTCAAGGATAAGCAGTAGCTCTAGGTTGCTATGGTGATTATTCTACTAAATCCTATTATACGTAATTAATTCAATGACTTCCCTTCCCATGATAGATAATCATTCTAGTTTGCTATGTTAACTATTATATAAAACCTATCATACGAACTTACTTCGATGCTATGTCATCATAGGTAATAGTTCTAGGTTACCATGGAGATAACGCCGCTATTAATTTAGAGTCGCACGACTCTAACTTTAATATCTATAATAACATTAAATTTTGTTTTCGTACATTTTTGCATAAAGACGCAACAACAATTGCAACAAGATCTGAATATTTATAAAACTAGTCATAGTACGAACGCAACTCATATGTCACATTTAACGTACAATTTTCGACATATTAATCTTATCATATAATATATATATATATATATATATATATATATATATATATATATATATATTACAAACTTAATTCGATTTAAACTTCATTCGGTATCTCATAAATCCAAATTCAGCATAGTAATAATCTTTTTTTTTTTTTTCAGTGAGTTTAAAATAAAAATTTGTTCAAAATTTAAACATGCAATTGTACTAAGTGCGCTTCGAAAGGAGGTCTAAAGTCGCACTGAGAGGTGGTTTCTTAATGGAGTTCATGTTTAAATCTAAATTTTAATTGTTGAAAAAAATAACAATGTTGCTAAAATTTATTTTTCACATTGGGAAAATATGAGATTTATAAGTATCAAAACAAAAGTTAATTACTACATAGTTTAAAAAATTAATATAACATTGACATTTGCTTTGATTTGACGTTTTTATCTTTTATAGCTTTTATTTTCAAGTCCTTTCAAACTTCAGTAAATAAATGCATTTTCTTTTCTCTTTTTGAGAGGTGGGAAGAAACATTGCCGGTTTTATTACTTTATTTATTTCATTCAGAATTCGCTGACAGAATAGGGTAGGGAGCTTTATTTACCGTTATTCTTACTTTTTCATAAGAGTTAAACTCATTGCCCAAAAGTTACAAAAAGATTTAAACATTTAAAAAGTACCTGAATAAAAGATAAAAAATCTAAACTTTGTTTAGAAGTTTGATGACTAATGTGCTCTCAATTATTATTTTTCTAATAAAACCTTCTTCAAACGACCAGGAAAAAACAAAATTTGTTTCCTTTTTTTCAAGGAAATTGGTAACTCACTGAAGAAATTCAATTGGTATGGTCTCTGGATGGAGGTAAATTTAGTATTAAACCTATGGAAATAAATTTCGTTCTCATAAAACGTGGTTGTTCAGGAAAGTGGTCGCTTAATAGAGGTTGTTGCACAGGGAAGTTTCACTGTAGTTTGCTTTTAACAGTTTGACGTTTATTGATTTACCTATTACTACTGCGCATTGCATAATAAAAAAATATCATTAAAAGTTATTATCAAGATTTTCAAAGCTGAAAGCACAATAGAGTAGGCATCCTGTGTGTTTATGTATATCCAAATTGCCCCTGTCTTAAGGGTTAATATCTCTTTTTACAATACTGAAAAAAATTACAAAGCCAATAGAAAAAATTACAAAGTAATGGAATTGTAACGTAAATTCTATTTTCATCTGCATGATAAACATCTTAATAATACTCATAAACTTTGTTTAAATAAACAGAAAAGGGAATATAAATTATGCTAATTTCTTAAAACCGATGAAAAACAAATTGCAAAAAATTTTAAAACCGATAGTTCTAGTCTCATTTGCATAAAGCCATACTTGAGAAAGCATTTCGACATGAAAGTTTGGGTAAATATAAACGTGTCAGGTGCATCAATTTTGTATTTGATGTGTAAAATGCCAAATGGATAAAAGTTATCCGATGGTGAACAAATTAAATTATTAACTTTGATTAATTTGTGAAAATTCCTTGAGGTAGTGCATTAGGCGTACCCAAAGGGGCAGGGATGATGAGGCTACAGCCTACAGATCTGCACGGGTCGATTTCCATTAATGGCATTCGAGCCGGTTCGGCTCGGGTCTTACTTCTGAAGACTCGTGCCGGGCCTAACGTATTATTTCCGTATGAAGCCGAGACTGCTTTCATTCTTCCTGGTCTTCACGGACCAAAATAATCAGTTCCTGTTGAATCATCCCGTATGAAAGTCCTTTTCTTGAATTGGCCAAGTCTGTTCATAAATCAGTAAAATTTGGCTGGCTTGGTCCAAAAATGTTTGCAAAAAATAGCATATACTTTTAAGTCGTCATTATTCTACAATTAAACATTAAAATTTATTCTTTTTAAAAAAACGTAAATCATTCGGTCTATTAAAATAGACTTAAATACATGAAAAAAGAAATGATTATGACGGAATTTTTCTTTTAAACTGAAAACTGCAAATTTCTTTTAAACTGTTCATCTATGCAAAATGAATACAACAATACGCGAAAAAAATATATTAAACATTTACATCTTCTAAAAAGGGACCGTAATTTTTTTCTCCCCAATGCGATTTCATCTTAGAATATTTTACTTTTATCATACACCATTTTTTAGATTTTTATATCTCCATTACATGTAATACGGAATAATAACACTAATGATTACTGAAACATTTGCATACGACAGACAAAGGCTCATTAAAAGCGTAAATATCGCAACCTACGACACTTCTGCATAAATGAAAATTAGAAACGTAAAGAAAAGTGTTTTTTCTTTTTTTTTTTTTTTTTTTTTTTTTAGCTCACAGGCTATTATAGCCTGAGATCTTATGTGCCCGCCCGTTCTGTATGTATGTACTTGCGTACGTTCGTACGTAACGCGATAACTCATGATAAAAATATCCGATCCACTTGAAATTTCGTATATAGGTATATACTGACAAGGCGCTTCCCTGATTAGTTTTTGGAGTTTATTCGATATGTATAAGAGGGGGAACTAGGGGCTCATGCCCCTCCTCTTAATTGATATAAATGGGTTTTTCATGCAGAATTAAGTTTTCGTTCAAAATTTAGATATAGGATCATTCTGATGAGGCGATTCCGTGACTGTTATTAGGTGTTCATTGAATAAGTATAAACAGGGAAACGGGGGTTCTAATGCCCCTCCCCTTAATTTATAAAAATGGGTTTTTCAAGCAGAATTGTCAGATTTCGTTCAAATCTCTGAATAGTTTTGGAAGTTTAATGGTTAAGTATAAAAGAAGGGGATAACTCCTCTTAAAATGTACAAATGCCAAATGGGTTTTTAAGAATTATCCGATTTGCTTTGAGTTTTGAATATAGATTTTTTATATGATAAAGCATGTCCTTTATCTTAAAGATAGTTTAGGAGGTTCAATGATTCAGTATAAAAAAGGGGGAAAGGGGAGAGCTGTTTTCCCTTCTTAATTTCTTTTTCGAACGGAATTAACCCTTGAAAATACAAGGCTGTAATGTACAATTAGTATGCGTAGCCTGTGAGCTCAATGCCATCAGTTTAACTGGGCAGTATTCTTTTTATTTTAATTTGAACTCTTTCGTAAGAGTAAAGATCAATGTTTTGTAGAAATTCACTCAGGCCGGGCCGAATTTTTAACTTTCGGGTCGGGCCGGGCCAATATTTTTTTCGTTCGGACCGGACTCGGAAATTTCGGCCTGTGCAGACCTCTACTACTGCCTCCCAAATAATTTTTGAAAGTGATATGAAAAATATTGCTGTTTTCTTTTTCACCTTTTTCGGATTTTTTTTTTTTTTATCATGTAGCAAATGAGTCGTTCTCATTTGCTCCATATTAGTCCATGTTGAAGAGAAGGGAGACTAATGAGGTTATAGCCCCCTCCTTTCGAAATATTTGAAAATGATATGCAAAAAATGCTTTTTTTCCCCCTTACTTTATTAGATAAATCTGTAAACTTTTACTTTCTTCTGTTGTTACAAGAAAAAAGTACTGGATTCGTGAAATTTTTTTCAAAATCGGGTTTTCAACGAATTTACACATTTTAGGAGTCACAGATTTCAAAAAACATGTTTTTACAAAATGTCTGTCTGTCAATCTATTTGTGTGTGTACGTCCAGTGGCGCAGCTAAGAGGAAGGTTTTGGGGTTGAAACCCCTCCCAGAGCTAAAAAAATCGCGATATTATGAATCAAAACCAAATTTAATATTTAAACGGTTTGAAGTATTTCGAAATTCGCCGTTTTGTTAAAGCAGATTCCATTTAATAAAATGATTCAATTAAAGGACGAAAATTCTACTTAAGATTGTGAACACTTTTACATGCATTAATTAAGTGAAAATTGGTTATTTGAACTAAGTCATTTTTCGAGAAGGCTTATGATAAGAGAATGGAGATTTTTGCATGGTATCTTTTTAAATCCTTTTGGTAGTTTCAAATTTAACTCCTACAAAAAAAAACGCTTCTTTATAATATACGAGTTCAATACGAGTTCAACTCAAACCCAGGTATTTTTAGCGAATTTTAACAATAATAAAGACATTTTGACAAAAATTTCAACAAATTTGCATAACTTAATGCAAAATTCGATGTCATGTGATGAAAAACATCTGAAATTCCGATTTTAGTGGTTGACACATAGGCTTATTAATGTCTTTTCCTGGCGTTTAAGTTTTCTAACTCTTATATTGTAAGCGCTGTTTAAATGAAACACGGCCAATGTAAATGCGGAAAAAATGCATTATGATTTGATTCATTAATAATACTGTTTCTATTAACCGGGGATTCAAATAATAGGCTAACACCATTGTCAGAAACTCCCCCCCCCCCCCCAGAACTGAATTCTGCCTGCGCTACTGTGTATGTCTCATAAATATTGTGGGTGCTCTATCTCAGGAACTAATGCACGAAATTTCGTAAAACTTTTGATTCAGTTAGAACTTGATATAAACTGTATCTGATCAGTTTTTAACTCAAAATAGTATGAAACCCTAAGAAGTTATGTGCCTGTCCATTCCAGGGCTGGGTTTTTGCCGGTACAAAATGGTTTCTGCCGTGCTAGTGGCAGAAAATGGTTATAACCGATTTTAACCGGCAGAAACTGGCATAAACTTCCTTCATGACATAATCTGAGACTTTTTTATTTGTATTAAATTGCTAATGTATATTTCATTATTCAGGATAATTACAAATAAAATATTGCAAAGTTTTAGTTAAAAAAATAAATTTGTATTAGAATTTGATAGTTTTGAATCTTTCAGGAAGAATCAACCATATTATTTGCAGATAGTTAAAAAACACGAAATTAATATTAAGAACATAGCATTGCTAAAATTGTAGATAAATAACATGATGTATGAAGAATGATTGTTACAAATGATAAAATATATTGCTGTTGGCCTTAGATAGAGATAAAAGGCATGACTGTTTTATTGCAGATGCTCAAAAAATTTGCTTAACTTTATTTAATGATGAAAATATCATAAAACTCACAAATGCAAGATTCAGATCTCATTTCATGCAATGCTAGTTTTTATGCTATCTTATTTACTTCATCCTAAGTATGTGGGATTAAAAAACGAAATTGCTTTTTGATATTTAATTTAAATTTTGTGCGAAATATAATAACTTGTGGCAAAATTGACTCTTTTCCCAAAAACATATTACCCCAAGGAAGTCCTATAAAATTTCTAGCTTCCTGTAGGTAGTCGCCTTTAAAAACAAATACCGACAAAAATGAGAATTTTTTTAAATGTTACATTCTCAATAATGACATTACTAGCAAATAATGCTAGTCATGAAAGAATACTTTCGAACTTTTCTTTCATTCAGAACAAATTAAAAAGCAGAACCATTTATATTTGTATGTAGTAGTAGATAATTTTTAAATTGTCGGAGTGGTATTATTTATTTTAAAATATTCTGAAAAATAATGTTAAATTACCATAAAATTTGTAAATTTATTAAAATTTTTTTTTTTTTTAATAAAAATTCAATAATATCAATAATTAAACTTGTACCATATCAGATAACCGTTATGAAAATTCCTGTTTTTCAAGTGACAAAAAATTATGTTATATTAAATGTGAAAATGTATTATGTGAAAATTAAGTATAATTATGTGATCATTTGAAAATTTATGCTACTTTGAATAAAATTCTTAATCTTTTTTTTTTTCAATCTGTTAAAAAAATTCTTTATACATTAAATGCATGTGTGAATTATAAATCATTGCAGGTTACATACATTGAAGGTTCAAATGCATCCGCTGAAAGGGTTTTCAGTGTTCTTGTAAGTGTGATTGATGTCCTTACTATTTTTCAAACCAAGTTATTTTGAGAACGTTAATAAAATCATTTTTTTTTTAAATTTCAACATTTAAATAAATAAATGAGCAAATAAGTAACGAAATAAATCATATAAAACTGGATGAGCGGACAGATAAAATTAGTGGCAGGGACCTCGCTAAGAGGGGGGGGGGGACAGGGCGGTGTCTCCCCCCCCCAAACATTCGCAAATGTTGTTGCACTTGACAAATTTAAAACTTTTATAGCAAATTTAATTAAAATTTTAATAAAAACTGCAATACATTTCCCATTTTTGATAGAACTGGCAAAAGTTATAACTCTTATTTGGTATATTATTAAACTTTTTACAAATAAGAACTGTATTACATTTTCTTGGCAAAATTATTAAACGAGTTGACAAATATGAAAATTTGACTTGGCAATTTAAGATATTCTCCCTCACGAATAAAAAGTCTAGCGATGGTCCTTAGTAGGTGGTCTCAGGCCCCATGGTCCCATATGAGCTGGCGCCTCTGTGGTCAGCTAAAGGTCAGCCCCTATTATCTCAAGGTTACATAATGGCATCGTTCAAAGTCAAGCGATTCTGATCAAGTGGGGTGTTTAGCAGTTGCCATATGAGGGAAGAGGGGGTGTGAGAGAAATCTGGGATGGCTTGTTTGGTTTGTTTCACTCATCTGAATGATGCGCAGAAGCAATAGCAGAAGAAATAGCTTGTTTACTTTCAAATTACGCCCGGAGACTACACTTGACCATATATTTCTTGGGAATCTAGGAAAAAAAGTGACCGGAAAAAAAGTGACATAAACTACAAAAGCGGAAAAAAGTGACACGGAAAAAAAGTGACGCGGAAAAAAGTGACAAGGAAAAAAAGTGACAAGGAAAAAAAGTTACCGGAAAAAAAGTGACAAAGAATTGATTTTGGGGATTTATTATTGATTTTGGGGATTCATTGGTTAAGTGTGAAAGGGGGAACGGGGGGGGCTCATAGTTTAGGTAAATGGGTTTTTCATGCTGAATTAACTGTTTTGGTTCAATTTTAGGATATACGTTCATCCTGAAAAGACGCTTGCCTTATTAGTTTTGGGAAGGGAGGATTACCCCCCCCCCCCATCCGTCCTCAATTAGATGAATGGGTTGTTACGCAGAATTATCCAACGTGTGTCAAATTTGCATATAGGATCTTTTCGATAAGGCTTATATATAGTATAAAATGCCTGAAGAGATTCTAGGAGTTTAAGGGTTAAGTATAGAGGGGGAACAGGGGATAACCTTTCTTAAATTAAATTAATGGCTTTTTACGCATAATTATCCGATTTGCTTAAAATTTTGGACATAAGTTCATTATGATAAGATGTATCTTAGATTAGTTATGGGTTCTTCTGCTTATTATAAAAGGGGGGGGGGACGAGCAATTCTCCCCCTCAAACTAGATAAATATGTTTTTATGCAGAATTATCCCATGTATTTCAATTTTAAATATAGGTTCTTTCTGGTAAGGTGAATTCCGGAATAGTTTTAAGGATTTAATGGCTAAGTATAAAGGGGAGATGGAGGAAACCCCTCTTAAATTAAATAAATGGCTTTTTATGCAGAATTATCCGATTTGCTTCGAATTTTGGACATGGGTTCATTATGATAAGACTTATTACTGATTAGTTATGGGGTTATTTTGCCAATTAAAAATTGGGGCTGGTGATTATGCCCCCCCCCCTTAAATTAGATAAATTGTTTTTTATGCTCACTTATTCGATACATTTCATATTTTGGATATATGTTCTTTCTCATAAAGTGAATCGCGGAATAATTTTAAAGGTTTAATACCTAAGTAAGCACTGGGGAGAACTGATGATACCCCCCCCCTTAAATTAATAAATGGCTTTTTACGCAGAATTATCTGATTTGATTCAAATTTTGATTGGGCGTTCATCATGATAAGGCGAAATATTGATTAATTGTGGGTTATCCCCCGTTCATCGCTCTATACTTAGTCATTAAACCCTTAAAACTATTCAGGGATTCACTTTATCAGGAAGAACCTATATCCAAAATTTGAAATACGTTGAATATTTGTGAAAGAAAAAAAAAAAAAAACAATTTATTTTATTTAAAGAGTGGAGGATTAATCGCCCGCTTCCCCTATTTAATTAGCAAAAGAACCCCATAATTAATCAGATCCGATGTATTTATCCGATGTATTTCATATTTTGGATATAAGTTATTTCTCATAAAGTGAATCCTGGAATAGTTTTAAGAGTTTAATGGCTAAGTATAAAGGAAAGAACGAGGGATAACCCCCTTAAATTAAATAAATGACTTTTTACGCAGAAATATCCGATTTGCTTCAAATTTTGGATGTAGGTTCATTCTGACAAACAGTATCTCTGATTAGTTATAGAGTTATTTTGCTAATTAAAAAAGGGGGGGCGGGCAATTATCCCCTGCCCCTTAAATAAGATAAATTGTTTTTTATGCACAGTTATCCGATGTATTTGAAATTTTGGATATATGTTCTTTCAAATAAAGAGAATCCTTGAATAGTTTAAAGGGTTTAATGGCTAACTATATAGAAGGGGGAACGGAAGATAACCCGCCTTAAATAAAATAAATGGCTTTTTACGCAGAATTATCCGATTTGTTTCAAAATTTGGATGTAGGTTCATTATGATAAGGCGAATCCCTGATTAGTTTTAGGTTATCCCCCGTCTCCCCCCCTCTATATTTAGCCTTAAAATTATTCAAGGATTCACTTTATCAAAAAGAACCCAGATCCAAAAGTTGAATTACATCGAATCGTTGTGCCAAAGAAAAAAAAAAAAAAAAAAAAAATATTTAAGGAGGAGGGGGGGGGGGGGGATAAATTGCCCGCTCCCCCTTTTTAATTAGCAAATTAACCCCATAACTAATCAGAGATACGCTTTGTCGGAATAAACCTGCATCCAAAATTTGAAGCAAATTGGATAATTCTGTGTAAAAAGCCATTTATTTAATTTAAGGGGGGTGGTATCCCCCGTTACCCTCTCTATGCTTAACCATTAAACCGTTAAAACTATTCCGGGATTCACTTTATGAGAAAGAACTTATATCCAAAATGTAAAATACATCGAATAAGTGTGCAAGAAAATCATTTTATCTGATTTAAGGGGGGCGGGGGGGAGGGTAGTAATCACAAGTCCCCTTTTTAATTAGCAAAAGAACCCCATATCTAATCAAGTATACGACTTATCATAATGAATCTATAATCCAAGATTTGAAGCAAATCCGATAATTCTGCGTAAAAGGCAATTTATTTAATTTAAGGGGGTTTATATTCTATTCCTCTTCTATACTTAGCCATTAAGGGTGTATTCGAAAAAACGCTTTTTCACCTTCAACAGCCCGGCCCCACCAGTGGCCGAGAGGTTCAGACCTTTCAACTGGTAGACGGCAGGTGCTGGGTTCGAACCCAATCGCGGCTGTCGGCCTAACCGTTCAGAGTTTTCGTGGTTTTCTTCGAACCTTGCGTAAATACGGGTTAGGTTCCCTTAGAAAGACCCCCACGAAGGGCATCCCTCCTGGTCCTATATCCCATTAGTGTAGATAATCGGACGACAAAAATAAACCAAACCAAACCAAACCTTCAACAGCTCGAAATTTTCCGATACAATTTCAGACACATTTTTAAAAGTAGAAACATGAAATTTGCTGAGGGGATTTTTGACGAGACGTATAAGATGCCGTGTGATGTCTTTTTACACTCAATTCATTAGAATTTGATTTATAAACAATTATCCTCTCAGTATGACCTTTTTTTTCGACCCAAGATCTCCCGCTTCTGAAAAATCCGTTCAAATTAACAACTTTGGCAGCTTTTTTTGCATAAATTTCTACATTTATCAAAGAATCGACCATTACGGAACCTTGAGTACTTTCTGAATAATACAATTTGCCAGTTTCATGCGTTTGAGGGCAAAAATGAACATAAAAAAAATCGTAAAATAAGCAGTTTGAATCGAAATACACCCTTAAACCTTTAAAAGTATTCAGGGATTCACCTTATCAGAAAGTACCTACATTTAAAATTGGTAATACATCGGGTAATTCTGCATAAAAAACGATTTATCTAATTTGAGGCGAGATAATTGCCCGTCCTCCCCTTTATTAATAAGCAAAAGAACCCCATAATTAATCAGAGATACGTCTTATCATAATGAACTTATGCCCAAAATTCCAAGCAAATTAGATAATTCTGCGTAAAAAGCTATTAATTTAATTTAAGATAGGTTATTCTCCCGTTCCCCCTCTATGCTTAACCATTAAACTCCCAAATCTCTTCAGGCATTATATACTATACATAAGCCTTATCAGAAAAAAACTATGTCCAAAATTTGATACACGTTGGATAATCCTGCATAAAAACCCATTTATCTAATTTAGGGCGGATGGGGGGGGGGGGTAATCGTCACTTCCCATAACTAATCAGACAAGCATCTTTTCAATATGAACGTATATCCAAAAATTGAACCAAAATAGTTAATTCAGAATGAAAAACCCATTTACCTAAATTATGAGCCTACCTCCGATCCCCTTTTCATACTTAACCAATGAATCCCCAAAATCAATTCCTTGTCACTTTTTTTCCGATAACTTTTTTTCCGTGTCACCTTTTTTCCGGTAACTTTTTTTCCGTGTCACTTTTTTTCCGCTTTCGTAGTTTAGGTCACTTTTTTTCCGTTTACCGTATAATATAATATAATATAATGTAATACATATCATTTTATTGCATACATAAAAATATACATAAATGATACGCATAATTATATTATTATTATTATTTATATATATAGAATCATTATACAATACTACAAATCAACATCAAAATTGAAAAAACCCATAAAATAACAAACTATATCAAGAGGAGTTGGCAAATATTGAGACAATACTGGAAATGTGGTATTTAGCTCATATATATATATATATATTATAAATAAACCCAATTTAACATAGATATTTATCAAAATTTTAAATTCAGTGAGAACAATATATATAAACTAAATAAATAACCAACGTTCAAGAGCACAAATATTATAAAATAAAAAATGTTAAAAGATGTTAAAAGCATACATGTTTCGGTACTTCTTAAGTCCCATCATCAGTGCTAAAAGTGTAAAATGTAAAAGAATTCACATCGCAAAATAAAATAAGTCGTGTAACTGAGCTCGCCGCTAAGGCGAACTGACTAGGAAACGTCGCAGTAAAAATGAGCTGGCACGCGCACCCAGAGGAGACCAATCATATGTCACATCTTACTGGACGAGTCCAAATCAAAGAGAACAGGAGGGGGGAGGGGGAGTGAAATTACAGGAATGGAAACCAGACATCAGAAAATCTTGGTGTACTGAACATGTCATTAACTAAATTATTAGAGTTTTTCCATATATGATAAGCTTCCCAAAAGTCTAAATCATAAACAGATGTACAATATTGTATTATTGAGGCTTCGGAAAATTTAAAGTTATGACTATTGGAGCAGCAATGGCTGGCGAAAGCGGAACGTTTTATTTCACAATTTCTAACGTTAGCACTGTGCTCTTCCACACGCTTTTTTAAGGTACGCTTCGTCTGACCGATGTACATTTTATCGCATTCGCAAGAAATCTTATAAATACCCCAATGTGAAAAATGTTGTGTTGATTATTGTATGTGTTGATTGATGTAGTGTTGATTTGGACTCGTCCAGTAAGATGTGACATATGATTGGTCTCCTCTGGGTGCGCGTGCCAGTTTATTTTTACTGTCGCTTTGCGACGTTTCCTAGTCAGTTCGCCTTAGCGGCGAGCTCAGTTACACGACTTATTTTATTTTGCGATGTGACTTTCTTTTACATTTTACACTTTTAGCACTGATGATGGGCCTTAAGAAGTCCCGAAACATGTATGCTTTTAACATCTTTTAACATTTTTATTTTATAATATTTGTGCTCTTGAACGTTATTTATTTATTTAGTTATATATAAGCACAAAGTACAATCCCCCCCCCCCCCTTCTTATATATAAACTGTCTTGCAGCATGGATAATGAACATGAAAAATTAAACTCTTACTAAAAGTAAACGAAACAAATCACCATTTGAATTATGAAGTTTTGTGGAATGAATATAAACAGAATTATGAAAATATATATTTAATATGTGATTTAATATGTAATTTAATATATAATTTAATATACTATACAGTCTTGTTTTTTTGTAAACTATATTAAAGATAACATATATAAATATGAGGTGGGTCTTCTAATAAATATACTATTGCTATACTATGTAAATATATTTTTATAATATATAAATCATTATATATAGTTACATTTATAATAATAATAATAATAATTGTTATTGTTATTGTTACTATTATTTATATTATTATGATTATTATATAATTATTATACATTATATTAATATATTGATTAATTATTATATTGTTAATTTTATATAATTAACATATAATATATGAATATATTATTTTAATTATTATTCATTTATTTTATATTTAAATTTATAGTTAATTGTATTTATTTTTAAAATTATTTTTATTAATTTACTTCCAGTTAATAAAATATATTTTCATTTTTTAAATCAATAATTCCTAATGAAACAAAATTTAATATTTAATATCACCTAATATTTATATTTTTATAACTAAAATGAAATATATATTTTATTGCAATAATAAAATCAATAACAACATTTTTGTTTTTGTCATTCTCATAATTTATTCTATTAATATCTGAAGATAATAATGCCAGTGGTCAGAAAATAAAAATTATACTTTATGTTGCCACTTTAATTTTTTTAACTTGCTTTTCGACAAGTTCAGTATTTATCAATTATTCCTTTTCACTTTTTTCCAGTCATTTTGTTTTTTCTGTTTACCGAATTGGGAAGAAATACTACAATCTTCTCTATGTTGGAATATTCTGAAAATGTTTTGCAGATCTATGTCGAGTATGAACTCTTAGAAAAGACAAAGTTGTAAATTATTACTGACGAATTTGATAATTTTCTTGAGAATCGACGAATTCTCAAAATATCAAATCTACTGAAATTTATCATAAATATTTTCAATAATATTTACAACTATATTGATAATTTTTTGATAAAATGAGCTCTTACAGAAATAAATAAATTAATTAATTAATTTAAAAAATGAAAAGCGAAAAAAAAAAAAAAAAGATGAGGGGGGGGGGGGAGAGGAGAGAAGTTGAAGGAAAAATACATAACTTCGTAAATTTAGAAGATACCAAAACCCTTGGATTAACTGTAAATCAGTTTAATATTATTTACACATTCATATTGTCAAGTTATTAATGACCAACTATATAGACCAATTATGTAGGACCAACTCGTACAGCAAAAAACAAATACGACTTCAAAAATTTCTATAGAATTAATACGATTCTGATAAAACCAGCTCTTTCAAGAAGATGAAATTAAAAACTTGTCAAAAGCGGCCAGATAAAATTGTTAAACTGTGTCCTCTCTATTTTTGATTTAGTTTTTGTTGGAGAAAGAGTTTTTAACTTGAAAGTATGCCTCTGCCTGCAGACCGAACAGTAAGGATAAATCTCGACATTTTTATTTATATTTATTTATTTATTTATAAATTTTTGAATTGGATGAGGTGCATCTCTACATCGCTCTTTTTTTACTTTTTAAATTTTTGGTTAAAACCATTTTTATAAAATTATTCTCGCTTTCAAAATCGGTTCCGAAAATGGAGGTGGCATAAAAAAAAAAAAAAAAAAAAAAAAAAAAAAAAAAAAAAAAAATCTGCAACGACAATCTAAAAATTGAAAAAGCAACGGTGTCATGATGTACCTGAACTATCCAATTAATATATACCCTAAATATATATATAATCATAATGAAACGAATTTATGAAACTAATTTGTGAAACGATTTTATGAAATGGCTGATTGTGTGTCATACAGATTTTTTTCCTAAAATATTAAACGCTTGACAGTGAAATTAATACCAATTATCCATAAAAATCCGCGGATTTAAAAAATGATTATAGAATTTTTAAAATTTAATTAATTTTCAAGATATATATGTATTTTTTCTAATTTTAATAACATTCTCTAATGATGGCAACAAAATGATTTTATTTTTGTGGCAAAAAGGGGAGAACTATAGGGATTATTTATTTTCTTTTCCCTCCTATTTTTAAATAGAAATTAAAATTATCTCTATAAATTTATATGAATTGTTTTATAAAAATCTATACAAATTAAATAATTTTATATTAATTTACTGATTCTAATAATAATTTTCTATTTTCATAAAAATAGACAATAATCTAAACAAAGATAGCATACAATTTCGAACCAAAACCATGTTAAATATAAAGAGAAAATTTTGGTTAGATCAAAAATGATATCGATATCAAACGAACTCCCCTGCCCCGACAGATATCTTACGATATCATGTGCCCTCCCCCTCCCCCCTAAAATAAAACTTTACATATGCCACTAAAAATAAAATTAGCATTAGAATTACTCTATTAAACTTTAACAGCATTACATCTGATTAAATTAAATGGAGCATAAGATTATAAAATGAAATAATAATAGATATTATTCATAGTTTAAAAGTATGTTTTAAAAGAATATATTGAGAAAATAGAAATATTTTTTCAATTATGTACGATTAGTTTATACTATATATATTTTAAAGGTAAATTTATAAATTACGGTTATATGTCCTCCAAACGCACTAAATCAAAAAAAAAAAAAAAAAAAAAAAAAGGTGCTTTCTATTTTTTACCAACAGCAACCCCTCGATAGATAATAACGAGATTCCTTGTTCAAGACTGTCCTAACTTTTTCTGAGAATTTAAGGAACAATGAATGAATGCGACCCTACCGTTCCAAGCTTCCGCTAAAATTTCCCGGGCAATCAATGCCAAATAGAGGATTCTTCTTCGGTGTCCTTGAGATAGTAGCAAAGGAGACTTCTGAATCCCTCTCAGCGCCGAAACTAGCCTTTTTTTTGCTCCTGGGGTAAACATGGATTTTGGTGCCCACATATATGCATTCTTTATAACAAACACATCAAACAAGATCTTAATTTGGTGCCCCCTTCACCTTCTGTTCTGGTGGAGTCCGGGGCGCGTGCTTCCTCTGCCCCCCCCTCTAGTTTCGGCCCTGATTCCTCCCCCCCCCCCATTTTATTTTTAAGGGTGTCAAAGAAAGTTTTTTTCACATATATTTACATTACTTCTGAAATGTGTCAGAAAAGTACATATTTAAATAACTTTTTTAGTGTGGGTGCGCTTCTTTCCGAGGGTGCTTTTTTTTCTGGGGACGCTTTTTTCCTGTGCGCTTTTTTCCGTGATTCGTATCGCACACTATATTTTGTCTTAAGCATGCTGTAGTGTGCTTCAGTAATATTTATCAAATTCAATATCGTTGAAAAAGTGTAACATCATTAAAATTTATGACAAATGATTTCCCCTCGTTGACCGTAATGTAACAGAATTCTTTTGGGTGTTCCCTTAGACAAACTATTCATGTTCCCATAACAAACTATGCATTCCTTCTATTTTTAATAGGAAACATTCTATTGCGCAATAGCTTTTACTGATTTCAAAAAAAATATATAAGTTAATTCGTTAAAATAAGCGCAAGCACAGAAAAATATTTATTTTGAAATATATACATAGTTAAAAAATACTAAATTAATCCAGAAACTGTATCCCATTAAACATACATGTATTTTAAATATAATATGAGTATGTAAATTTAATACATACTCATCATTCATTATGAAATTTGTATTTACTGACTTCTACTACTGAAGTGTAAAAAAAAGAAACGAAATACATACAATAATAGACACAAGGAATGTCCTCAAATGCAATAAACAGATGAAATGTTAGGCATGTTGTCTAAGTAATTATCTTGTATTAATATGAATACTTTTTTAGAAGTAAATTTATAAAAAGAATTTTTTTTTTATATTTACACTTCCCTCCCCTCCCTACCCCAAAAATAAACTAATTCATTGTAGATATTAAATTGTAGTATAGTGAGACCTCGAAATAAGGGACATCTCTATTTAAGGGACGAAAATTCGGGTCCCAGTCGCTTTGTATAGGGTAGTAGCTTCGTATAGAGTGTAATGTATATACCTCTAAATAAGGAATACTCGATTCAAGTTATACTTGAAAATGAGACCAACTCTCTGAACTCGGTCGTTTCTTACGCAAATCTTATTTCATTAGCACCATTTTCTTTTTTAAGTTTATTTCAAGTACATAATCTAAAAAAAAGGCTAATTAAATGAGGCAAAATTTTTCTTTGTCACTAATGCGAAAAAGAAATTTTGTAAAGAAACATGCTGTCCGGTCACATTGACAAAGGATTAAATTTTTGCATTTCAGATAATAAAGTAATCTGTGAAGAAAATGAAAATACAGAATTTTGTGAACTTATCAAACAGGCAGCCATGTTGATAGGGAGATATACAACACAATAAATGAGCATTTATTTTTCCACAATTTAGATAAAGGCATCGAAATGTATTTATTCCTATTGCAAGTTATGCTAAAAATATGAGGATGACTCTGAAAGTGAAGGAGAAAGGAAAATTGTGAAAAAAAGAATTCCACTGATGCTTTAAAATATGCAAAGCAGTTGAATACTTTTTTAAGGATGGCAAATGAATATCGGAAAAGTTTTGTATTAGAAAAATTGAAATCTGCAAAACAAACACTTTTTTTATTGATGACTTCAAGTAAGATTCTTTTAAATGTTATTGTACTTGCATGTACACAAACATTTATGCAAATATATATATATATATATATATATATATATATATAAATCAATAATCCTACAAATCATTTAATGATTAAGTAAACGGTTGAAAATTTGAATTAATTTTTTATTCTTCTTGCGCTTGATTAATGTAAATTACAACCTTCGGGTACATTTAAACTTCAACTTTAATCTTTTTGTTTTTTATTTTTTATGTCATTCTGAACGATTAATTAAAAAAAAATCAAGAACTCTGGATAAGGAAACCTGTATTTAGGGAAGAAAAGCTCCGGTTCAATGGGTGTCCCGTATTCGGAGGCTTCATTGTTTTATATAATGGTTGGTTATATAATATAATACAAAAGAAAAAAAAGAAAAGAAAAAAGAAAAAAAGACGTGTCATAAAATTAAGCGCTTAGAACCATTTAAATTATCAGAATAAATAAAGAAAAGGAAACTGCTATAAATAATAATATTCGGCGATTTCTTTGGCTGTTAATATCTGGCACTAGATCTATGCTAAAGTATTGCTTTTAATAAATATCTGATCTTTATTTCAATTCAAAAATGATTTTTGATATTGTTAGGTGAAACCAAAGGTCTATTAGAGCTTTGAATTAAAAAAATGGTTTTAATCTATAATCTGTATGTAAGCCGGAAAACTTAATGTGAATCTCTTTGTGATAAGGGAGACTGGGGCACAGGTTAACATCGGGGAGATTTGAAAGTTGCCATTTTTCACTAGTTATATACGTTTTTTTAAATTAAAAAATGCCAAATATAGTAGCACCTGTAGACATATGATAAAAAATAAATAAATAAAATAAATAAATAAATAAATAAATACTTTGACATTTTGTTTGTCCTCAGGAGCCAAAACATTGTTTATTGATCTCAAAAGTAAAATCTCAGTTCCAACTTGCTAAGAGAATAACTTTATATATTTATTTTTTTTTTAAATTGCAATGTTTTAATATATACAATGGATACTAATAAATATTTTTGATAACATTTTTTTTTTTCTAAAATTGAGAAATGCTAATTATTTGACATTTTAACTCTAGTAGGAATATGGGGCACTTGTGAACAGTTTAGTTGGGGCAGATATGAACAGTTCATAAGTTCCCTAATAATCATTCTGTGAAAAAGTTCTTTCACTTAACTTCGTGAGAAATAATGTCAGCTCCAATATCTGTAGTTTTCATATAATATAAGGCATTTCCGTCATACAAAGTTGATTTTGTATTGAAACTTTCTCAATAATCTGTCCACAAATGTATAAAAAGCAAGAAGTTCGTTTACGTTCAATTGTAATTTAAATAAATTTAATGTTTTCTAAAATGCAATAATTGTATATTTTATACAATAAAATAATACATATGTAATATTTTATTTAGCGGTTTTCAATACTATTTTTTATGCACCGTTAATAATAAAAAAAAGTATTACATTAAGTAATTTTGCAAATTTTTCTGTTTCATTTGTTGCATACTTGCAGTATTAGTTTAATTCCATTTCTAAAACAACTCGTTATTTGACGCTTTAAATAGATATAATACTTTAAGAAAGTAAAAATTTTAAACCTATAACTACTGTAAAATCTCGATTTTAAGCTTCCCTCCAATTCTTTCAAAAGCAAAAGAAATGAAATTTGAAGGGAGCATGTAATCGGAAAATACTTTTTTATCCCTAATTTAGGGGTAAATCAGAGACATCTCACACTTTCACATTTCAAAAATTTCCGATAAATATTATCTGAATGCCTTCTACATAAAATTCCCATCAAACCAAAAATCCTAAACAAAATTTAAATGCTCAAATTATTTTTTTCAAGTTTAATTCTTTTTATTTTTTATTTTACTGCAACAACATTTAATTAATCATGTAAGCCCCCCTCCCCAATCTACATATTTTTATTTTATAATATTTTACTAAACTTACCACACTGAAACTACAGAAAGATACATAATTTTTCTCTGTATGGTGAATTTAACCGATAGCATAAGTAATGATTATATTAACCTATGAATAAAATAATAATAAACATGTCAAAGGATAATTTTCCCTTGTGTTCACATGTGCCCGACTGCTCCACCGTTGGCGCACATGTGAACAATTATTTTAAATTTATAAAACTATTAAAAAAAGTAATAACTATAAAGCTAATTTTAAAGAAAATAGTTCGTAACGTTTTAGTAATAGTTCGTAAACGTAAAAAAAAAAAAAAAAAAAAAAAAAAAAAAGTTGTTTACTATACACAGTAGTTTTTGTGTATAAAAATTAACCCAGCTGCTAGAAAAAGATATGTTTATGTGAGTTGTTCACATGTGTTTCAGTTTTTCCTATATAACACTACAAGTGGAGGAAGGCAGTGGGCTAAAATTGTTTTGTTCTTGAGAAATTATTGTTCTTTGATTATTTATTTTTATTTATTTATGTAATTTTGCTTACATTCATTTTTAAGCCAAAATTCAAATACGTTTTCTTCTTTCTTTCTATCATTTTTGCTTTTGTTCTTCTTCCTTTCTTTCTTTGTTTGGTCCCAAAGAGAAAATCAAATGCTTCATTTAACTTATGACATTTTTTTCAATTTGGTGAGAAAATTTTAAAAAGCAATAAGTCTATGCAATACTTCAAATAAATCAATTTAATAGTTGTAATTTAAGGATGTATTTCAATCCAAACTGCCTATCTTCTGATTTATTTTTAAATTCATTTTTGCTCTCAAATGTATCAATCTGGCAAATTCTCTTATTTGGAAACTACATAATTTGCCGTGCTTATCAAATTGCAGACAAAAGCAGAAAATATTGCAAAAAATGCTGTCAAAGACGGCATTTCGAACCGAATTTTCCGAAGTGGGAGATCTGGGGGCGAAAAAAATGGTCGAACTGAAAAATTGTTCATAAACAAAATTCTAATTAATGGAGCGAATAATGAAATTACACGGTCACTTAAACATGTCTTCAAAAATCACCTCAGCAAGTTTCATGTATTTACTTTTAAAAATACACCTGTAAAGTCTCAGAAAATTTTTAGCTTTTGAGGGTGGAAAAATATTTTTTCGAGTACACCCTTAAGTGTGCTATCAAAGATTAATTTGGGCTGAACTATTACGTCTAAAAATGAGTAAGGTGATTTTCAAAATATTTTACCCCGCTCATCAACGGGAAACATTCAGGGTCTTTTATAAATATAAAAACATAAAAGATGCAAACATGGTTTCTTCGAATAGTTTCTTTTTTTCTTCCTTTTTTTTCTTTCTTTTTATTATTGTTATTTTTTTTTTTTCATTTCCGCTAAATTTATTTTGAACTATGACGATTTTTTTTTTTTTTAATGATGACAGTTTCTGACCTCCTGTCTATTCAGTAAAATTTGGATCCAAATCCCATTCAATAGCAAACCAAATAGATGTTTTGCATTAGATAACATACCCCTCCTCCCCCTCCCTCCTGCTTAGCAACGTCAAACTTTAACTGTATTAATTAAAGAAAGAAGGCAGAATAGCATGAATTTTCTACATTTTTAAAAATTTTGCTAAGTATTAAAGTTTAAGATCAGCATAATTTAAAAAATTAGATATTTAATAATGAAAAAAAATCTTTAAAGAATGCTTCTCAGAAACAGCTATGAAAGCAAAAAATAACATTATATAAAATACTATGGGTAAAAAGTATATTCTTTTCATTTTACTATTTGTGGAAGTTAATTGTCAATTTTCCTGGTGTCGGAAACAAGCATCATTCTTAAACGATATACAACCCCCTAAACAAATCTTATCACTGCGATCTTTTTACCGTGAAAGGTTATCATAATTATCGTATGCATCTCATACGAGCCAAGTAAAACGCCAAGGACATCTTGGAGGGGGAGATCGTGCATTGCAGGAAAGAAATGAATGAAAACCCCAGCTCCGAACGGACCGACTAATGTACCCGTTCCACTTTTTCTAATCCAATATTTAATAAAATCAATATTAATTCCATATTAAATGATAAAAACTGTCAATTTCCTATTAATAATATTCATATATCTAAAACCTTTAAGTATCCTATATCTATCGGTAGAACGATTTTTAACTATAATTCTTTCTCTAAATCTTCTTTTGATGCTAGTACATTACCCTGTATATGCAATGACCCCTCTCTACAAAAATATATAAATAAAGATCATGTACATATTATTACTGGTAATCTTAATCTAGTAGATGATTTACAACTTAGAAGAATTATGGGTTATGGGACCAAGTACAGAATTCCATCCAAATTAAACATTAAATCTATCATAAAACAATTTACCTATGATATAAATATATTTATTTATAAACTTGCAATTTATTATAATAAACCCATTGAATATTTTAATCAATGGAAAATATTAGTTATCGATAAATTAACCTGGTCCTTAAAATATAATATTTCACACCTAGAATATGTAAATACACAGCATCTGTTTAAGCAAATCAATAAATTACAACAAAACTTTATAATAACTTATGTTGATAAATCTCCAAATAATTATGCAATTATTTGTAAATCGTATTATCATCAACTGCTTAAATCTAGTAAATCTAATAATAACACATTCCAAAAAATTAATGATAACTTACTTGCCAATAATCTTAAAAATTAAAGGATTCTATAAATTATTAGACATTAACCCTACTAACTTTAAATATCCTTATCTAGTCCTTATACCCAAATTTCATAAGCATCCTGTTAAATTCAGAACTGTTACAATTGGTTGCAATACTTACAATAATGCTGCTAATAAACTTCTATTAGTAATACTTAATCAAATATATAATATTACAATAAAAAGTGATAATACACATTGCATAAAAAACAGTTATGAACTGGTCCATATTATGAAAAATCTTAAATGTATAAAAAATATCACTACTTAAGATTTTAAGGATTTATTTAATAATAACGATTTATCGGATTTACATAATATCATAAATGAGCTTTTTAAAAAATATCAACACGAGTTGGATATATCACATAATATCGATTCTGATTATTTTCATACCTTATCCAATTTCATTATCTATAATAATTTTATCATGCATGATAACAATATATATATTCAAAATGTTGGTATACCACAAGGTGGTAGTACATCTAGTGTATTATCTGACTTATACTTATATTACTATGAACGTCATTATTTAAATAATAAAATACATTTATATCGATATATAGATGATGTAATTTTAATTGATACTGATAACACCTGTATATCTCAATTCCCTGTTGATTATCCTTTTAATCTAGAACTTTCAAAAAACCTACTTTTTAATAATACAATCAATTTATTATATATTAAAATTATATTAAAAGAGAACAAATTTATAACTGATATTTATGACAAAAGGAAAGCATTTAATTTTAAAGTTAATACCTTTACTAATTTTAAATCATGTCTTCATAATTCTGTATATCGTAATATAATACTTAACCATTTATATAGAATAAAATGTCTATGTTCTTCCCATTTAATTAATACTAACATTAAAAAGCTTGTACATGATGCTATAAATAATGGTTATCCTAAAAAATTCATATATTCTTTAATTTATAATTAGATATTACATGATCTTATAATTAATTCTTTGCGTAAAAAATGTATAAAAAATTATAAAACATAAAAATAATAATAAAAAATTAAAAATTAAAAATGTTAAAAAGTAATAAAAATATATATATATAGGTTGGTTGGGTGGGTAGATGTTAGAGTACGGAGGTGGGTGGTGTTGTCTGGATAAAACGCAAAGGTTAATTATATATATATATATATATATATATAATTGAGAGTGGGTTATTCATTTTAACATAATTTTTAAACTGTTTAATTGACACCAATATATGGATATTTGTCTAGTTATATCTATAGTTAAATAGCTATATTTTAATTATCAAATTAATTTTAATGTTATTGATATAATTTTTGGTATTATTATTAAAAATATCATTACTATTATTATTATTATTATTATTATTATTATTATTATTATTATTATTATTATTATTATTATTATTATTATTATTATTATTATTATTATTATTATTAAATTTTTACTTATTTTTATTTTATTTTATTTTATTTTATTTTTATTTTTTAATTTTTATTTTATTTTATTTTATTTTATTTTTTAATTTTTATTATCCTATATTAAGATAATGAGTTTTTACCATGTAAAGTCACAATAAATGTTACTGATTAAAGTAACAAAATGATATTTTAAGTTATATGTTAATATGAATGTTATCTCTTAATTCTAATTTTAATTATTTTATTAATTTAATTTTATGTTAATATCGATTATTAATTATTTTCTCCGGTTCAATTATATTTCCATTCAGCTTTATCTTTTTTGTTTGTTATGGATAACTATTATTTTTACTTACTTTCAACTCCTTTTTGTAAAATATCTTTGTTCCTTGTTTAATAATTTGGTTTTTGTGTGCTGGTAGCCCCAAATACGTATTATTTTGCTATTTCATGGCTAATACGTGGATGAAACCGCACACTTCATTTGTAGTTCCAGAGCATTTGGGGCCTGATGATTCTGCTTTTGGAGCTACAAATTCTATTTGCATTCATTTTGTTTATTTAATTTTTCAGATTTACTCGTTACACTATTTTTTATTTTATTATAATTCAATTAAATTCTAATTCTTCGTTTTGGTTTATTGTTTTATTGATAAAATCCATTCGTGAATATGTATATTACAAAGAATTTATTTATAAGTCTCAAATTTTAGTCTTTGAAAAAAATCATCATCCAAATGGTTGTTATAATTTGCCCAATAACATTATTATTATTATTATTATTATTATTATTATTGTTGTTGTTGTTGTTGTTGTTGTTCTTATTATTATTATTATTATTATTATTATTATTATTATTGCTATTTTCCCAATTAATAAACCGATATATAGATTTAAAAAAAATCCTAACAATAGAAAAAATCGTGCAGTAAAGGGTTAAGTTTAAACTCTAAAAATATTGATATGTTCTCGTACTTTCCTCGGAATTTTCACTCCTTTATACGTGGTTGTGATTGTGTTTACTGCTGAAATTAGGCATTAAATGTTTTTCGTTTATTATAATTTTCGAGTTACCAGAGCCATGGATGCCTCGGAATTCGGAAACCCGACTATTCGATAGCGAGTACCGGAATGAGTTTTGAATCACTTCAGTGCTCTTGTGAACAAACACATCTGTGACTCGAGAATGGCGGATCTGAAAGGTGACACCGTTTTTTATCGGCCTCTTCCTCACTCGAATTCGTCTCCTTTTACACGAGACAATTTTTCTTCGTTTCAAATCATCTTTCCTAAAAGAATGTGTCACAATGAAAGATACTATCCGACCAAAGAACGAGCGGATAACAAGTTCGGTTTTATAGTCGACTCCGTATATGTAATAACTTTTGTAAATCAAAATTTTTATATGATACATTACCATTTTACATTACACCATTTTACGTTACCATTTTTGTAATGTAACCACATGTGTGGGATAAATCGCGCCCCGTTTTGTCTCCCTTATATTTTTGCTTAAGTACGTTTTGACTCTTTACTGAATAATTTTTTTTTTCTGTTTTTAGGATTTTTTTTAAATTTATATATCTAATTAATAACTGGAAAATAGTAATAAAAAATAAATTCCAGATAAAATTTTATATTTTAAGTCGTGTAACCTATGTACACGGTCAGGCTTTTTAAAATGTTGTTATAACTATATTTTGAAACTAAATGAGATTAAATAAAATAATTTTATCTGCTTAATACTCTGCAATTTTTATATATTAATATTTTTTTATGCAGTAAAAATAATGAAAATAAATCTTACCTTAATACAGTCGACTCTCGTTAATTCGAACTCGTCGGGACCACCAGAAATGTTCGAATTATCCGAAGTTCGAATTATGGAAAGTATGAGAAGAAAACGTGCTTAAAATAGTACAATTACAAAGGAATTAATATTATAGTGTTTTTAAAATTTATTTCGTCTATTATCATTAGTATATGACTTAACATTAAATTAAAGTATATAAATATATAAATTAATTAAGATATTAGAAATAAGCACGATAGAAAAAAAAAAATGAGGTTTCACTGATGGACAGACGAGGCACCAAGAAAGTGGATATCAAATGGATGCAATTATATGTATACTCGTTCAGAACAATTCTCACAAAAATCAAAGAAAGAAAATTATTCAAAGTATCTGAAGTCCGTGAGAAAGAAAGAAAATAATGAAAAATCGGAATTCTCGTTATTCGAATTAAACGAAGTCAAGAGAAAATGAGTTCGAATACATAAATAATTTTAACGTTATTCTGCAATTGAAAATTTCGGGACTTCGTGTTTACTTCGAATTAAGCGAAGATTCGATTTATCCGATTTCGAATTAACGAGAGTCGACTGTAGCTTGATCGCATTCCCCCCCCCCCCCCCCGAAAAACAAATTCTAATCTTTTGTCAAATGCGGGGAAAAATAAGTGTTTTACCATTATTTGTATTGTTCTTGATCACTTACAGAGGTCATATTAGCCAAATTCATAGCACCTAATGAAAATTATGTTTCTAAGTGCATGCCAAATATGGCACGTGTGCAATGAAGGTTTGAAAGCAAATTTACAGATCTATATTGTAAAATACATCAATACTATTTCTTTTAGGGGAAAAAACATGCTTTTCATATTTATTTTCAGATTTTGCAGCAATTTCTAAAAAAATGTTCTTTTTTTTTTCCTTTTATAGGAAATAAACAAACGATTTGTTTTATACATTAAAACGTGAATTATTTCACAAAGTTGATATTAATTACATTTAATACTTTTTCATCAATATACATATATAAGTAGCTTTTATGTTACTCTTTCATTAAAATTATTTTAGTGTATGTTATCACGTAAGAAATAAACGTATCGAAATGAAACGTTTGTATACGCGCGGGAATATTTAATCCCAAAATCTATATTTATCTCCTTTTAAGAAAAAGAAAAGACATCTCTTCACTCACCATTTCTCAACCTTCGACTTGAAAGGTACAAGGCAAATCCAAAGCGTCCTCAAGTTTTTTTTTTTTTTTTTTTTTTTTTCAAAGAAAAAAAAGTGATTGGGCTGAGTTTACTTCTAATGCGTGTGCTTAGAAGTTAATATGCAGGAAAATGTGATATTATGAATCATATTGTCACGCTGTTGAATAATAATTAAAAGGATCAAAGAAGGTATATTTTTAAATAGTTGTATCTAGATATTATATATCTATATTATAAAGGTCGAACATGTTCACTCGTAACGCTGATGTCATTTTTATGATAATAACGATCAATATTAACGATATAATATTAAAGAAGAAAGACTCCCAGTCACAAGAAATTCATTGACAGCAGCAGTCAATGAATTTTTCGTTATTTTTTTGTAGATCAAAGAGACACGTTTGTAGAAAAATAAAAAATGCTATAAGATTCTGAATCAGTTCAATAACGATGTTTGCTAATTTCAAGCTTGTGCAAAGAAATGATCAGCAAATGTCAGCAAATTACAATTTGACCGGGAAAAGAAAATGAAATAGTTTTTGGCTCAGAGGCTATCACAGCCTGAGAGCTTATGTGCCCACCCGTTCTGTATGTATGTACGTGCGTACGTACGTAACGCGATAACTCATGATAAAAATATCGGATTTACATGAAATTTTGAATATAGGCTTCTTATGATAAGACGCTTTCCTGATTAGTTTTCAGAGTTCATTCGATAAGTATAAGAAGTTAAACGGGGGCTATTGCCCCTCTCCTTAATTTATGTAAGTGGGTTTTTCATGCAGAATTAGTAGATTTCGTTCAAATATTAGATGTAGGATCATTCTAATGAGGTGCCTCCGTGATTAGTATTGGGCGTTTATTGGATAAGTTTAAAAAGGGGAATGGTGGAGGTAATTCCCCTCCCCTCGTCTTAATTTAGGTTTTTTACGCAAAATTTACTGATTTGCTTCAAATTTTGTATTTAGGTTTATTTTGAAAAGGCGCTTCCCTGATTTGTTTTTGGAATTCACTGGATAAGTATAAAGGAAGGATAGGGGAAACTACCCCTCATAATTTATGTAAATGGTTTTTCATGCAGAATTAACCGATTCGTTACAATTTTTGGATACAGTTCACAGTAATAAGAAGCTTTGCTCATTTGTTGTGGTCTTCTTTTGTTAATTATAAAGTGGGGCACAGGCGATTTTCTACCACTTAAGTTAGCTAAATAGAGTTTTATGCAGACCTATTCTATTTGCTTTAAATTTTGGATGTAGGATCTTTCTGATAAGTTGAATTTCTGAACAGTTTTGGAGGTTTAATGGTTAATTATAAAATAGGGAACGGGGGACAACGTTTCTTAAATTACATAAATGGGTTTTTATGCAGAATTATTCGACTTGCTTCGAATTTTGGATACAGGTTTGTTACATGATAAGGCGTATCCCTGATTAGTTTTGGGGCTTCAATGATTAAGTATAAAGAAGGGAAATGGGAGGGTACTTCCTTCCTTTTTTTTTTTTTTTTTTTTTTTTTTTTTTTGAAAAGCATTATTATATAAGGCTGTAATAAACATTTAGTCTGCATAGCCTGCGAGCTCTATGTCATCAGTTTAAGTGGGCATCATTTTTTTTTATTTAAAATTCAAATCTCAGGTCTCTGATATGTAAAATTAAGCCTCTTAATCAACTTCTAAAATCATCTTTCATTTTCTGCTCTTATTTTGCTTTGTTTTAAATAGTATTTTTTTAAATTAATATTATTCTTTGGGAATATTTGAAAAATTATTTCACAATATCTTTTCAAATTATATTAAACAAATAAACTTTAAGGTTCAGCGATTTTAATTTTGTAATTTACATTTCAATTTTTATCATTAAAGTTTTTTTATTTGTTTGTTTATTTAGCATATTTTTTTATTTATTTTTCACAGTTAGAAGAGTTATATACATTTTCTTTTTAATAAAGCAACATCTTTAATATTTCTTTTTATGTAATATCGGTTTAAAACTTAAAAGAAAAAATAAACTTAAAAAAAAATCAATTTTGTGTTAGTCGAAAAGATTCCTTTGTTTCATTTGTTTCCTTCAGTTTGCAACGCCGCGCTGTGTCGCGTCGCTTTCTTCAGAGATCAATTTTGAAAAAAAGTAGAAGAAAGGCGGGAAAGAAAAAAAAAGAAAAAATAGACGCACTTCTAGAAACTTTTTTATTCTTTTCTGACTTTTGTTTTTATCGCTGTGTGCTGAAACATCAATACTGCTCCTAAAACATTACATTTTTCTTAAAATGATGCCTTTTAAACCAATGGATATGGTATGAAAGTAGATAATTAAGCTATGTACTTCAAATACACCGTAATAAATAATAATAATAATAATAAAAACGGACGATTTTACGGAAGTAGTACTGGTAATCTGGACGCCAGTACAATTTACTGTTTTTTAAGGGAAAATGTTCGTAAATTCTAGAAAATTTTTCGTATATTTCTAGAATTTAAGGGAATTTTTCCGTTAAAAAACAGTAAATTGTACTGGCGTCTAGATTACCAATAATAGTTCCGTAAAATCGTTAGATTTTACAGTGTAGAGTAAAGTCATATGACATGAGACATATATAGACCTAAAAAAAGGAGGCCGTCCAATTAACATTAGAACGTCATGAAATGTTTCACAATTTTAATAAAAACTTCTTAACACCAGAATTTTATTTAAAACTATTTTATCTATTTATTCAACAAAGCTTACTCCCTAGTCTAGTTTAAACTTAGTCTAGTTATATTTCTTTCAGGTCTGGTGTACTATTAATAGTATATGCCTTTTAATTGAGTATTATTTTGTTTTAACCAATTCTTTTGTTTTTGTTTACTTGTAGTGATTTAGTATGTGTCTAGTATTTAATACTTAGCATTTAGTAATATTAATGATAATAAAAATCTGCTTAATTTTCTTTGTACCGTCTGAAATTTTTTTATTTTAAAAATACGAGGTGGAACCCGTCGAAATTCGACCAAAGAAAATGTTTAAGAAGGAACTGTTTTACTGGCTTATAATAAATTTACAAAATTAGTTACAGTAAAAAATGCCTTTTATATTGATCAGTCTAACTCTCAAACAAATATTATTTTAAGCTAAAATTAACAAAATAATGTTTCTATAAAACTCAGTTTATCCAAATTATTAAAACTAAACTTTAATTGCATATGTAATCAGTAAAATATAATAAAGATCAGTTATTATGATGAAATTATCAATTGAGGCTCTTATGTTTGGTATAAATGCGAATGAAAAAAAATCCAAATTGACACGATCACAGACGATATATGTGACATACTATACGCATTTTCATGTCTATTTTTTTTTTTCAATTTTAAGAGAAATTGAGTGGTTATGTTGCCACAATTGCAAAATTGGTACTAAAAACTATAAAAAAAATTAATATCTCAAAAATAAATTGAGATACAGCTTTCATTCAAATTGCACTTAAAAGTGCATTTTTTTCTATATACGACGATGTAAAAATTAAAAATGTGCAATGTTTAGCAGTGAAAAATTCGCAGTAGCGAAAATTTCAAAGCCGAAACTGTATGGGAAACTGTTGCCATTCGCAAAATGACATATGCGTTACGCACAGATACGTTTGGCCTTTATAATATAGATATTTCACTCTTTAACTATAAAATAAAGGTTACTTTCTTGAAAGAAACGTGTATAATAAAGCGAAAAAAGTATTAAAAAGTTGTAATATAAGTTAAATCTTATTGTAATACAGTATTTTCTAAACATCTCCAAAAACTCTTTCTCAGACTATTGCCATATCAATATGAATTAAATTGTACACAAAACAACAACATTCGTTATCTTTCAGACAACGAAATGCTAGTTAAACTCTAATTAATCGATTTGGATAACTACTGTTAATATTATACACAAAAAAAGTAATTTTTTCTAAAAATTAAAAAAAAAAAAAAAAAAAATCGGATCTGAAGGGGTTGGGAAAAGTTCTATAATTACGAACAAAAATATTCGATAACCGTTTCCAAGTCACCCAATATTCCGAAAAGTGTTCCTTTATTTATAGAAATCTCAAAAAAATAATTCATTTTCGAAGTTTAAATAAAAATGTATAAGAATCTATATATATATAATTACGCTAACGTATGTGGCACAAAAATCACGATTATGTGTTAATTGTTTAATGGCAAAATTAAAATGAAACATATCTTATGGATGACTGTGCAAAAGTTCTTTGGTTAAGATTTAGGCGTGGCAAATTGAATTTATTTATGCTTTGTTATACAATTATGGAGCTTCAAAATATCATTATTTTTATCATTTTCTGTTCTTTTTACTTAAAAATAGTAAATAAAAGTCATGAATTTTAAACTTTCAGTTTCAAATTTAAGTTATGTATTATAAATAAAATTAGTGAAAGGATTATATTATTATATTTTAAATAATTAATGAGATACGAAAAAATATCACGGGTACAATATTTGGCAATTTATTATTTGCGCCGGGCTAGCATAAAAATACTGAGTTCTTGATTTATCAGCATAGATGTCATATATGCACCAAATTGACGCGTTGTTTTTCTGTCGCCAATTTGGCGAAAACTTCATTTTCAAATACCAGTTACATATATTTTTTTTTTAACTAATTTTTATTATTTAAAAAACGAAATAATAATTTTTAAAAAGTTTTGTTAATAATTATAAAATAAAACAATTTATATCACGTTAAAAAAGAAAATAAAAGAAAACAAACAGTTTATTAATAAATAAATAACAATAGCCGGGTTACCATGTGAGCCACATATAATTACCATATTGTTGCAATTATGCCAATGTGGTGCGTATATAACATCTGTGTCTGTTCCTCTCGCAGAATCTTCTAATTTGGCAAAAAATTGAGCAGTTAAAATAAATTATGAATAAAAGCAATATGATTTAATGCTTAGTATACATTCAAATGGGAGACCAAACTGGTCGCCAAGAGCGGCTAGTATTTTTTTATTAGCAACCCTTAATAATCGGAATTGTTTTCGAGTAGCTTTTACAATGCATTAATCAGTTCAGTTCTCTCTAGCAGTAAATCTGTTTTTTGTATGCTATCAATTTTCAATTAAGCGTTTTCAGCTGCATAGCTGAAATTGGGTATGCAATTATAAAAATAATAATAATAATAATAATAATAATAATAATAATAATTTTAATTTTAATGTTAATGTTAATTTTGTTAATTCTATCTGTTTTTTAGTAAAACATGTATTGTGAACAAAAAACTATTACTTATAACATCCGAAAAGCCGATTTCTAGGTAGAGAGAACTGATAAAGATGAAATCACACACTTTATTTGTAGTTCCAAAGTATTTGTGGGCCTAAGGATTCTGCTTTGGTTCTGCAAATTTCATTTGTATTTATTTTCAATTTTTTTTCATGTTTCAATGTGATAATTTTGTAGTAAATTCAATGGTTTATACATTGTTTTACGTTTAATTTATAAATATATTTATTTATTTCATTTTTAAGATAAATATGCTTTTGTAAGGTTTAGAAAGATAAAGGAACGCTTTTCGGATTCTTGGATGACTCGGAAGAGGTTATTATATACTTTCGTTCGTGATTATAATATATTTTCATAAATATAAAAAATCTGTCTTTTTACCGTGCAAGAAAGACAAGTAAAGAAAAGATAAATATTTGACAGATTTTTTTTACATTCTAAAAGGTTTGAATGTTGCTAAATATGGTTGTCATCCTTTCTGGAAGTAAAAATATTAGGAATTCCAGAAATTATAGATCAAAATGAATAAGATGTCAGCAATTGGATCAATAAGCTGTCACAGATGTGCTGAAGAAATATATTAAGTCAAACGGAAAGTTCTGTCATGTGATGTTGTTTCACAATTACTTTTTTTTTCTTTTTAAATTCTTATTTCTTCTTTGGCTTCACTTTTTTGAATATTTAAAATTCGCATAGTTTTCACGTTTCACATTAAGGTAAAAACAATGGGAATTTTCTTATTTTAAAAAAGTGGTGCCAGTGAAGAAATCTGAATTTCAAAAAAGTAAGCGTGAAATAACTTTATACGATAGAACTTTCCGGTTGGTCTAATCTTTATATATATAATTCTTCTGTGGATGTGTATGGCACTGAACTCCTCCTAAACGACAAAAACTAATAAAGTTAGTGATTTTTCGCTAATTAAAAGTGCTGAATAAATTCGCTGAATAGAGTGCGGACAGAATGGCTAAGTGGTCTAAGGTGCCAGATTTAAGCTCTGGTTCTCGAAGAAAGAGATAGTGTGTTCGAATCCCACTCCTGGCTTACATGTATGATTTACAATAACTTTTCCTGTATTATAACTTTAATTAACCGACTTCAGAAAATCGTTAACTTTTAACTAAGAAGAGAAAAATAAACTTTTCTATCAAAAATTGAATCAAATTCAATAAAAAGAATATTGCCCAGTTAAACTGATAACATTGAGCTCACAGGCTACGCATACTAATTGTACATTACAACCTTGTATTTTCGTTAATTCCGTTCGAAAAAAAATTAAGAAGGGGAAACAGCTCTCCCCTTTCTCCTTTTTTATACTTAATCATTGAACCTCCTAAACTATCAAGTACATGCTTTATCATATTAAAAAATCTATATCCAAAATTCAGAGCAAATCGGATAATTCTTAATAAAACCCATTTATCATTTATATAATTTAAGAGGAGTTATTCCCCTCTTTTATACTTAACCATTAAACTTCCAAAACTATTCAGAGATTTGAACGAAATCTGACACTTCTGATTAAAAAATCCATTTATACAAGTTAAGGGGAGGGGCATTAGAACCCCTGTTCCCCCTGTTTATACTTATTCAATGAACACCTAATAACAGCCACGGACTCGCGTCATCAGAATGATCCTATATCTAAATTTTGAAGGAAAACTGTTAATTCTGCATGAAAATCCCGTTTATATCAATTAAGGGGAGGGGCATGAGCCCCCCGTTGCCCCTGTTTATACTTATTCAATGAACACCTAATAACAGCCACGGTATCGCCTCATCAGAATGATCCTATATCTAAATTTTGAACGAAAACTGTTAATTCTGCATGAAAATCCCGTTTATATCAATTAAGGGGAGGGGCATGAGCCCCCCCTTTGCCCCTGTTTATACTTATTCAATGAACACCTAATAACAGCCACGGTATCGCCTCATCAGAATGATCCTATATCTAAATTTTGAACGAAAACTGTTAATTTTGCATGAAAATCCCGTTTATATCAATTAAGGGGAGAGGCATGAGCCCCCCGTTCCCCCTGTTTATACTTATTCAATGAACGCCTAATAACAGTCACGGAATCGCCTCATCAGAATGATCCTATATCTAAATTTTGAACGAAAACTGTTAATTCTGCATGAAAATCGCGTTTATATCAATTAAGGGGATGGGCATGAGCCCCCCGTCCACCCTCTTATACATATCGAATAAACTCCAAAAACTAATCAGGGAAGCGCCTTATCAGGATATACCTATATACAAAATTTCAAGTGGATTCGATATTTTTATCATGAGTTATCGCGTTACGCACGAACGCACGTACATACAGAACGGACGGGCACCTAAGCTCTCAGGCTATGATAGCCTGTGAGCTAAAAACTACTGCAAAGTGAAAAATAATTTCTTCACATAATTGTAATAAGAAATTAAATTAAGAGCGTAGTATTTATCATGAGTATTATTATATTTATGTATACATTAATTTGATTTTTTGGAGTCGGTGCCAGGACAACGTCTGTCGGGTCCGCTACTATATTAATGAAAATAAAAGCACTCCGATTAACTTATAAAAGAAAATAACTGTCAACAGTGATACCAGTAGCACCACTCATATTAGACAGTAAAATAGTCTTTTAAAAAACTTTACAAGAAAATCCGCCAGCCAGAACATCAGAAAGATCCGTTTTGAAACGTTGAGTAGAGATCTGCACGGGCCGGGTTCGGACCGGTTTCTATTAACGGCATTCGGGTCGGGCCAGGCTTGGGTCTTAACTTTTTCCCTGAAGTGTCGAGCCGGGCCTAAAGTATTTTTTCCGTACGAAGACGAGACTGATTTCATTCTCCTAGTCTTCACGGACCAAAATAATCAGTTCCTGTTGAATCATCCCGTATGAAAATCCTTTTCTCGACGTGGCCAAGTCTGTTCATAAATCAGCAAAATTTGGCTTGATCCAAAAATTTTTGCAAAAAATGCATATACTTTTAAGTCGTCATTATTCTACAATTAAACATTAGAATTTATTTTTTTTAAAGAGTCGTAGATTATTAGGCTTTTTTAAAATAGAATTAAAACATGAAAAAAAAAAAAAAAAAAAAAAAAAAAAACATGATTAATACGGATTTTTTTTTAAACTGAAAACTGCAAATTTCTTTTAAACTGTTCATCCATGCAAAATGAATACAACAACATGAGAGAAAAAAAATATGTTAAACATTTACATCTGCTAAGAAGGAAACGCATTTTTTCCTTTCCAATGAGATTCTGTCTTAAAAGATTTTACTTTTACCATTTACCATATTTTAACTTTCGGGCCGGGCTCAGGCCTGGAAATTTCGTCCCGTGCAAACCTCTAACGTTGAGTAATAGGTCAAATGCGAATTTTTCTCGCATACAAAGGGTCACGTACGTACAATAAATTTATTAATTACTAATTATGGTTTATATTATGATATATTGTTGAAAATAAAATTAAAAATTTGTGTAAAAAAAAAAAAAAAAAAAAAAAAAAAAAACTTTGAATTATACTATGAATTTTTTCAGCATTTTTTTCTAGCATAAAAACTTTATAGAAAAACTGCCAGCCAGGAAGACATCAGTAAAACCCATTTATTCTACAGAAGGGAGGAGAGGGCTTTTAAAAAAATTAATTTAGAGAAAGGAAAACTGTCAAGAAAGAAACAAGTAAAAACTATTTATTTTACAGGATAAAAATTCTAAATAATAATAATAATATAATAATAATAATAATAATAATAATAATAATAATAATAATAATAATAATAATAATAATAATAATAATAATACTAATAATACTAATAATAATAATAATAATAATAATAATAATAATAATAATAATAATAACCGTACAATAAATACATAAATTATTAACTGTATTTAAAAATAATAATAAGACCGATAAATAATAAATAATAATAATAATTTCCTGGGAGGGGGCATTTCATTGCTCCGGGGGAGAATATCTGGCCTGGGCGACCCCCTGAATTCATCACTGGCTACGATTAAAACCTAACTGTCAAGTACTGTTAAACATTGAAAAAAAAAAAAAAAAAAAAAAAATGCTGGGAACATATTAAATCAGCCGGTGCGTGTTTTTTTTTTTGTTTGTCTGAATAATATTTATATTTGAAGAGCTCGTGACACATTACAAACCGCTTTTGTCAACTAAAATACAATTTTTTATTGTCAAATGCCTACTTTTTTAATTAAAAATCTTTGTCGGTACATTAGGTTTTACTCAAATAGTAATTTAAGAGATGATAGAAGACCATTGATTGTCTTCAATCATAAAATCAAATCCTTTTTGCTGCATACCACCTTTATCATTTGAAGTCTTCAAACAGTAAACAACGGATTTTGATGATTTGTTTACGTGTATTTTCTATGTTATTGACTATTTTGGAAGATACTGTTTAAAAAACACCACTGCCATACAAAACTTTTTTAATTATTTTATTTTATAAATAATTTGTCACCAGCGCCGATCTCGGTCCGGTTCAATACATTACGCCACTATTCAACACTATCTGCAAATATGATTTCACAACAAAAACTGCCTTCGAGCAGAGAAATTACTTTTAGTGCTCATAACCCTTTCGCGACGGGAGCCTTTTGCGAAATTTTTAATGTTTCGTCACCGGTTTTTTAAAACTTAAATTTGTGCCTTTTTAAATCGAGAAAATGCTCCGATTAAATAAGCCATATTTTATAGTAAAATTTTGCTGGTGGGGATAAACAAGGATTCTTAAGCCATTTGCGCATGTATAAGTGTCGCTCGTCCTCAAAGGGTTAAAGTATCCTCACATTTTATAAGTTTTCCATTTTTGTGAATTTTTTTAACACGTTTGCACTGTAAATAAAAAAATCTGTAAGTTTATTGAGATTTTTTTAGGGAAACTGGGATGCCTAGGACTTTTTATGTTACTGCAAGCAGAGTTATAAATAAAACTATAGTACGATTACTGAAACTTTATTAGATTTTTCATGTAAAGCTACAGATTTCTATAGTTTTACGAAAACTATAATTTTTTAGATTTACATCTTTTTCTGTACAATGTACCGATTAAATTTTAGTAAGTGTGTAGATTCCTGTAAATTTACATCCGTAAAATTACCGATTGGCACACTAGTACCAGTGGACTGGTACCCCTGGTCCGCTGGCAAGGGAGGGAAGGAGGGTGCAACAAAAGGAATTGCATATTTTGAGAATCAATCAATTAAATTTTCTCTGATTTTGAAAATAAAAAAAGAACTAGTAACATTTATTATTAGCAGTTATTTTAAAATAACTAAACACTAATAATACCTAGGAATAAAAAAATTCCATATTAAACTCGATCCTATACGCATAAATATAAAAGTTTGAATCTAGAAAAGTTTGAAGCATAGCCATTTGAATCTTTCAGTATTTTCAGGCTTTTATATGTGCGCCATACCTTTTTTTCACTGCAATCATTATCTGGCTTTTGCTGTAAAATGTAACATGATTTTAGTGCTCCTTCATAAAGTTTGTCCTTAATTTATGATATTGTATCTCAAAAAATTTTACGGTCTACAGGCACTGTTATTCCAAATATCTAATTCCTAAACCGTTTGTTTTAGAAGTATAGTAACAATAACAATATCAAATAAATATAAAGAAAAAAAATTAAAATATTAAAAAAAGAAAAACACTCTTTTATACGGATTAAGTATTTATCTTGAAAAAAATATTGAAAATTATCTTGAAAGTATTTATTTTGATTTATGAATTGACTTAAATTCATAACTTTTCTAAAATGTTTTTGTTCAAATAAGTGAATATGATGTGGACACTAAATGTATGTAGACTGGTATGTACTGGCTCTGCTCGGTGTAAAATTAGAATGTTGGGCCAGAGCCCGGCCTGTTTATATTTTTGCAGTTCTAGGTCCGGTCCAGTCCGTACAAAAATCAGTGAAAACAAGCCCGGCCCGGTCCGATCTGACCCAACATAATTTCTATTATTTCGAGAAAATTCCGATTTTTAACATATAATAAAGATTTTTTTAAAGAATAATGCATACATATTTATGGGACAGTTTTACAGTATATTTTACAGAAAATACATAATAGTAACATTAAAGACTACTTACACTTAGATTCTTAGACTTTCAACATTCAAATAAGGATTCATTAAAAAAATTAGTGCACTTTAGAATAAAAGAGAAAAAAGATAGTTAAAAAAATCACAACTTTTGAAGCTGTAGAGTAAAAGTACATTTAGGAAAATATTTCTACATCATTTATTAAAGATTCTTTTCAAATGCAAATGAGCTACTTTCTGATACATTTCTAAATTCATTTCTTTTCGGAAATGCATAAGATTAACAGACGTTCTTATTCAGAAACCATGTAATCGAATGGTGTAATACATTTTTTTGATAAAAAATAATATATCTTTAAGAAAATACTGTCAAAGTTAGTCTTTAGAACTGAATACGTTAACAGAAGTTCATTATGGCCATTGATACTTTTACAAAACATACTGTCTGCCTTACACGCTTGAGAACAATTAAGTCCAGTTCCGGCCGACTCGATTATATAGAAAAATAATGCAAGGCCTAATCTCAACCCGGCGCGAGGCTGCTAAAGTATTAAGTCCGGGTTAGACACAAAGTCTCCGAAGACGATCTTTACTGGAAAAGCTATTTTTCTATATTGATGTTGTCAAACTAGCATCGGCTTGGGACCACATTTATACTTATTTCCGTTAAAGCCATATTCATTGAAAATAACTCACATTTTATCATATTTACTTAAACTTTTTTTTATCGGCCCGACTCGTATGCCCCGTTTAAAGTTTTTGCCGGCCCGGGTCCGTGCAGACCTCTAAAAGTTACTAAAAGTTTTTTAGAAAACTAGGATTCTTAAAATTTTTTATGCAATAAAAACAGGAAAAATTCTTATAACAGATACACTTTTGCATTCTAAGTCAAAATATCTCTAAAGTTACTAAGAATTTCTTAGGAAACTGGGACGCCTAGAACTTTTTATGTAATTTCAACACAAGTTTCAGATAAAATTTTAATAAATATACTGTAATTTAGTAGATTCGTATATAAAGATGCAGATTTCAGTAGCTTTACAAAAACTAGTTTTGTAGATTCATATCATTTTTCTGTACAGTATACAGATAAAATTTTAGTAAGCATACAGATTTCTGCAACTTTTACATCTGTAAAATTTCTTTTATTATCCTTTCTTTTTTTTTTTTTTTCTTTACGATGTAGTTATTGGTAAAGAGCCGATATCCAGTACAGCATGTAAAATTAGACCCATCTACATAAATAACAACGTGTGTGATCTGTTACATGATTTTTGTTGTTGCCGTCACGTAATAATTTCTAGAAATCCCAGTTTCCAAAAAAAAAAAAATTTGTAACTTTACAATTTTTTTTTTTTTTTTTTTTTTTTTTTTTTAAGCGCAAGTCAGATTTTTTTTAATGAGAAATTTCATTTGAAAAAAAACTCATTAGATTTGATTTTTTTTTTTTTTTTTAAATAGCATTCAATAAACACTTTAAGCAGATAAATAAAATGTTATAAAAATATTAAGTATATATAATTGCCCTGAAAATTGCTAAATAAACCTTGGTTTATGATATTTCATTCTCCACACTTAAATTAGTTTCAATTAATAAGACAGCCATTAAATATAGATCCTAAACTATTAAAACATCTAGTATAAAAATAAGAAAAGTTTTAAAAGAAAATACTCTTTCAGAAACATTCAATGTTCATCTTCAAAATCATGTTTTTGAAGGTTTTCTACTGTAATTCCTGTTTTTAGGTGCGCTCATAAATATGTAAATACGTAGCATCTATAGTCGTCGTTCAGTCCGTCTATCCGTCGTATACACTATATTGCCATTGATTATTGGACACTTGCGATTTTAGACATTTTACTAAATATCTAGAAAAATACATGAAGAATCATCTCGAAACTCTTAGTGTATAAATATAATAGTATACGTCATACATCTCCGTGAAAATTTTTTACCGAAACTCGATAGGGGACCGTCAACAAATTAAAAAAGAATGAATATCTTTTGAATAACCCTGTCAAAACTAATGTAGCAAAAGCGCTCAAACTCTAGATTATGATTGAATGCCTTATTGTAATACACTGTGTTCATTTTTATGCAAATAGCATGCATACTCGCAGAGTAATTAAGGTTTTTATAAAAATGGCCCCAAATTTTTCTAAGTTTTTCCCTTATAATTTTCAGAGTTCTTAATATAAAATAATATTTTTTTCAGAAAATATGACAAACAACATTGCACACAGTAACCTGTAATCAGAATTAAAAAATAATAAAAATTGTATGAAAAATGAGTAGGTTTACTAAATAATTTTTTACTGCGCATGCGTCAAAGATATCAAAATTTCATTTGCATATTATGTTAGCTAAATGTATAGAGTAACTTTTGTAAAAGTCTCAAAATTATAGCTTGAAAATTCTGAAAGTAATCGTCTATAGAAAAAGGACAAAATCCGTTGTTTCCAAAATGAAGCAAAAAAATGAGGGATTTTATCCAAAAGTAGTCGTAACATCCCGTATTGTGTATTCTATATTGACACTAATCAATGAATATATGGATACAACCCCTCTTGTTTTTGCTTCATTTTGAGAATAACGGATTTTCAATTGACGATTATTTTCAGAATTTTCAAGTTATGATTTTGTGACTTTTACAAAAGTTGCTCTGTACATTTAGCTAACATAATATGCAAATGAAATTTTGATATCGTTGACGCATGCGCAGTAAAAAATTATTTAGTAAACCAACTCATTTTGTATACAGTTTTCATTATTTTTTAATTCTGATTACAGGGTACTGTGTGCAATGTTGTTTGTCATATTTTCTGAAAAAAATATTATTTTATATTAAGGACTCTGAAAATTATAAGGAAAAAACTTGGAAAAATTTGGGACCATTTTTATAAAAACCTTAATTACTCTGCGAGTATGCATGCTATTTGCCTAAAAATGAACAAGGCGTATTACAATAAGGCATTCAATCATAATCTAGAGTTTGAGCGCTTTTACTGCATTAGTTTTGACAGGGTTATTCAAAAGATATTCATTCTTTTTTAATTTTTTGACGGTCCCCTATGGAGTTTCGGTAAAAACTCTTCACGGAGATGTATGACGTATACTATTATATTTATACACTAAGAGTTTCGAGACGATTCCTCATGTATTTTTTTAGATATTTAGTAAAATGTCTAAAATCGCATGTGTCCCATAATCAATGGCAATATAGTGTATATAACAGAGCAAAAACCATCGAACCGAATCGTTTAAAATTTAAAATATATATATATTTATATATTTCTGTCGTATCATTTCAAATTTTATGAAAATCGGATATATATTTTAATTACAGGAACAATCAAAAGTACTCCATGACATTACGACCAATGGGAAAAAGATAGTTTCAAGTACAATTTAATGATATTTCATTTTTTCGAACATAATAAGATATACATAATAAGAACGTAATAATACTGAAGTATGTACTAAAATATACATTCTGTGCTGTAAAGAATAACTCTTATTTAAAGGGCCATACGAGAGTATTCCCTTGCATAGGGGAAAGCATTGTTTGGATCGAGCTTTAATTATATTAAGCTATTTTACATTTTATGAAATTTATATACGTTACAAGTTCACTAGAAGTTACTTCCTGCATAATAGGAAGCTGATACACAAAAGCTTATTATAGGGACACAAAACGATTGCGGCTACTATACTGAATCTGAAGTACTGTATACTATTACACCAAGATCTGAAAATTTTTTAAACTTCGTTATAGTTACAAACGCACCTCATTTGCCACGCTTGACGTGCTATTTCCGGCTTGTATGAATATTGCTTTCGAAAATTCCACATTTACAATTTCATTCCTTTCATATGAGAATTACTCAAACAAAGATTTTCAAAAAATTAACTTCGTATGATTTTATTGTGGGATATATGATTCCATATGCGTATATTTTAAAACTGCCTATTTTCTGTAAAAAAATACACCTAATTTTACTGTAATTTTTACGGAACAAACTGCTAGCAACATTGCTGCCAGCAGTTTTTGCCGTAAATTTAACGGTTTTTTTTTTTTTTTTTTTTTTTTTTTTATTTTACAGAGTAGTATTTGTTTCTCGATTATGGAAGTAACTATAATTTGGAAAGATTAATTATATTCATAAATATTTTATCAATTACTAGCCGACCCGCCCGGCGTTGTCAGAGTCCGTGATAGAATAATATTAATGCTGTTTTTATATATTTTAAACGAAAATTCAAATAAAAAGGTCTGCCAAAAAAAGTTATTTTTTTTTCCTTCTTTTTTTTTTCTTTTTCATGGATTGCCTTCGAATACATTCAAACTTGAAAAAAAAAAATTTATTATAGTCCAAACTTTTAAAAATTTTCATGAGTTATCAATATAATGTTTCTCAACACTGTGTTACAATCCTCAATATTAAGTGACACAGTATCGTTAAAGTAGTCAAAATATCAACTTATTTTTTTTTTAATATTAACTGAAAGCTTTTTTAACTGTGAATATTTTGACACCTCATTTTTACTTATACGATAATTATATCGCGAGATATTGTAAATGTTATTAATAGAGCCAGCGCAATTACCCATACAAATTAAATTTTTTAACTAATTTTTCACCGTGTTCATATTCTTATAACTTGCTTATTCTATAAACACTAAGGCTTTTTTGCTAATTTAAATAAAGGTTTGAATTTTTTTTTTTTTTTACTTGTTGGCTATAGGGCATTTGATATTTTTATGTATTTATTTAAGGGGGCTCAAGGGTTGAAAACTTTTCAAAAAATCGATTTTTTTATGATCTAGTTTGATTATTCAATTAATTCTTAACTCGATGCAAAAAACCGCATAAAATTATTTGCATTTTTAACGGAGTTATAAGCATTTATGTATCAATACTTTCATAGCCGCATCCATATAATTTCAACTTTAAGTTGATTTTTCTCAAAATTTGATTTTTGACGACTAACACCAAGATTTAAAAAAAAACTATTTGATGAAATGGCTTAATTTTTTTTTTGCAAGCATTAACATGATTATCTAGAGAATGAATTAAGGATATAACTATCACTTTAAAAAAAAAACATTATTAAAAAATCTCTCAAAGTTGAAAATTCAAAAAACCCCTAAAAAATACAGCTTTTTTTTCATTAAAAATACTCAAAATATTAAACTATCTAAAATATATTAATTCATTCTCTAGATAATGATATTATATGCATGCAAAAAAAAAAAAAAAAAAAAAAAAAAAATTAAGCCATTCCATCAAATAGTATTTTTTAAATTTTGGTGTTAGTCATCAAAAATCAAGTTTTGAGCAAACGCGACTTAAAGTTGAAATTATATGGATGCGGCTATGCAAGTGTTGATACATAAATGCTTATAACTCCGTTAAAAATGCAAATATTTTTATGCAGTTTTTTGCATTGAGTTTAGAATTAATTGAATAATCAAATTAGATCATAAGAAAAAATCGATTTTTTGAAAAGTTTTCAACCCCTGAGCCCCCTTAACATTCAAGTTTACAGTTATTTAAAAAAATATATACTTAAATTAAGAGTTTGTTGAATTTTCTACATTTTTTTATATACACGAGAGGGAAAAAAATCATATTAAATGTAAAATCTCATACATCTAAAAATCCATACACCGTTTTATGTAGTATATTCTGACGAATGTGGGGGAAAAAACCGAAGCCAAAATATTTATATTTATAAAAATAGTAGGGATTTAAAAATAGTTAAATTTAAAAATAAATAAATAAATTTTAGTAAAACAGGCTATTTTACAATTTTTTTTTTAATTTTTTATTTAATTTTTAGTTTTAAATATTATATTACACTTATATTACAGTATAATTCAAAATTGAAGAGTCACTATTCAAAGGTACTATATCCCCTTAAATATATTTGAAAAATGATTGTTAATCCCCTCCCACATCATTTGAATTGCTTCGCTACTGCTGCCTCCTCCACCCTCTTGCCGGCGCATCCAAAGGATATCAGATAACTTTGATACTAAATTTATAAATATCACTTTTTATCGAAAATTCCTTCTTACCTTAATATCGTTATCCTTGTCTTGCTTGATAATCCTTTGGCCGGCAGGTTCAGTGCCGGTCTGCGGACAGCTATCCGAGGATGCTCCGGCAACGGCCGCGCTCATCCTCCGTCAACACAGGGTCCTCCCGATGCTCGATCTGCTCAGCTGCCGAACACCGCCACATCTGATGGAGAGCTGGGTATTACACCGTCCGCGGCTCAGGTTTCCACACCGGGAGGAGACTCCTGTTTCTCCGACTGTGTTTTTTGTTGCATCCCATTCACTCTCTCTCTCTTTCTCTCTATCTATCTCTCTTTCTTACAAGGTTCGGATGACGTTCTCTCGCAGACGATGAAAATGAGGAGCGCGCTTTTTGAAAAGATTTAAAATCTTGACGCAATCACTTTCTCTGGCAGATTATCAGCTATTTTTCTAATGGGCGCCTTACAACCAGCAAAATGTTAGCAAACAATGTTTTTTCTGTGTGAATGAGTTAAAATTCATCAAATTTGTAGCTAAATTAACAATTCTTTTATTATTATTATTATTATTATTATTATTATTATTATTATTATTATTATTATTATTATTATTATTATTATTATTATTATTATTATTATTATTATTATTATTATTATTATTATTATTTTATTTTGTTTGTTTTTTTTGGGGGGGGGGATTTATTTATTTGATGAAACTCTATTCTTTTTACTCTTCTGTCTGTCACAGAGTCCGTACACAAAAGCTGCATGAGTCAGTGTCATCAGATTTGTGTGTACTTACAGCTGAATACTTCATGTCGCACGACAATTCATAAAATTTTGAAAAAGTCTATTATTTAATTGAATCAATTTGATCAACGCGCTACGTTCCTTTTTGCGATTTAAATTTTAAATGAAAACCGTAATTTCAACATTTTCCATGTAAACATCATAGCTTGAAAGTAAAGCATCTCACTAGTAAACAAAAGGTTCTTAGTTCAACTACCGGTGCTGCAAGCTGAAATTTTCATATTAAGATGGATTTAATTGAAAGAAATTTCGTATTTTTGGCAAATTTAAATGTTTATATTATTATTATTATTATTATTATGCTGCGATGAATAATCATTGACATTCATAATATTTTTGGGGGGAGTTCAATTATCTTTCTATTTAAAAAACTATTGCGATTTATTTATGATTCAACATTTTAAACTTCCTTTAAACTTTTTTTTTTTTCATTTTTAGAAATTTAAAATTTTATTTATATCTCGGCTATTTTTTTTCATTTTAAAATAAGTTGGAATTTTGGAATTTTATTTGAATATTTTAAATTTTATTAAAATAAATAACTTCCTTTTATAATTATTTTAAAATTAAATTTATTGTATTGCATTTATTGTGAGAATTTAATAATTAGAAATAAATATTTTGAATTTATTAATTAAAGAATAAGTTATTTTAAAAGAAATATTAAACGAAGCCCTCTGTGCGATCTACGATCACATTTACCCACTTGTTTTTTTTTATAACGTCTTTATTGTTTTCCTTTGTTTTCAATGTTCTTTTACTTAAAAAAATGTCAAGACACTCTGACTATGAAAGACACCACAATTTAAATGTATATTTCGTAAACTTTACTTAAACTTTTTTTTTTCATTAAATACAATAAACTTCATGAGGTAAGATAACATAGGATAAGAGAAAAATCCTCTTTTAAGCATGTTTTTATTTTAGCAGGTTCGCCAGGATTTGTTTAACGCCTGTAGTTTGCGTATGAAATTTTAGGCCGAGTAAATGAAAATGAATCAAAATTGCTGCTAAATTAATTCTCTCCTTTTCTTTTTATTTAATGATAAAGTAGTTATTTTTTTCGTATATTTTCAATACATTATTACCAAAAGTTACTAAACACTCTGACTATGCAAGTTTCCACAACTTATATTGCATATTTAGTAAATTTTACTTAAAAACCGTATACTCCCTCCCCCCTTATTTTTTTAAGTACAGCGCAAATAAGATGGAATCACAAAGTGCAGGCGGAAATTGTCGCTTTAGACAGATTTCTGTCTTAAAAAGCACACCGTCTATTGAAATTGTATTGAATTCTTTTCGCCGAAACGCAGAATACTTTAAGTCTAAAGTCCCTTATAGATAGATTCCAACAACAAAAAATAAAACATGATTAGAGATAAACCCAGTTTAACAATTTTATTTGGCCACCTTAGAAAAGTTATTAACTTCATTTTTCTGTAAGAGCTGGTTTAATGAGAATCATTTTAAGCGAAATTCTGTTTGCCCACTTTGACAGCATTTTATATATATATATATATATATATATATATATATATTCTGATTTTATGAAAAAATCGACCAATACGGCACATTATATAGTTCCTAAATAAGAGAATTCTTCTTCCACCCCCTTTTTTTCGTTTTTAATTTTTTTAATTTAATTTAATTCTTTATTTATTTATTTATTTACTTATTTGTTTTATTTTATTTTATTTTATTTTAGCAGTAAGTGTTGCTTTTTTCAAAAACTTGTAAATTCAAAAATTTTAGACAATAATAAGAAAATTTATAATAAATTTAATTGGATTTGATATTTTGAAAATTGACGAAGTTATAAATTTTTTTCCTCCCAAAAATTCTTTTTTTTTTTTGGGGGGGGGGGGGCGGGGTGATAAGCCCATTTTTAGTTCTATCAAAAATCTGTTATGCATAAACTTTTGGCCCATTTTTTAGAAGTAATATAATCTTCGAAATGTTTTAAAACCTATTTTAATTAAAAAGATATGGATTTTTTTTTTTAACAAAACCCTTTCCCTATTTCTACTCTCTTGGTCCGATTTTGCCCATTAACAAACCTGACCGAGGTTTTATGCCTCTTGATTTTATGTATCAGTTTGGAAGAGATTTGAGCAGAATTATAGGAGTTGTCGTGTCCATAACAAAGTGATATATAAGGTACCCTGGGGTAATAACGTCACGTTAAGGTTCGACCAATTTTCACGGCTCAGTTTTAGTTTCTATTTTTCAAACAAATATATAATTTGATACAGCAACTCATTGACTATCTATATAAAAAAAATAATTTAACAGATATGAATACATAAAATGTAATGGGGTGATTTCTTGACCAATGCTATTTGGCGTTATTACCCACCTATGTGGGTAATAACGCCATGCAAACAAAACTATGAAATAAGTTGGAATAATTGATGCCCAATTCTAAAAATATAAACTCTGAGCTCTATAAATTGACAAATTGCATCCTAAGCTATTGAAAATGTTCAATTTTTTGTGAAAGTGTAAGAAAAAAAAGGTGTGGTGTGTGTGTGGGGAGGGGGGGGGGGAGGATGAGGCAAAAAAATATCAGACCGTGATCTTCTTTTTGCTTAAAAAGGATCGCTTCAATAGAATTATTAGAAACATTGCACAGTTTTAACTGTGTTTATTTGAATCAGTATTTAAGATGTAGCTCGGCCACTGTAAGGAATCAACCGGAGTATTAATGCCAAGGATTGGCGTTATTACCCCATTATAGTTATTGCGCGGTACATTTTAAATTACAAATTATCTCGAGAAGATATCCAAAATCTTCAACAACATTTTGAAAGTCCATGAAATGTACTACAAGTTTATGTAATTAACAAAGTATTTCCGGATAAAAAAAATAGTCTTCACATCACAAAACATATCTCCCAAATTTTACGTCAAGCGTTAATTTTAGTTGCTTGTAAAAACAATAAGACCTAAAAATGAAACAAATTAACTTGAAGCTGTTTTTTGCGATTTATATGACTCAAAACCCTTCTGTGCTGAGCACATGGGTGTCATTTACCAGATTATTTCATAATTATGCAAAATATTAGCACTTAGCGTTATTACCTCGTCTGGCGTTATTACCCCAGGGTACCTTATATTTCTATTTTTTGTAAGGCATTTAATGTAATTTATACTACAAAGTGTAACATTTGCAATTGAAATATATTGGTGAAACTTCTGGTCCACTTCATAAACGCATTAATCAACATCGGTCAGATTCTGATAAAAATATAACAAAAAATATGCAGTGTACTACTGAAATACAGCATTTTCATAAACATAAATTTAAAAATACTACTATTGAAATAATACAAATTCAGAAAAATAAATCAGAGCGTCTGTATTTAGAGTCCTCATATATGAAATATTATAATACAATTTATCCATATGGTCTTAATAGTGAGGTTTTCAAAAGATCTGTTAAAGTATTTTCATCTATAAATGACACTACTGATTATTCTCCCATATATCATAGTTTAAATCATCTTATAAATCATAAAACTACACGAAACAAAAGAGGAAAAGGTTCATCTTCTAGCATTACTTCGAAAAACACTATAATTAAACAAATTAATAATCTGCATCGTAATTATTTAAAAAATTACAATTGGTTATTAATACGTAAATATATATTTGGAATAAAAAAGAGACATATAGTACAATATTTAAATATATTTCTGAGTAAAACTTACTCTAAACATTTTTCAGATGTATTTTATGATCTCACTATGACTAGAGTGAATCTTTATAATATAAATTTACTAAAAAAACCTAAAAATTTACAAACTAATACTCAAATGGTAATCACTTTTTCTAATCAAATATTTAATAAAATCAATATTAATTCCATAATAAATGATAAAAACTGTCAATTTCCTATAAATAATATTCATTTATCAAAAACTGTTAAGTATCCCATAACTATAGGAAGAACGATTTTTAACTATAATTCTTTCTCTAAATATTCTTTTGATGCTAGTACATTACCCTGTAAATGCAATGACCCCTCTCTACAAAAATACATAAATAAGGATCACGGACATACTATTATTGGTAATCTTAATATGTTAGATGATTTAAACTTAGAAAAATAATGTGTTATGGAACCAAGTATAGAATTCCATCCAAATTAAACATTAAATCTATCATAAAACAATTTACCTATGATATAGATATATTTATTTATAAAATTGCAATTTATTATAATAAACCCATTGAATATTTCAATCAATGGAAAATATTAGTCATTGATAAATTAACCAAGTCTTTAAAATATAATATTTCACACCTAGATTATGTAAATACACAGCATCTGTTTAAACAAATCAATAAATTGCAACAAAACTTTGTAATAACTTATGTTGACAAATCTCCAAATAATTATGCAATTATATGTAAATCTTATTATCATCAACTGCTTAAATCTAGTATATCTTCTAATAACACATTCCAAAAAATTAATGATAACTTAATTGCAAATAATCGTAAAATTAAAGGATTCTATAAATTATTAGACATTAACTCTACTAACTTTAAATATCCCTATCTAGTCCTTATACTCAAATTTTATAAGAATCCTGTTAAATTCAGAACAGTTACAATTGGTTGCAATACTTATAATAATGCTACTAACAAACTTCTATTAGCAGTTCTTAATCAAATCTATAAAATTACGAAAACGAGTGATAATACACATTGTATAAAGAATAATTATGATGAACTGGTCACTATTATGAACAATCTTAAATGTATAAAAAAATCACTACATATGACTTTAAAGATCTATTTAATAATATCGATTTATCAGATTTACATAATATCATAAATGAGCTTTTTAAAAAATATCAACATGAGTTGGATGTATCAACGAACATCGATTCTGATTATTTTCATACTTTAACTAATTTCATTATCTATAATAATTTTATCATGCAAGAAAACATTATATATATTGAAAAAGTTGGTATACCACAAGGTGGTAGTACATCTAGTATATTATCAGACTTATACTTATATTATTATGAACGTCATTATTTAAATAATAAAATACATTTATATCGATATATAGATGATGTAGTTTTAATTGATACTGATAATACCAGTATATCTCAATTCCTTGTTGATTATCCATCCAATCTAGAAATTTCAAAAAACCTGCTTTCTAATAATACCATTAACTTCTTAGATATTAAAATTATATTAAAATAGAACAAATTTATAACTGATATTTATGACAAAAGGAAAGAATTTAATTTTAAAGTTAATACCTTTACAAATTTTAAATCCTGTCTTTTTAATTCTGTACATCGCAATATAATACTTAATCATTTATATAGAATAAAATGTTTATGTTCTTCTCATTTAATTAATACTAATACTAAAAAGCTTGTATATGATGCTATAAATAATTGTTATCCTAAAAAATACATATATTCTTTAATTTATAATTAGATATTACATGATCTCATTATTAATTAACTCTTTGCGTAAAAAAATCTATAACAAAATTATTAAAACATAAAAATAATAATAATAAATTAAAAATGTCAAAAAAAGTAATATAAAATATATATATATAGGTTGGTTGGGAGGGTAGATGTTAGAGTACGGAAGAGGGCGGTGTTGTCTGGATAAAAACGCAAAGGTTAATATTAAAAAAAAAAGAAAAGAAAGAAAGAAAATTGAGAGTGGGAAATTCATTTTAACATATTTTTATAGAGTTTAATTGACACCAATATATGGATATTTGTTTAGTTATATCTATAGTATTATAATAATATGAATCATTTATATTATTAATTTACAATTAAATTTTAATTGAGAGTACTATATCACTACTCCATGTATAATGTACATTTATTAATAAGCTATATTATATTTATTTATTTAATTATTATTATTATTATTATTACTATTATAATTTTTAAATTTTTTAAATCTTTTATCATCCTATATTAAGATATTGAGTTTTAATCAAGCAAAGTCAAAATAAATGTTATTGATTAAAGTAATAAAATGGCATTCTAAGGTATATGTTAATATTTATGTAATTACTTAATTCAACTTTTAATTATTTTATTAATTTAATATTATGTTATGATCGATTAATAATTTTTCTCCTGTTCAATTATATTTCCAATTCAGCATTTTCTTTGTTATTGTGACTTTGTAGTCTACACGTGGATTTAACTCTAGTTTTTACTCCTTTGTTTTTACTCCTCTTGTGTTAACTCCTTTTTGCAAATTAACATTATTTTTACTGCCCCAATTATTAAGCTTTTTTTTATTGTCTTCAATATTTTGTATCGCTTTCAATCCTAGCTGGATTTTTTCAACTTATTTATCTAGTTAGTTGGCGCGCTTGGCTTTGATTATTTGAATAGAGCAACCCTATCGATTTGGCGTCTAAGTTACGAAGCGTCTTTGGAGCGAGTTGATTTTTTCCCGTATTTGGCGTATGGTGGCTGGTATAATCAACTATTGTGCTTTACGTATAAATAATTTTTTTGAGAAGTCCTCTTTATGATCTGTGATGATGGCCGTTAATGTGATTACAATTGCAGTGATCAACAAATAAGTCGTTTTTTGTTTTTAATACTTTGTTATCTAACTTTTTATGATATTTATATATGAATGTATAGTTTATGTATGCCACGTGCTATAATAGGGTAATGGATTTGCTTTTGTGGCGGATACCATTTGGAGTTCGTTATTGATTTAATATTATTATTTTTTTCTTTCCCCTTTTCCACTGTTCATTACTTGGTATTTCGTTAAAAAATTTTGGTTTTTGTGTGTTGGTAGTCCCAAATTCGTATTATTTTGCTATTTCATGGCTAACACGAAGATGAAACCACACACTTCATTTGTAGTTCCAAAGCATTTGGGGCTTAACGAGTCTGCTTTGGTTCTACAAATTTCATTTGTATTCATTTTATTTATTTATTTATTTAGATTTCCTCGTTTCAATGGGTTTTTTTCTATTAAATTCAAATTTCATTCATTATATTATATTTATTTTATTTATTTATTTAAATTGTGGCCGCCCCTCCCGGTGGTCTCGACCCGATCCCTTCAGTGGGAGAGGTGACCGAGAGTCGGGCAGCGCTCGTAGTACACGATGCTCGACGGGGGCCGGTCGGGGACTGATTCACCACCTCCAAGTGAGGTCAGGGTGGACTGCGTACGCTCTGGTCCGGTGGCCACGGATAACGATTCACTCTCAAAAAAATTTCCGTCTTTTTACAGAAAATGTACTGGCAGCACTGCTGCCAGAAATTGTCTGTTTATTGACGACTTTCCGTTTATTTTTTTCTCCGTCAAAAGAGGAAAAATATCCGTCACTTGAAAAAAGTTTGGAAAAATCAATGCGGAAGAGGTGGGGATCGAACCAGGGACCCCAGGATTACAAGGCCAACGCGTATCCACGGCGCCACGAATGCTTGTGAAGATCTTGCTATAAATAGAAGCGTTCATTTCATATGGGTGTGGTTTGGTGTATTTCGTTAAAAAGCTTTTAATTTTGCAGTTAATCTCGGAAAGACTTCATCTTTAATGAAACTGTGGCTGGGTTTTTTTTTACGTTTAGTATTAATATAGTATAAAAATGTGAATTTTAAATATATTACGTAGATTGTCAGAGAAAAAACATGAATGTTTTATTTTTATTCGATAAGATTTTTTTTTAATAATATCAATTTTTTTTTGCATTTTATTTTTTAATTAAAATATTTTTTAAATGTCTTCACTTAAAGTATATTTTATATGCGAATATTTATCATAGAAGTAACTTAGTATATTGAACTTTATTCAACTTATCCAACTTTGAATAACAGATTGTGAGAATTTTTGAACGAATAAAGAAAGTAATTGTTATTTATTTTTAAATTCGAAAACATTTTTGTCTTTTAAAACTAAATTAGACATTTTAATCGATAGAATATTTTTGTTTTTCATTTTAAAAATAAATTCGAATTTATTACTAACAGACCCAATGCGCATGCGTGCTAGATATAAACGGAAACGTTTCCTCATTTTTCGACTTTCGGAATGAACTCACAGAACAAATACGTCTTTTGGGAAAACAGAAGTTATTTGTGAAAAAATAACGATAACTTAGTGTATATTGACGAATTTTTCTGACAGTGTTGTCTGGGGGTGGTGTGGTGGCTCTTTACACTTCCGTGGTCCTCGGTTTTCGAGAGAAGCCACCAAGGGACAATCATAGCTCTATTCCAGTGGCGGGTCTTGGGAGCTCGCCAGCGATCCTCACGTGAGGGTCAAGGCGTCGGCTCTTAGGATCTGCGCGGTGACTCTGGGCAATGGGAAACCAAGGTGAACGGGACCTCGACCACAAACTTGACTGAGAGGGAGCCTGGAAGGAGAGTGTGGACTTTGTCGGAACAAGTGGTGGGGACTCTCTAGTGTCATTGCATCTCGCAGGATCGGCGTGTAGCATCTCCTGGAGTTAGCAATGGGAGAGGCTATGAGCCAGTGCCTGGTGTGACTTTTATCCGCCGGGAAACTCAGCCACCCATCACCTCTGTAGCGGAAGTAGTGGTGTGCCAGCTCCTATGTGGGGGGAAACTGGGGGTGCTCCGCTCGTACCAAGGGACAGGTCGAGTCGGAAGGGCGCCGTGGCGGCGTTTGTCCCACACGGCCTGGCACCCATGGGAGGAGGTTGGCTGGCAGGCTCGCCTCCTGATCCACTCACCGCAAGAGTCCTGGGCCGAACGCTCACTGGTTAAAGCAGTGGCACATCTCCCCCAGGTGAACTCTTTGGTCCGATCAAGTCTGACGTGTCTAGGCGGGACTGGGGCTTTCTGCGTTCCAGTGATACAGACTTAGCAGTACCTCAGACTAACTTTCCCGCTACTAATCCCCGAGCCGGTCTTCGCTTCGGATGACGTGGGGGGACTTTCCTCGTCCCCCAGGGTTTGGCTAGAGGTACCTTCACTCTCCTGGTAGGAGTCCTCATTGCACGAGGAGAGACCCTAGGAACCAACGAGGGCTCTGAGATAACGGTAGTGCGTGCCGGGGGCCTCGTTTTGGCCCCGCTCGGCTCCCAGGCCGGAGGGCGGGGGGCGGAGCGAGGCGCGCAGGGTTCCGTTCGCGCCAACCCTCTAGCGAGGCTGTGTCTATGCAGTCAAGGTGGAGCTTTCTGGACCCGCCTGGGGTCGCTACCAGCATCTAGCCCGGGACTCTGGACCCCTCCTGGCTTACCGGGAGAGTGGGGAGTGTCTTGGGCGACCAAAGCCTAGACTGGGTGGCTTCTCCAGCCACTGCGGGGGGTTTTCTCGGCCCTCGAGGTTTCAGTCACGAGCACCTAGTCCCCGGCCCTGTGTCTGTACGCAGCAGATGCAACCTAAGGGTTGTTCGTAAGTCGTCACGTGCAGGGTTTGGGGGCGAAAAACTCTAGAGCGAGCACATGTCTATGTGTGCTAGGGGTACCTTCATTCACGGCTAACCCGCATCAATGTGTTCCCTGTTATAGTGGTTTCATCTTGTGGGGTCTGCCGTACAGCAAATTTGCATCCGTCGTCCTATGGCAATGGGTCACTGGTTTCGGCGTTCTTGTGGGCGTCGTCATCCTGGGGCTCGTCATGGTTCAATGGGTGCAAGTCCCAGGTGTCCGTTCACCATTGAGGTTACTCAGTGGGCAGGAGAGCTGTCGCTTTCGGCCGCTTTCATCAATAGCTGGGAACGTGGCCGTCCTCCGGACTGGCTACTAACGCCGTAGGCGTCGTGAAGGTGAGGTGTGCGGATAGGGACCCGGAGTAGTAGCCGCATGCGGTTTGCGAATCCCGACCCCAGTCGATGCCCCTCACTGGATGTCGCCGCAGGGGCCTGACAGGGCCTAGAGACGGGATGGTGGATCTCCATCATTATTTATTTAAATTTTTCTCAAGTTTCGGTATGGTTTATTGATAAAATCAATTGGTGAATATTGTCTACTTTTAATGGTATTATATATATATATATATATACAGGGTGAGTCATAAATATCGAAATAATAGGCTATCTCCTTAAATATTGTCCCTAGATTCATATTTCCAATTGCAAAAATTCATAAAAAAGCTAAAATTTTTTGATAAGATAAGTTATAACTCCATGGGGCGTCTATATGAAAAATTACGAAAATTAAATTTTCATGCAACCCCCGTAGAATAAAAACTCCAATTAAGAAAACTTTCTTTATCCAGTCCTGAATTAGACACAAAGAATTGCATCTTCATATCTTCAAAACTCGCAGAGATATATCCGTTTCAATAATTCATCAGGTTTTAAGGGATCAGACACAAACTGAAATGTGCGCAATTCAAGAAACAATGTTACTTTAACAGTTCTAGGAAACATGTCAAAGAATCTATCTTTTGAGTTAGAATTTCGATATATTTTTTTCTTTTTTGTGATGGTTAGCTATATAGTTTGCATTATATAAAAATCGTTATAACTCGAAACATTATTTATCAGATTTTAATTTCTTTCCATTTCATTAAAAATGAAAATTTAATTTTAATTTTGTTCCAGGGTTTTTTTTTTCAATATTAATTTTAAAGCTATTAAAAATATTTATTTAAAAAATGATGTAATAAAAAAATCATATTTTCAAAAGTTAATATTTTTCAAATTTGCCGAAGCAAAACTAATGTAAAATAATCAAAAATGACATGTTTCATGTTTTTGAACTTTTTTTCTTCAGTACTTCTAGATTTTTAATGATGTAAAGACGAGAAATAGTGGGGGAAAACTTTTCATGCCGAAAAAAGAATTTAAAATTTTAAATAAAGTTTGGCTCCTAAAAAATTGTTTAAAGCTTTTTAAACAATTGAAAGAGTAAAGTAACTCTTTTCTGTAGCTCAAACTTCCGATCGAGTTTAACTTTTCTCATTTTCATCTCCTTTCAGTACTGTTTAAATGTCCGTCAGTTTTTTAAAACAATGCTTTTTCTAAGATTCAGATTGAATCTTTTTTATAAATTTATCTCTCACAACTCCAGGCTTTTTATCGTCCTGGAGAGGCTGTTAAATAAATCTGTATTCCGGACCCAGGCGGGGCCTAACGTATTTTTCATACCGGAGGGGACTGCTTTTATCTTCCTGGGTAGGCACTGGACGAAATTTTCAATCCCGGTCGCGACACAATCCGTATTAAAATCACTGTCTCTGACTGACCTAATATATACATAAAATATTTAAAATTTAAATCAATCAAAATTTTTACGAAAAACACATAGATTTTGAAATCGTTTTTATTTTACAAAAAAAAAAAAAAAAAATCATTTTTTTTTTTTAAATAGCATAATTCAAAGGCAATTTAAATACAATAAACCCAGTGAAAAAAAAATCTGTCTATGACGGAATCCTATCTTAAGCGGAGATTTTTTTTTTATCCATGCAAAATAAATTTAATAATTCCTGAGAAAAAAATAACTTCCATTTAGATATCTCCTAAATAGGAAATTTGTCTATAACTATTTTTCCCCGATGTGATTCCGTCTTAAAGGGTTTTACTGTATAACATTTTTCAAAGTTTCCAAAACATCGAATGTGGATTAATGATATTAAAATATAAGTGAAACATTAACATATAAATATAGATTCATTGATAAAATAAATGTATGATATCAGCCTTTAGCGATTCTTTAATAATATAAAGTATAAATATGAAAAACGAAAAGCTATAATAAATATTTTTGGTGAGAACTCCTCCATACGAAACAATTTTTAACCACACCGAAGTAAAAATCTATGTAGAAATTCACGGCTGAGCCGGGCTATGATTTAAACTTTTTTCCACACCGGATCGGGTTATGATTTTAATATTTTTCCAGGCCGGACCAAAATTTTCTCTATGGATCAGTTCGGGTCCGGACCTAGATATTTCGACCCCTGCAGACCTCTAGTGCAGATGTCACTAGTATATTTTCATACAAATTTAGCGCAAAATCTACACGCTGTGTTATGTCCAAAGGAAAAGCGCTATGTTAAATCGATTTTTATTAAAGTGCAATTTGTGAATGTTCCCTATCTAGCGTTGAAATTGAGTCAAGAAATCACCGTTTAGAGGCATGGAAAAGTGGTGCAAGTCAGGAATTTTGGAGAATTTTGGATTTTAATACCTTTGTCAGGTTTATAGATATAGAGATGAAATTTTCTTTGTTTAATTTAGGAATGGATAAGGAATAATTTCCTAAATCGAAATTTGCCCTACGGGGGCCGTATAAAAATTTAATTTTCGTATTTTTTCAAATAGACCCCTCATGGAGTTGCAACTTATCTAATCAAAAATTCCACTTTTTTATGATTTTTTGCAATTGGAAGTATGGGTCTAGGGGCAATATTTAAGGAGATAGCCTACTGTTTCGATATTTATGACTCACCCTGTATATATATAGATAGATAGATATAAACTTTTTTACTGGTGGTAGTTTTGGGTTCTAGTGATCATAATAGGTATAGGTTTGTAAAATAATTTCAGAAATTCCAAATTAGGAGCGACCGCAATAGGTTTATTTCATACGAAATCTACCTAAAAAACTAGGGCAATCTAGATTATTAATACAGGAATAAAAGCTACTAGTTTTCTTTTATTCAGCAATTTTCATGTATAAATATATGTAACAGTAAATACATTGTTTAGAAATATTATTCAAGACTCTTTAAATTTTTGAAGCTATGAATAGAAAATGGTTATTCTCAAAATGCGAATTCTTTCTCTGTTCCGAAGATAGATTTTTTTGTAAAAATTAAATAAAATGGGGAAATTTTAAAAAATGACAGCATACTGCACTGTCCATGCTAGTCCAATGTGGGCCAAGAAATCATGATTACCGTAATTTCCGGCGTATAATCCGCGGATCAAACAATTCTTTTTTGGACATAGAAATTTTATTTAGTGATTCAAGACAAATATTTAAGGCAATAGCAAGCTCCATTACTTTTTGAAAAATTTCTCGGTCGAAAAATGATTGTTTGATCCGCGGATTATACGCCTGAAATTACGGTAAACTGCTATGTAGTTTTTGATTCTATAAAACTTATGTAGCTTAAATTACTTACCGATTTCAACATCTCTAAGCGCTTAAAATAATTTTTGATCATATTTTACTATGCGTTTTCTTCAAAATGTTTACCATGAATTTCTTTATAAAAACCCAAGTTTTCAAGTAGAACTTTGTAAAAAACTGTATAATGTTAGGTTGGGTATAGCTCTATATACTAGAAAAGTATGAATATGCATATAATGCCATAAAAATCTAAAAACATGCCAAACGTAAATAACATAAAAAAAATTTATTTTGTCTAGCTCTTTTTTTACTCTGATTCTAATCATTTTTCTTATGATGATGAATTTAATTTGGTACTAACAACAAAAACAGTGTATGTTTAAACTTTATTTGGCCCTTCGTAAAACTAATTTCAGAGCAGTAATAATCTTTTTTTTTTTTTTTTTTTTTAAGAATATAACTAAAACAAAACCCTTGTTCAAATTTTACATTTGGGATTGTGCTAAACGTACCTAGAAAGAAGGTTTCAAAGTTGCAACGCCGTTTTGGTAACGTTTTTATTGATAGGTTTTTAATTAATTTGTAAAGACACGAGAGACGTATTGAGAGATCCAATTAATGCAAACTAGTCGCGAATCCCACAGTATTTATGTGATTAATTTTAATTAACCTAGTCTGTTTTTAATAATTTGAAGTTTATTACCTTTATACTGCTACTTAGCATTGTATTACACAAATATATCATCAAAATTAGACTTTAAAAACCGATTGTATGCGGAGTATGTCGCCCCTGTCATTACGTAGTCCAAACCGTTCGTGTATTTAAGAGTTAATATCTTGGATTTATCCTTGATGATTTTATTTGAAAACCCTTATCATGCCTCTAGTACATTAGGTGCTTTCAGTGTGCTTCTCAACACCTTCCCTGAATGTCACAAATCGAAATTTGTATGTAACGGAAAAATGCACTTTTCTCAAAAACTATGCGACTTATGGTGATCGCTGTAGTTTCACTGCAAGGTTTAAATTAATGTCTTCTTCCTCTAATTTTTCCATAATTTTAGTTTCAGTAGATTTGTTAATAAATGAGGGGGAGGGGAGCATATTTTTGCACTACATTTTTGACGATATTTCTGAAAATATAATACTTGAAATTAAAAGAAATATAAAGGGTACAGTATGTTATCCATCGCCGACATTTCATTTTTCAACTGTTAGTCGTAGACGTATTGTTCCAGTGGCAAAAACGTTTCAAATGAGGTAAATATTGATGATGTGGCCTTGATGATGTGGCATCAATTTTATATTAAAAAAATACGAAAACTAATTTTTATACGGTCCCCCAGTCCTTATATTTGTATTTAGTAAACAGTATAACAGATATAAGACAAAAAGTTTAACTTTTGAATGACAAAAATTGATAAAGTTATTAAATTTCAAAGTTTGAGATTTTTGCACATAATTTTGTCTTTCATTGAGAATTCAGTTAAAAAGTGAATTGAAGTAACTGGAGATCGAAATCAGGGTGTAAATGCACTTTTTATAGCTACTACTACAATCTACTATTTTCCAACTATCTTTTCTTTATTTATTACAGAAATGGAGCATTTCAGTTGCCAACATGAAAAATCAGTATTAAAAACTACAAAAAATTAATATCTCAAAAATAAATTGAGATGCCGCTTTTAAAAATTGCATTTATTTTTTATTTATTTATTTATTTGTTTATTTATTTATTTTCGCTATACGTCGATATAAAAATTGAAAATGTGTGATGCTTAGAAGTTTAAAAAAAAAATCAGCAGAGAGATTATTCGTATATTTAACCATTCAGTGATATGTCTGTTTTGTTTTACAGCAGACTTAAATAATGAAACGTTACTTTTTAGAGACGAAACTTTAATTGCTGCCTGAAAGAAAAAGAATATCGGGGTAAAGAAAGAAAAAAAAAGAAAGGGAAAAAAAGAAAGAAAAAAAATAAAAGAAAGAAAAAAATGAAAGAAAGAAAAAAAATGCGGTTTTTATGGTTTCGTTCATCTAATGAAATCCTATTCGTCTCTGTTCTCTTTTAGTCTGTCTATCATAGAATCCGTACGCAAAAACAACATAAGTCAGAGACTTCAAATTTTGTGTACTTATAACTTAATTTCTCGTGTCACACAACAAATCATAAATTTTTTTTAAAAAAAGGTCTATTATTTTAATTAAATCCATTTAATTAATTAATTCCGTTCGTTTTTGCAATTTAAATTTTAAAATAGAATCTCAGTTTCAACGTTTCTCGTGTGGACATTCTATCTTGGAGGTTAAAACAATTCGCTAATAATCAGAAGTTTCTTAGTTGGAACGCCGGTGCTGCAGCTTGAAATTATCATAGTAAAATATATTTAATTAAAGGAAATTTGTATTTTTATCAATTTAAGAGTTTAGATACATATTTTTTTATCATTGGCATTCATACTATACAATGGAATTCAATTTTCTTTCTATTTTAAAAATTATTGCGATTTATTAATAATTCAGCATTTTAAATTTCGTTTAAACATTTTTTTTTTTAATTTCGTTTTTAGAAATTTGAAATTTTATTTATATCTCCGTTAAATTTCTCTAATTTCGTATTTTCAAAAAAATTGGAATTTTCGATTTTATTTAAATAATTTAAGTTGAACATTTTTACTTTTATTAAATAAATAACTTTCCTTTTTTAACTAAATTTATTGGTGCTACCATCTATGAAAGGATTTACTAATTATAAATTAACAATTTGGATTTATTAATTGAAGGATAAGTTGTTTTGAAAGATATATTAAACGGAACCCTCTGTACGATCTGCGATCACACTTACTCACTTGTTTAATAATTTGGATAGATGCCTGCATCACTCTGAAACTTCCCAATCGAGAAATCCTACGATAACCTACTTCAAAATTTTAAAGCGCTATTTTGATATGCATAATATAATTATCGAAATGCGGCTTTCAATCATCAAAAGTAAACTTCAGATATCGATGACTTGCATTTTTAAAAATTGTCTCTTTAAATTTTAAGAAGATGATTAAAGTTCAGCAAGTAAAAATTTCAAAGTTTATTGGGATTTTTTAAAATACGTAAAATTGAAGGTAGCCTTTTTAAAAAACGGACATAATCGTCAGCTGAAGTCTGTACTTCGATGATGAAAACCGCATTTCGCTAATTATATTTGATTACTTATCATCGCGCTTTTAAGTTTTCTTATAAAGTTAACATGGGATTTCGCACTTTAGTGAAGCGACTACATAAATCCAAGGCGCAATCTTCGTTCTACTGTGTGGAATGTTTAGGAGGAAGTGTTCTTAGGAAAGCCCCCTCCCCTCCTATTTACGCAATTTTCCAACGTCGTTGGAATCCAGAGCGGTTTTTGAAATAGATACGCGAGATAAAACACTGAATCCTAGCATATTTCTTTAGTATCAACTACAGAGAAGAACTATATATACTAAGCATCCGAGACCACACAGATGATCGGTAGTTCACCACTACTTGTTGATTTGTTTCTGTCGTACAGGACATTGCAGCCTGGAGGATTTGGAGGAGTGAGAACAAATGAGAAACATGCACTCATAAATCTCCCAGATCAGAGTCTTGTAGGACAGGAAGCTTGGAAAACCCCAAAACCCAAGAAATCTGAGAAGCCAAAACCAAGTACACTAATAACAGAGCGTGGTTATCGCAGGGACGTGTATATGTATCGTAGGGCGTATCATTATTTATCTATCTATATTATAAAGGCCAAAAGCATCTGTGCGTAACGTATACGTAATTTTCCGAATGACAACACTTTCCCCTGCAATTTTGGTTTTGCAATTTTCGCTACTGAAAATTTTACACTTCTGAAAATCGCACATTTTAAATTTTCCCACCATCGTATAGGGAAAAAAATTACTTTTAAATGCAATTAGTTTGAAAGCTGTATCTCAATTTATTTTTGAGATATTATTATTATTATTATTATTATTATTATTATTATTATTATTATTATTATTATTATTATTATTATTATTATTATTATTATTATTATTATTAATATTAGTACCAATTTTGTAATTGTGGCAACAGTTCTCTATTTTCTCTTACTCTATTTTCTCTTAAAATAAAAATAAATAAATAAATAAATAAATAGAAATTAAAATGCGCAACACTTTTCCATGCAATTTTGGTTTTGCAATTTTCGGTACTGCAAATTTTACACTTCTAAACATCGTACATTTAAAATTTTTACACCGTCGTATAGAAAAAAATGTACTTTTAAAAGCAATTTGTTTCAAAGTTGTATATATCAATTTATTTTTTATATATTAAATTTTTTGTAATTTTTAGTGCCAATTTTGTAATTGTGGCAACAGAATCACTCCATTTTCTCGTAAAATAAAAAAAAAGAGAAAAAAAAGAAAAGACAGAAAGAAAGAAAAAAAGAAAAAAATTAAAATTAAAATGCGTCTATTATAAAATCCGGAAAATTGCGGTTTTACTTCGCTTAATAGTTTGGATAATTGAGTTTTATAGTTGGGGGAACTGGGGCACATTGATACACCCCCTGTACTGCAGACAGGGACATTACAGGAAGTTTCACAACAGCTCCAAAAGGTGATGCTAGTGCACTCAACTACATACAGAAAGTCTTGGAACGACTCAGTAGTTTGATGAAATGGGACGGATGATTAATTGTTTTTGTAGGTCAAAAATAAATTTAGGTTGTACAATTGAAATGGTATTATGCAACTATTCCAGTATTTTCAACCGAAAAGAATACTCTCCCTGGCAATTAAAGCTACTGTTTATCAGTTCCTCATTCTTTATTGTTAGATAAATTATGAAGTGTTGGATTTGAGACTCATTTTATTCAAAATAGCTGTATGGGGCACATTGATACGGTCTATGTCGGGGCACATTGATACAACCTAAATCCTTTTCCCGTTCATTTTCTCATCACCTTTTATTATTTTTTTTTTACCATATTACTCCTTAATCCAACCATTTTTTACTAAAAATTTCTAATATTAGTTTTTATTGAAGTGAAATAGCTCTAATTTCTTTATATTAAAACATTTTATAGTATTTTTGCAAACAGAAGACGTACGAACTTACCCAACATCTAGTGCTAGTACATTTAACAAAAGAAAAGGACGACAGCCTGGAAAATCTTAAATTTATATCGATTCTCCAGAGAAAAAAGTATTTTCGATATGAGAAATGTTAAGTAAGAGAAACAAGCTGCAGAACAGCACAGGATAATTAGATTATAAACAGAAATTTTAATATAATTATCCTTTATTTTTTGTTTATAAACCGATTTATAAACAGAAAACCTGATAATTTTTTGTTAACTTTCCTAAGAAAGAAAATAATGCTGGGGTTAAAGTGCCCGATATGGCAAAGTTACCACAACTAACAATCAGAGGAACAGCCAGTACATCAGGTCATTATACATTTCATTTTGATTGCTTTGATATTGCTTACAAATAAATTGTGGGCAATTTGAAATTCTATAAATAAATATAAAATGGTTTTCTAACTATATTTCTATTAAAAATATGCATTGGTGTTATTTTGTCTCCATTTTTCCAGACGTATCGAAGTGTCCCATGAGGTGTATCAATCTGCCCGGGGGATGGGGCACATTGATACAAATGACTTTTTTTGATTATTTTAAAGTTACATGCAAAAATAATATATAAAACAACGATTGTACATTTTGATAACAGACTACACAAGTTTTGGTGACACCACATGGAAAAATAACTTGAAATTTCTGCTTTCTGGACACCAAAAAAAATTCTTAGAAAAAAGCTGTATCAATGTGCCCCAGTTCCCTCTATTTTTTTAATTTTAGCTTAAAATAATATTTGCTTGAGAATTAGACTGACCAATACAAGATGTATTTTTAACTATAACTAATTTTGTGGATTTATTATAAATAAATGAAACAGTTATTTTTTAAAAAGTTTCTTCCTTCGAATTTCGACCGGTTCCACCTCGTATGTTTAAAAGACCAGACTGTTTTTTTTTTATCACGAGGCCTGAGATTTCTACTGAAACATTTTTGATAATTATTATTATTATTAATGAAAGCACTTTATTTATTAATGTGTCCGCACTCACTCTGTTTTTTTCTTTAAGCAATCTCATTTTTATATTTTAATTTTAATTTTAATTTTAAAAGTTGTTTCATGAAATTTCTTTACATTGGTGACAACCGAGTTATTTTTACTGTTGAAGAGATGGGAAAATAATAAGAAAACCCAAATCATTATAATTGTCATTATCCTATTACAATTAAAAATAATTATTTCAAAACTTTTGAATGGAAAATGACATCTCGATTTAAAATAATGCCTTTTTACTCATAAAGCTGTTACATTTCACTGTTGTTTTCATTCTTCTGATACTGAGATTGATATTCATCTCAAAGGGTTTCAGAAGGTGAAAATGATGTCATGGTAAAAAGGAAATGTTTATTATAAGCAAAATTAAAAGTGACAAATGTGAGATCATGAATGGAAACATATCAATAATGTGAAAATGAAAATGAATGAAATGCATTTCATTGGTTATTGTGTAAAACTCCTTTGGCAAGATTTAGACCGAGGTAAATCAGATTTATTTACATTTCTCTCTTTCGTTGCAATTATTGAGTTTCAAAATATTTTTTTTTTTCTGTTCTTTTTTTACTTAAAAAAAGTTAATAAATGAAAGTCATAAATTTTTAACACTTCAGTTTAAATTTAAAGCTATGACATTATAAATGAAATACGCGAAAGGATTATATTTTAAATGAAGTTAAAGAAATACGAAAAAAAATGCCATGGGAACATTGTTTGGCGATTTATCATCCGCGCCCGGCTAGCATATAAAAATACCGAGTTCTTGGTTTTTCTAGCACAATCTTCTTATTAGGCAAAAAATTAAGCAAATAAATTAAATTATGAATAAAAGTATTACGATGCTATGCTTAGCATACATTTAAGGCAGACCAAAGGGGTCTGCCTTAAATGTATGCTAAGCATAGCATCGTAAAAGCATCGTAAGGGTCGCCAATGGCGGCTAGTGCATAGTGCATGTATATTTTGCGATTGTGAAAAAAAAAATACGTTTTTTAGGTTACGTTGAAAACAAAAATAATAATTGTGTGGCAGAGGCGCATTGCTCGTTGATTTTTCATTCTGTAATTCAAAAATCAGAGCCTGAATTAATAACTTAATAATTTCAGCATTTTTACTTAATACTGGGATGACATATAAGAATATAACATTTGTTTTTTCTTTTTTAATAATATGAGAACGATAAATTAAACTTCTGTTTTAAAAAATATATAGTTGTTTGGTTTAAGAGTTAAGCTAGATAGTATAATATTAATTAATTATTGTATTTATTTTCGTGATTATTTTTTTTATAAATTCAGTCACGCCCGTATTCCCCAATACGGCTTAACTCTTGAGTCGGTGTTAAATGTTGGACATGAACCTAGATACAGAGGACTTCTCACGCAATGCATTACTACTAAGTCATGATTTTGGAACTAAATAACAAAATGGCAACAGGCGTAGGTCAACCGTTCTAAAATAGCGCCACCTATAAACAAACTGAAAATGGCTACTACCGTAATATGAATTATATCAATATATATATATATTAAAAATGTATGCATTTAAATATTCACGAATATCAAAATTAAGAAAAAAAATTATTTCACAAGTATTAAAAAATGCTCTGGTGAGGAACAAAAAAGGTTAATATGTTTTTAAGTATGAAAAAGTGTTTGACAAGTGCTTCTAATTAAGAATGAGAGAGGACAAGGGTACCTTCTTGGCTGCAGCTCACTGTCAACGCCAAATTTGAAAAAAATCATATTTACGCTTTTTCCGTGTAAAAGAAATCAGTCACAATTACGATAAAATGTGTAGCGCTAAGACATAGCCAGAAAAAACGCAGCATAATTAAACATGAATGTAAGGCGAAATATTTCCAGAAACCTTACTTCCTGTAGCATTTCATACTCATGCAGTGTCACCAAGCATGTCCGCAGCATAGAACTGCACAGAAAACTGATTTATAATGCAGTTGCAATGCAGAGTCAACAGTGCAGTTTGCATTGCAGAGTCAACAGCGCATGTTCACATGTAAAGCAGGATTGAAAATTTTACTAAAAAGAAAGACGGAAGGTTTTCTTTTATGTGGAAAAAGTGGAAATATGACTTTTTAATATGAGCTGCAGCCAAGAACGGAACCCTTTTCCTCTCCGCATGCTCAAACATTCGTATTCACGATCAACTTGGACCCGGAGTTTTGGCCGAAACCCAGGTTCAAAACAAGATCGGTATTCTTCATCAACCTGGCAGAACCGGTTCGAGGGGAAAATACAAGGTCAGGTCGAATAACCTAACCAAGCTCTCCAGTTAGCGGTATCACACGGACGTCTTTCGCCGAACTTTTTCCCCTACACAGCATTACAGACAGTAAAATGTTCTGTGACCTTGATATAGGAAGAATCTGTTTGGTATTTTCGTTTACCGAGCATTTCCCGCATTGCATGGAAAATGTTGGCTATTCATTAAGCGCTGATCAACTGACCAATAGGAGCGGAGCGAGAAACTAAATAACCCCGAGAAAAGTTTGAAAAACCTGTTTACCGAACACGCTGCAAAGTGAACGATCTTGTTTTGAAAAATGTTTGCCGAAAAATCTTTCTTCGTGAGATACAGCTCTTAGGTTGAAGTTTGTTTCTCATAACCGAGCATGCGTAGTTTACGAAAAACAAGCAGGAAGAGAGAAAGAGGAGACGGACATTTTACAATGGCTATGACCGTATTTTCTTACTGAATATAGGTGCTGTCAAAATATAAAAGTTTTACAATCAAATAAAGCAGAAGAACATTACGTAAAGGTATGTAATCTCATATATGTGTATTACGTTCAATATTTTTATTTGATTTATTTATATTTACGTATAAATTAGGGATGCACCGAATAGTGATTTTGGCCGAATACCGAATATTCGGCCGACAGATGAACCGAATACCAAATATTCGGCTAGCCGAATAGTAATTGTTCGACCGAATACCGAATATTCGGCCAGACGAAAAGTTAACTATTCGGCCGAATACCGAATATTCGGCATTCCAAACACTTTTTATATTTCAAAATTTAAAGGTGTTAACATGTTACTTTTTAAAAGAGTTTTACATAATATTTAATAAAAGAAATTTACATTTTGATAAACAAGAGCTTTTTATAAGAACATTTAGTATTGAAAAAAATCTGCCTTGAGTTATTTAAGAAGCGCAATTATGAAACTTTAATTAATAAAATTTTCTACGAATCAAAACAAACATCTTAAAATCAAATAATGAAAAAATGGCCGAAGAAAAATTTTACAATCTGATATTGTCCTTTTTAAATAACTCAAGGCAGATTTTTTTCAATATAAAGTACAAATACTTTCAGCTTAATTCTGAATAAAAGCATGTTTGGCTCATAGTTCTTTTCTTATGAATGGTGGTATTTTCCACCCTTCCCATCATATCATATTTTACAGATATCAAAGCATGTGAGTTGAAATAATGTTATCTTATTCATTGTTAATATAATAAACGAACACACAAGTTTTGACCTAGAATGAGATGAAATACAATGTACTTATGACTCAATAAATTGATTATGATTATGGCTTCATGAACAAAAATTGTCTGCCTTGATAGCTATTACTAATCTCAAAAGTTTTTCTTTTTTTTCTTTTAAAGGACTTTTATTTGGGGAAAAGCAAGAAACAGATTATTTACTAAACAAAATTTAGAAACTTGTATCTGCACATAATTTATTCTTAAGGAGAATCCTAATAAATCACCATTTTAATCCTTTTCATGGTTAATTTTCTTAAGTTATACTTTACAAACAGCAAATAAATAATGTAAAAACATTCTATTTTATTTAAATATGATTTTGTTTCTAATTATTTTAAATATAAATTAAAAAATTGACAGTTAAAAGTAGAAATAATGAAAAGTTTTTAAAAGGTTTTATTAAGTATTGGATTCGGCCGAATACTTTGATATTCGGCCATACCGAATAGTTTAATATTCGGCAACATGGCCGAATAGGCCGAATACCGAATAGATACCGAATATTCGGTGCATGCCTAGTATAAATACTCTATATATTATGCGTTGAATTGTTTGTTTACAAAAATACGCGTGGTCGCGAAAAAAATATTTGCTTTAAAATAGCCAACAGTAATAACTGACGCGTCTGTCTAAAGTTTGTTTAAAGTCATTTACATTTTGCAATTTTGATGTTAAAAAAAAAGAAAAAAAAGAACTAATATTTTAACAGTACCGAAATAAATGTCGTACTTACATAAGGTCTAATTAAAATGTGAGATACCTTTCTGATTTGCATTTTTGTTAAAGTAGAAAAATACGAAGATTATTTTTAACTATCCGTACATTCTCTGTAGATTTTTTATCCGTACTTATAGTAAGTTTGAAAATTAAATTTTGGTTTTATTGAACGAAAGATTTATTGTTTATGTACAAACTTAGATAAATGTATATCAGATCTATAAATTAGATTTTTTTTTACTTAAAATTTAAACAATTCATTTGGATTTTATCGGTTTATTGAAGACTTTTAGAAGGTTTGTTCTTTTTAAAATTATGAATCGTATTAAATGAAATACCTCCTATCATTAACACTATAGTATTGTTGTTATTATTTGTATCCGAAGTTTTGTGAAATTCCAAATTTTTAATTTAAATACATTTATTTTTCAACTGTATTTTAATTTTAAAATTATATATAGTATAAAATATTACATAAGAAATGCCATTTTATACGAAAGTAATAATAGTAATAATAAATCCCTTTTGGCTACTTAAAACACGAGCCTCACAATTTTTAAATAAAAATGAATTACCTCCTGAAATTTTGAGATTTCTTTTAGAGATCATTTATAATTTTTGCTCCTTAGTTAGCTAAATAAAAATAAATTACTAAAGGGTTGAAATACTATGATTAAAATAAAAAAAAAACTTTATTTTTTAAAATAACCCCATACCAAAAATAATTTTAATAGCTCTTTCAATAATGCTGATTATTTTTAAGGCAAATAAATTTTTGGCGACCATGAGTATGAAAGCAAACAATTCAACAAATAATGTAGGGAATATCTGTATAAATATAAATAAATTAGTTAAAAACAGATAACATACATATATGAGATTACATACATTGTTCTATTTTAATAGTATTTTAAATTTTCTTTTCATTTTTATATCTTACATAGCATCTTGGATACTTTAATTAACGAATGACACACACATAAATAAATAAATAAACAAATAAAATAAAATAATAATAATGAAGAGGGAATAGATAGGATGGTGCAAATGGGGACTTATTCTTCTCCAAAATTCACAAACAAAAAACAGCTTTTTTTTTTTTTTTTTTTTTTTTTTTTGATAATGTAAAATTGTATGAAATTATTAATAATGAATTCGAACTGTTTTAATAGATTGCTATAGTACTTTAGCAATCTAGTCTAGAAATCTATCATTTATCAATCATAAAAGAAAAGTTTATTTTCTTTCTGTACTAAATAAAATTTTTATTACATCTAATGAAATGATATTTAAATGAGTAAAAAATATAAAATAATGAAGCTGGAAAAAATATAGAAAATAAAATATGATTTTCTAAATTTACTTTGAAAAGTAAATGCATTCTTTCAAATGGAATACTGCATCCAAAAGCAGGTGCTTACTTGCATGTAATAATATTTCATAATAGTAAACTAATTTATCAAAAAATAATAGTCAAAGAGAATCAAATGAGCTTAACTCATTTGATTCTCTTTGACTTTTTTCCCCTTCAAATTTGATCTTGTATCTGGGAAAGACAAAGAGTTGGAGAGGTGAGGGGGGGGGGGCTAAAAGCTGATCAATAAAAAATCAACTTTCTGTAATTTTTCACATTTATTTGATAGGTTAATGTTCAGAATTCATTTATCATTATTTTTAAAAGGACTTAATCTATCCCGCTCATCTTTTTCTGCAGTTCTCTTAATATTATTTCACTACTTTTATCCAGTCTATTTGGAATATAGCTATCTAGATCAGTTAGAATTAACCCTTTTCTCTGAAAATCCAAACAATAAAATTATTATATCTGGATACCATTTATACTGATATACAGGCTACTTTTTTCATTTTTCTTTTTTTTATTTTAATATTTTCCTTATCAGAAATTACTTAATTACTAATTAAAGCTATTAATAATGTAAATCAACATAATAACTGCTGGAATAAAATTTTAGTTTTTATTCGAGTCAAATTTCATTAGTTTTTATCCAAATCAAATTATTATTATTATTATTATTATTATTATTATTATTATTATTATTATTATTATTATTATTAGCCTTTAACACGATTTATTCATTTACCTAACTTATTTATCAATTTAAAAAAGAAAAAAATAGTTGAATGAATTATTTAAAAAATATTAAACTATCAATAAATTGAATTAAATTTCTATATTTAGTGGTTGCAAGTTTTAATTTTCTCCATATATTTTGTGAAGAAAAAATAAAAAATCACATCGAATCTTTGTTTTTCCTTCTTTTTGTTATTATTATTATTATTATTAGCCTCTAACACGATTTATTCATTTACCTAACTTATTTATCAATTTAAAAAAGAAAAAAATAGTTGAATGAATTATTTAAAAAATATTAAACTGTCAATAAATTAAATTAAATTTCCATATTTAGTGGTTGCAAGTTTTAATTTTCTCCATATATTTTGTGGAAAAAAAATAAAAAATCACATTGAATCTTTGTTTTTCCTTCTTTTTGTTCCCTTCCCTCTTTTTTTAACGCTTTTCTTCCAAAACAAAAATAATTTCGCGACGCGAAACCGAACAAGACGAGAATTTTTTAACCAATAGGCATATTTCTTTCAACCGGGGTCCAGGAACTCCGGGTTGGGTAACTTTTCATCCGAAGTCGATGGTTTTCAACTCCCGGTTAAAAATCCCAACTCGCCGTTACTGGATCCGTGATTTAACTCTCTGTCGAAGTTCTTCATGAATACGACCGACATTCGTATTCACGATCGACTTGGACCCCGAGTTTCGCGCGAAAGCCGGGTTGAAAGCAAAATCGGTATTCTTCATCAATCTCACTGAACCGGTTCGCGGGGGAAAATCCTATTCCGGGTCGAATAACCTAACCTTGGTCTTTAGCAAGGTTGAAGTTGGGGTTTCTCGAGATTTCTCAACCGAGCATGCGTAGTTTACGAAAAACAAGTAAGGAGAGATATAATTTTACCGAGAGAACCGCCATTTTACAATGGCGGTATTTGCTTACTGAATATAGGTGCTGTCAAAATGTAGAAAATTGACTATCAAATAAAGCAGAAGAACATTATGTAAAGGTATGTAATCTCATATATCTGTATTACCTTCAATATTTTTATTTTATTTATTTATATTTACGCATAAATACTCTATAAATTGTATGTTGAACTGTTTGTTTACATAACACTATGTGTGGTCGTGAAAAAATATTTGCTTTAAAAATAGCCAACATTACTTAGACAGACGATTGATAAATTGTTATTAAAGTAACAACTGTCGAGTTTGTGTGAAGTTTGTTTAAAATCATTAACTTTTTGCAATTTTATTGTTAAAAAAAAAAAAAAAAAAAAAAAAAAAACTAATGTATTTTAATAGCACCAAAATAAATGTCGTACTTACATAAGGTCGAACTGAAATGTGAGATACCTTTCTGATTTGCATTTTTGTTTAACTAGAGAAATACGAAGATTATCTTTAAATATCCATACATTCTCTGTAGATTTTTTATCCGTACTTATAGTAAGTTTAGCAAATTAATTTTTGTTTTATTGCGAGAAAGATTTATTGTTTATGTAAAAACTTAGATAAATGTATATCTGCTCTATAAATTAGATATTTCATTTGAATTTTATCAGTTTATTGATGATTTTTAGAAGTTTTGTTCTTTTTAAAATTACGAATTGTAATTACATGAAATACCTGCTATCATTAAAACTATAGCATTACTGTTATTATTGTTTGTATCCGAAGTTTTGTGAAATTTCAAATTTTTAATTTAAATACATCTATTTTTCAACTGCATTTTAATTTTAAAATTATACATAGTATAAAATATTGCATTAGAAATACTATTTCATACGAAAATAATATTAGTAATAATAAATCCTTTTTGGCTACATAAAACACGAGCCTCGCAATTTTTAAATAAAAATGAATTACCTCCTGAAATTGTGAGATTAGAGATTTTCACTTATAATTTTTGCTCTTTAATTAGCTTAATAAATTACTAAAGAGTTAAAATACGATGATAAAAAAAAAATTAAATAATCCCATGCCAAAAATAATTTATCAGCTCTTTCAGTAATGCTGAGTATTTTTAAATCAAATAAATTTTCGGTGACTATGAGTATTTATGAAAGCAAACAATTCAACATATAATGTTGGGAATATATGTATAAATATAAATAATCCAGTTAAAAACAGATAACATATATATATGAGATTGCATACATTCTTCTATTTTTGATAGCATTTTAAATTTTATTTTTATTTCTGTATCTTATACAGCATCTTGAGTACTTCAACCCTTTTCGGCACGGGCAAATCTGTACTAAAATAAGAAATTATCGACTGACACCGGAATTCACAAACGATTTTTTTTATATTTTAGAATTCCTTAATTTAAGCTTTTATTGTAAAAGCAAAATTTTACTAAAATATTACTGGTGCCATTTGAAAGTTTGTAATTAAAATTAGGTATCCCAGACCGGGCACAGTGTGCCGGAAAGGGTTAATTAACACATGACACACACACAAAAATAAATAAATAACTAAAAGAATAATAATAATGAAGAGGGGATGGGTAGGATGGTGCTAATGGAGACTTATTCTTCTCCACAAATTCCCAAACAAAAGACAACTGTTTTATTTATTAGGTAATGTAAAATTATATGAAATTATTAATAAAGAATTCGAACTGTTTTGATAGATTGCTATCATTACTTTATCAATCTAGTCTAAAAATCTATCATTAATCAATCATAAAATATGTATATATATATATATATATAATAAAATCTCTTTTCTTTCTATACTAAATAAAATTCTTATTACAATCAATCATAAAATATGTATATATATATATATATAATAAAATCTCTTTTCTTTCTATACTAAATAAAACTCTTATTACATCTAATGAAATGATATTTAAATGAGTAAAAGCTATAAAATAATGAAGCTAAAAATATATATATTTAATAAAATATGATTTTTTTAATTTACTTTGAGAAGTAAATGCATTCTTTCAAATGGAACACTGCATCCAAAAAAAGGTGCGTGCGTGCATGTAATAATATTTCATAATACTAGACTAATTTATCAAAAAATAGTCAAAGAGAATCAAATGAGCTTAACTCATTTTTTTAATTTTTTACGAGACCAATTTTGATCTTGTATCTGGATCTTGAATGACAATTCTCAGAAACAAAGAGTTGGAGGGGGGGGGGGGGGCTCTAAACACTGGTAAATAAAAAATCAACTTTCTTTTCACATTTATTTGACAGATTAGAGTTCGGAATTCCTTTATTATTATTTTTAAAAGGGCTTATTCGATTCTGTGTGTTGAATGGAAATTCATATGCTAGTAATTTTAAAAGGTTTAAAATTTTTCTTTTCCTTAAAATAACTTTTTATAAAATATCGCTACTGTATACAGTTTAAAGTTACAAGAAGTGTTGAAATTTATTTAGCGACTAGTTAAATGAAAAAAGTTAATCAATCGATCGGAAGTGATAACTATATGCGCCCATGTGTCGTGCCTCTGCGGCTTGGTCCCTAGTGCCCTGGCAGTGCCAGAATCTCCCGCTCATCTTTTTCTGCAGTTCTCTTAATATTATTTCACTACTTCTTTCCAATCTATTTGGAATATTAATAGCTATCTATCTCAATTAAAATTAACCGTTTTCGCTGAAAATCCAAACAATAAAATTATTGTATCTGGATAACAACTATACTGATATACAGGCTGAATTTTTTCATTTTTTCCTTATTAGAAATTACTCAATTACTATTTAAGGGGTCCAGTACCTTTTAAGGCTTCAAAAATACGATTTTTCAATTTTCATTAATTACTATAAAATAATTCGTTAGAAGTATTTTAAAACAAACCGCGTGCAAAAATTCCCATTAGAACTGAAGTTATAGCAAAAATAAGATGCTGATTTTGTTTGGTAATTAACTAAAGTTACAACTTTGAAACAGGTTTTTGAAAAACTGCATTTTTAGACATTGCGCGCATGATATCTTGAGAACATATGTATGAATTGTTATGAATTTTTTTTTAGTTAATAAGCGCATACGTATGCTTAAAATGAACTACTTTTATGTATTTATAGCGATAAAATTTTTAGTTATGAATAATTTTATTTATTAAAAAATGTAAAATGTTGATTTTTTTTTTTTTTTTTTAGAAATTTTTTTTACAAGGTTAATGAAATAATTTTTATTTAAGAGTAGTTCATTTTAAAAATACATTATTCTTCTTTACAGAAAAAAATATATATGCAAAAATATTGATTTATAGGGTCGTTAGGATGCGCGCAAGGCACGACGGAGTAAAAAATAGAGGTTTTTAAATTTCAGTAATGCATATATTATATGAAAGACTATTAAATGTTTAATGACAGTTTATTAAAAAGCATAATTTTTTCTATTGAACGGTGAAATTTTCATGTTAATATGTATAAAAGTTTTAAAGATACACTGAATCGAACTTTGGATGTTTTTGTTGATTTTCATCCCGTTTAAAAGGTACAAGACCCCTTAAAGCTATTAATAATAGAAATCAACATAATAACTGTTGGAATAAAATTTTAGTTTTTATTCAAGTCAAATTTCATTAGTTTTTACCCAAATCAAATTCCATTTTTAAGCAAATATGTAAAAATTTATTTTGTAAATATATATATATATATATATATATATATATATATATATATATATATATATATATATATTAGCCGTTGACACGATTCATATCATTTACCTAATTCATTTATCAATTTAAAAAATAAAGAAAAATAGTTGAATGAATTGTGTAAAAAATATTAAAACTTTCAATAAATTAAATTAAATTTCCATATTTAATGATTGCGTAGATTTAGTTTTAATGTTCTCCATATATTTTGTGGAGAAAAATAAAAAATCGCATTGAATCTTTGTTTTTCCTTTTTTTTTATATTCTCCCGCCCCATTCTTTAAACGCTTTTCTTCCCAAGCAAAAATAATGTCGCGACGCGAAACCGAAAAAGACGGGAATTTTTAAACCAATAGGCATACTTCTTTCAACCGGGATTCAGGAACTCTGGATTCGGTAACTTTTCATCCGAAGTCGATGGCGAATACGAGTTTTCAACTCTCGGTTAAAAATCCCAACTCGGGGTTGCTGGACCCGTGGTTTAACTCTCAGTCGAAGTTCTTCACGAATACGACCGTAAGTGTCTTTCAACCATTCCATTTGATTGCGGGAATCTGGGTGTGGGACTCGATGTTTTGATCTAGAAATTCCAACATTTTGCAAAATGTTTGAACTTTGAACGTCATACTGCGGACCATTATCAGAATAAAGAAGTTTGGGGATGCCACATTGTGCAGATATACCCTTTAATGCTTTGATAATAAGTTATTCTACAAGACTTGATACTTCTGTTAATAAAGCTGTTTCCACATATTTCGTTAAATAATCTAAAACAAGAAAATGTTCTCACCTTGGAAGAGAAAAAAAAATCAGTTCCTAAAATTTCCCACGGACCATATGGAACCTCTTTTGGTACCAATGGTTCTTTTTGGTTTGATTTTCTATATGAGAAACTTGTTTTACAATATAATACAAGGTCTTCTAATTCTTTGGACGTACCTGGCCAAAAGAAAATTTTACGTGCTCTGTTCTTGCATCTTTCAACACCCATGTGTTCATTGTGTATTGGATTGAGCATATCATTTCCAAAATTTTTTGGAATAACAATTATGCGAGTTTTTAAAAACTAATCCATTTGCAACTGTCAGTTCTCCACGAAAACTGCAATAAGGCATTAAAGTTAGATACAACTTGTAATTCAGGATAATATTGTGCTTCTTTTTGAAAAATTGTAAATTAGTCACTTGGCATAGGAATACTTTCAGTAATCATATCAACGTATGTCTCCCTCTCACCTTAAAATATATATATGTATGAATGTATGTATGTATTGTTTTGTGATAAAGTTGAAAATCATATGGCTGTAAACGAATTTTCATTCTCTGTAATGAAAAGATTTATTAAATATTGCTTCAAGTGGTTTAAGATCACTTTCGATTTCAAATGATCTTCCAAAAAGGATTGGTGAAATTTCTCACAACCGAAAACCGCAGCCAATGTCTCTTTTTCTACCTGTGCATAGTTTTTCTGGGCATCTTTTAAAGCTTTAGATACTTATGCAACTGATAAGTTATTCTGGAGAAGCACTGCTCCTAACCCATCTTTACTAGCCTCAACTGATAAAAGTGACACATTTCGACACATCAAAATATTGCAGAACCGGATTTTTTGACAAAATATTTTTTTATTCCAAAATACATTTATCCTGAATAGAATTCCAATTCCATTTGTTACTTTTTTTAATTAAATCTCTCAAAATTTCGGTTTTTTGTGAAACATTTGGATTGAATTTTGAAACATACGTAATCATATCTAAAAGAATTTCTAGTTCTCTAGCGTTATAAAGAGGTTTCATAACTGTAATTGCTTTAATTTTATCTTCATCAGACTTAAGACCATTTTTCGAAAATTTGTGTCCTAAATATTTGACTTCTGTTACTCCAATTTTACACTTATTCAAATTAAATTTAATATTTCTCTTTTTTACAAAAAATAACGTTCTTTTGAACCATCTGCGCCATGTTACAATTTGAAAAGATATACTGGAGTTCGCAAACACAACACTACATTTATTAAAGATAACTAAAAAACAATCAATTATTTCATAGAACAACATTTCGAGTCACGAGTTGAATAGTCGTGAGAGATTACAAGTTAGTTATGGTTACATGTTACATATATGTGACAACCGATACCAATCCACTCACATTCACCTCATTGATTATACATAAGAATAAAGCTTAACTTTTCAATAATTTGAAAAGGGGAAATTAAATGTTAGTTAAAAATAAGATTTGTTTCAAAAGTTTGTCCAACCAATATAATATTGATTAATTATTACATACTAGCAAGAGTGACCGAGCTAAGCTCGGTCAAAATTAACTTTGTGTTCAACTGGATATAGTATTATTACTGTATCATTCACTCTGTATTACTACAGTAAAACATGTTATTTATAATAGTATTATTTTCAAAAACAATCAATAAGAAAACTATGTATGCACATGTTCATAAATTTTACTTTATTTTAAAATTTACAACGAAAGGGTATCGATCCAAATCACTTTTTTATCTCGACTCTGATTAGTTTAACCCAGGAGAACGCGCGCTTACCCAGGGTATGAATGGTTTTAACATTGTCACCAACAAAATCAAATTACAACAGTCATTTTATTTAGACGGAGACAATTTTTACAAATTTTGCGATAAAATAAGTTGAAGATTACTTAAAAAATATATTGGTTACAATTGTAAAAGCCATACGCACTCCGGGTCTTTTAGGCCCTGCGCGCGTCCTCCCGGGTTAACCATGTATCTCGAATCCTATTAAGAATGTATAAAAAATTTCTTCAATTCTGAAAGACAATATTTTTTGCCAGATATAGCTAAATATGGAGACATTTTTTTCATTTGGCGCCAAATACGTGTTTTGGCTTTCGTAATCTTAACCCCTTGGGGACGAGCGACCACTATAGATGCCGGCACCGATTGTACTCAGATCCCGCGAGACTACCATTGATGCCGGCGCTGTTTGTACTCACATCCCGCGAGACTACCATTCATGCCGATCAAACGGAACGTTTTGTTTTTCACAGTTTAGCATATAAAAAATTTATCCTAATTCTATTTGAATGTATATTAAGGAAGAAGACTTCTCCTTCAAACTACGAAAGCTAATGAAAACATTTTTTTTTTCTGTTTTTTTAAATCTACGCGAATTTAATTTTTTATGGAAATACTACAATGGGAAAAATATATTTTTTTTTCATCACGTCTTTGTATTTTATAAATCTTTTTACGCGTCTAGTAAAACTTTATTTTTCTTTATTAGAAATAATGCTACTGAACTTCAGAAGGAAAAATTTGCGGTTTAAGAACAGGATCATAAGATAGCATATAATTTACTTAAGTAAGCACATTTACGAATACGAATGATAACATGAACATCTGATTCATTGCTTTTTTTCCCGCTCTTTAATCTCAATCAGAATGTCTTTAATATTTCGTTTTTCTTTGGTGTAGAAAGAAAGATATATCTTTTTTATATTTTTATTTTAGTTCAGGAGTGCTTCGCAGTTAAAAAATAAATAATAAGAAGAAAGAAAGAAAAGTGTTACATACTGACTGTGCGAGCTGATACGCTGATAACATTCTTTCTCAGTGCAGCTAAATTAAGAATATTTTTCTGCGTTATTGACCAGTTTTTTTTCTATAATTCTATATATTTATCTAATATGTTTTACATTACATGCTTGCATATATATACATTTCATTTTAAAAATTACTAGTAACATAAACAAAAGTTTTTAAAGAGTGTTTTAAGTTTTAAAGAGTATTTTAAAGTATTATTGTGCTTTATTCATTATTATTCAAGATTTTTTTCTTACTTATATATTAGATTCTATGTTAACATAGATTTTAAAAGATAATTTTAACATCAACGAAAGTTTTGAAAGTTTCAAATCATTATTAAATTTTATTCATAATTATCCAATAATTTTTATTTGATATACCTATTATACGACATACCATATGGTAATATATTTTCTATTTCTGAAATAATTTTAACATAAACATATTTTGGAAAGGTACATTTTTAATTTTTACTCTGATTTGCACATCATTACTGATTATTATTCAAGACTGTTTGTTTGTTTTTAATTATGTGTTATATATATTTTTTTTTATTTCAAAAATATTATAAAATTAAACTAAGTTTTTTTTTTTTTTTAAATCCAATCTTACACACACACACATATATATATATAAGTGTTACAAAGCAACAGTAGCAGGTTGTTTGTATGTTTTATTTAATATTTTTCATTTCTAAATAAATCGTTTTTTGTAAAACATTTATTTTATTTACTGAAAGTGTTAAAAATTATTAAGTATCAATATGGTTAGGCTTGTTTTTCTATTATAGCAAAATGTTTCATAGGTTGATATTTAACAGCCTGGTAAGTATTTTTCTGTCATGTTATATCATTTTAAAAGCTAAAAACAGGATATTAACTCTTCATTATTTACATTTATACATTTTTTTCCAATTAAAATATCACACAATATACATCATTTTTTGAATAAATATGTAAAATAACATCAAATTCCATGTATGTGAATTTCAAAAAGTAGCATGCGAAAGTTATTTTTTTATTAATTTTTAAAGAATTTTTGACAAGCGTTAGGCTTAACTGCGCGAAATCCTCCGGCCCAGAAGGTGAAATCGAATTTCCCCGCTCCGTCCTCAGATGCGCACTTCAAAATGCGCGCGCCGTCGCGAACGGGTTAATAGTCGATTTTTCGGCCAAATGTCACCATTATTTTGTCAAATATCGCCAACTAATTGGCTGTTGCCGTATTCTCGTAAGCCTGACCCGTATTACCCAAAATGACCCGCTAATCAAATTTGATCAAACGTGACTTAGCTCAATTGTTCTCAGGTAATCAAAAACAGTAGCATATAAAATTGAATTAAAATCGTTTAAGCCATTTCTTAGGTAAAATTAGCTTGACAGCAATCACCAATGAAGCTAAATGACCCACTAATATAATTTTGTTTAACATGCGACTCTGCCCAATAGTCTTCTCGTGACAAAAAACGTTTCGTTACAAAATTTAGATAAAATTGATTGAGTCGTTGTTACATATAAATTGAATGACACACTAATCGAATTTTCGGGAGAGCATGTGTCCTAGCCCAATGGTTTTCTCTTGCCCGAAAACGACATAATACAAATTATAGTCAAAATGGTAAGAGCCATTTTTTACATAAAATTAGTATGACCCATCATGACCCACAAATCACCCTTATAATCGAAATCTCTCGAACATGTGACCTAGCTCATTTTTTTGCGTGCCGAAAAATGTTAGATACAAAATTTAGATAAAATCGATTGAGCCGTTTTTTAGATATAATTAGTTTGACCCTGACCCATTATGACCCCTTAATCGAATTTCCGCAAACATCTGACCTAACCCTATGATTTTCTCGTGCCTGAAAACGATAGAATACAAAATTTAGTCAAAATTGCGCAAGACATTGTCTAGATAAAATTAGAATGACCCAAAAGTGAGCCACAAATCAAAATTTCTCGAACATGTGTCTAACCCAATGATTTTCTCGCACCAAAAATATGTTGTATACAAAATTCCGTTAAAATCGATCCACCCGTTCTTTAGATATATCTTGACCATGACTAATCATGACCCACAAATGAGCCTTATAATCGAAATCTCTCGAACATATGACTCAGCCCATTAGTTTTCTCGTGTCTAAAAATTGTTACATGCAAAATTTCGTTAAAATCGATCTTACCGTTTTTTAAATATAAATAGCTTGACCCTTTATAACCCAAAATGACCCAGTAATCGAAATTTCTTGAACATGAGACCTAGCCCAATAGTTTTCTCGTGCCAAAAAAAAAATGTTGTATACAAAATTTCGTTAAAATCGATCCACCTGTTCTTTAGATATAGCTTGACCATGACCCATTATGATCCATCATGACCCACAAATGACTCTTATAATCGAAATCTCTCGATCGTGTGACTTAGCCCATTAGCTTTCTCGTGTCCAAAAACTGTTACAGGCAAAATTTCGATTAAATTGATTCTGCCGTTCTTTAAATATAAATAGATTGACCCAGACCCTTAATGACCCATTAAAATTTTTTCTCGAACATGTAACCTAGCCCAATGTTTTTCTCGTGCCCGAAAACCATAGAATGCAATTTATAGTCAAAACTGCGTGAAAAAATCTCTAGATAAAAATAGCATGACCCACAATGACCCCAAAAATGATCCACTAACCGAATTTTCTCGAACATGTTACCTAACCCAATGGTCTTCTTGTAATCCAAAACGATAAAATATAAAATTTGGTCGAAATCGTTAGAGCCGTTTTTTAAAATAAAAATTGCTTGACCCATAATGACCCAAAAATGACCCCCTAATAGAAAATTTTCGAACATGTGACCCAGCCCAATAGTTTTCTCGTGCCAAAAAACGATTGGATACAAAATTTCCTTAAAATCGATCCAGCCGTTCTCTTAGGTATAAATAGCTTGATCCTGACCCATTATGACCCAATAATTGAATTTTCTCGAACATGTGACATAGCCCAATGGTCTTCTCGTGCCCGAAAATGGTAAAATCCAAAGTTTTGCGAAAATCGTTAGAGCCGTTTTTGAGATAAAATTTACACACACACCCACAATTTTTGCTCGCATTATAGCATATTTTGGTGATTTTTTATAAATTCAATCAATTAACAAAATATAGTGATATGTTTTACCCACTAGGAAACTTAAAACTTTTATGATTTATTTATTAATTAAACAAACTACTGTATTAAAAATTAATCTTATAGTAATAAATTGTTCTTGTACCTGAATTTCATGACTTTTTCCTGCAGCGAGAATTAAACACATTCTCTACTAGAGAGCGCATTCGGCAGGCGCTTGAACCATGGAGCTGGATTGAATCTACACTTGCGCATATTCTGCTAAGATTTGCATCGCACGCACCACGAGTAGGCAACGTGTAAACACATAAACAATCCGGTGACGGCTACGGGAGCGGTTTGTTCTGTGAAGTGAATTTTGGTTTATAATTTAAGAATTAGGTAATATTTTACTATTGTTTTCCTATATTTCTTATATTTATCTATGAGTAATTAATTTTTGCGTAATTTATTTCTATTATAGTTGAATGGAGAGTACTATAGAACAGAATTGTGATCAACCTGTTGATCGTCAAAAAGTAAGATGTCTTTCCCTCATCTGTATAAAGAATGTTTAATCACTTTTGATAAATTTCTGCGCTCTGTGCAAATTTAAATCTGTCTTTTTTCTTCTTTTTTTTATTACTATGTTCTAAAATAGTTTGCTTTATATTCGTAACCCAACAAAATACATTGGCTCAAAATGTTAGAAAATATATTTACAATATCGAGAAGGTTTCCAATATTGTAGTGTCTCACAAAAGTGATGGGACACTTGTGCTTTATAAAAAGAAACTGCAATAAAATAAATAAATAAACAAACGTGCAAAAATTTTTTGGGTGTGTTTCATAACATACATTTCGTCAAAATATTAAAATATTAATTTAGTAAAAATACAATTGTTCAGAACGGAGCAAAAAATGGCTCACATAAGTGATGGGACACTTACTTTTACATCAAATATTTATCCAAAAATTTTACTTTTTAAAAGGTTTTAATATTTTGTTGGATTTTCTTTTACTTTTAAAACATAATTTAATCTTTTTGGGATGGATTCGACTAATTTTTTTGTGATTTCTGGAGTGATTTTACCCCATTCTTCTTGAAGCACCGATTTTAGTTGTTGTTTTGAAGAAATGGCGTGTTTGCGAATTCTTGATTCCAATTCTTGCCAAATATTCTCTATGGGATTTAAGTCTGGAGATTGTGGTGGTGTTTTTATTATTTCAGGACAGTTATATAGCAGCCAGAGTCTAACGTTCAGAGCAGTGTGCTTGGGGTCATTGTCCTGGTAGAATTTAAAATCGTTATGAAGGTTCAATTTTTGTGCTGAAGATTTCAAATTTTGCTTTAAAATATCAATATACTTGTACTGATCCATTATACTGTCAATAAAAACAAGATTACCAACTCCAGCGGATGACATACACCCCCATACCATAACTCCTCCTCCACCATGTTTTACTGTTGGTACCAAGTTCTGTTTGCAAAATTCTTCCCTGGGTTTTCTCCACACCAAGATTCTACCGTCAGAACCAAATATATTAAATTTACTCTCATCAGCAAATATAACTTTATTCGAGTAATCAGAATTCTTATTTATGTTGGATTTTGCGAAAGCTAGTCTGAGTTTTCTATTCTTTTCACTTACGAAGAATTTTTTTCCTGGCTACTCTACCGTGATATCCAGCAGATCGAATTACCCTTCTAATAGTCTCAGGATTAACAATTATTCCATATAATGCTTGTAAATCAGCAGCAACTTTTGAAGCACTATTTCTTGGATTTTTTTTAATATTTCGAACGATAATTCGCTTTATTCCATTGGATAGCTTTGATGGTCGGCCAGGTCTTTTTTTATCCTGAATCATATAATTCTTTTTATATCGTTTAATGATATTGAAAACTGTTGAATGGCTCAAGTTAACTGTTTCAGCAGTTTTTCTAATAGATTTTCCATGTTCAATATGCAAATTAATAACTAATTTTCGAATTTCAGGCGAAGTTTCTTTTCGTTTAGCATTCATGGCTACACAGAGCTAAAAAACACAAAAATTCCAAAACAAACTGGAGAGAAATACTGCAGACAATTTTATAAATTATTGCCAATTGCTTTTAAGTAAAAATAAAACCCCGAAAAATATTTTTATTGCTTATTTCAGACGATTTTTGTTGCATATATAATGGTGTCCCATCACTTATGTGAGCTATTTTTTGCTCCGTTCTAAACATTTGTATTTTTATTAAATTAATATTTTGACAAAATGTATGTTATGTTATAATCTTTACTAAATTTAAGTATGAAACACACCCACAAAAATTTTTTTTAATTTATTTGATTAGTTTCCTTTTGTAAAGCACAAGTGTCCCATCACTTATGTGAGACACTGTAAATGTAATCTAATACTTTGATTTAATGTATTTTGTTAGTCAGCCACTCTTGCTTTCAATAATTTGTACTTGTAAAAATCATAGAATGTTAAGAACATTTCACATTTTATAATTCTGTGATTTGTTAAACTATTCTGATATCCTCTGTTAAAAGCCTGGAAGTTGCGGATAACTAGGTGAACATTAAAGCTGCATCATCCCTTGATCACATTTGTAGAATATATGTGGTTGTAGTATTGTTTCTAATTTCAAATTTATTATTAGATTAATGATAGAACCAATCAAGATTTTAAAAAAAGTGGAATTCAAAAGAAAGAAAGTTATGTGAATCCTTTTGGAATCAATTCTGCTTAAAAAAAGATAAATAGCCTAAGTAGTATGACTAAATATCATCTGTTTCAAATTTTAATAGTTGCATCAAGTTATTACCATGTTTGTGTTCATTGATGTGTGTCAAACTTGGCACTTAATAACTTTTATTTTTCTGGAAAAATTCTGAAATAAGTAAATTCTAATATAATTTAGAACAGGAGACAGCCTTGCTGACTGATTACAAATTAAAATGCAATCAGTCTGCCCAACAAGGGTGGCAAATTTTTGCCGAAGTGGAAAAAACACTCTGGCAAAAATTAGTATTTTTAAACAGGGTTTTAAAGATTTTATTTTAATTACATGAGGCAAGAACTAAGAGATACTGATAAACTTATAACATATGGATACCCTGATCATTGTTAAATCATCTAAATGAAGTTAAATCTTCTAATGAACTCCACGAAAATTTACAAAACATGTCATTGAAATGCAAAATTTCTTTTGTGATCACCATGCTCCACATACTCACAAGAAAGGTCTCCATACTGGGTCTATTTAGAATATTTTGAAAAAATACTAATCAAACTACTCATGTAAGTAATAAAGGATCTGTCAAATTTAGCAGCGAAGTTACAGTAGAAAGTCTGCGAAAAAATTAAATATTTTTGAGTATTTATCATGGGAAAACAAATGCATAAAGGGATTTAGCGAGCAATACTTTTCTTCGTCAAAGGTAAATGTTGTAACTGAAAACTGTTTGCTAATGAACTTTTATAATGCGCGTAAATGGTATTCAGTGAATTTAAACTTAAACAATGAGAGATTTCAATTCATATATTGTATTAAATAGGGATGCACCGAATATTCGGTATCTATTCGGTATTCGGCCTATACGGCCATGTTACCAAATATTCGGTTTGGCCGAATATCAAACTATTCGGTTCAGCCGAATATTCGGCTTGGCCGAATATCAAACTATTCGGCCTGCCGAATATTCGGTTTAGCCGAATATCAAAGTATTCGGCCAAATTAAATATTTATTGAAATCTTTTAAAACACATTTTTAAAAACTTTTCTCAATTTCTACTTTTAACTGTCAATTTATAAATATATTTAAAATAATTAGAAAGAAAGTCATATTTAAATAAAATAGAATGTTTTTACATTATTTATTTGTTGTTTATAAAGTATAACTTAAGAAAATTAACCATGAGAAGGATTCAAAAGGGTGATTTATTAGGATTCTCCTTAAGAATAAATGATGTGCAAATGAAAGTTCCTAAATTTTGTTTAGTAAAAAATCTGTTTCTTGTTTTTCCTAAATAAAAGACCTTAAACAAGAAACAAAAACTTTTGAAAATAGTAATAGCTATCTAGGCAATTCTTGTTCATGAAACCATAATCAACTTATTGACTCATAAATACATTGTATTTCATCTCACATATTAGATCAAACTTGTGTTTTCGTTTGTTGCATTAACAATAAATAAGATACCGTAACTGTATTTTCAACTTATATGCTTTGATTTCTGTAAAACATGATATGATGGGAAGGGTGGAAAATGCCATCATTCATATGAAAAGAACTATGAGCTAGATATTCCTTTATTCAGAATTAAGTTGGAAGTATTTGTACTTTAAATTGAAAAAAATCTGCCTTGAGTTATTGAAAAGGGGCAATTAAGAGACTGTAAAGTTTTACTTCATCTATGTTTTCATTATTTCTCTTTAATTTTAAAATGTTTGTTTTAATTCATGGAAGTAACCATGAAATTTAAAATTTTATTAATTCAAAAAGTCTTATAATTGTGCTTCTTAAATAACTCAAGGCAGATATTTTTTCAATAGTACAAAATTTTCTTATAAAACACCCTTGTTTATCAAAATGCAAGTTTCTTTTATTAAATATTATGAAAAATTGTTTTAAAAAGTAACATTTTAATACCTTTAAACTTTGAAATATAAAAAGTATTTGGAAAGCCGAATATTCGGTATTCGGTTCACTTGTCGGTCGAGCATTCGGTATTCGGCCAAAATCACTATTCGGTGCATCCCTAGTATTAAATATATATATATTACTTGTTGCTCAAGTTGTTTAATTTATCGTTAAAAAAAATCAAGGTAGATAAGTAGGGATGCAACGGATATCCGGCTGATTTTTCAATATCCGAAATATCATCGGATATCCGAATCACAATCACCAGATATCCGACTTCTCTATCGGATATCCGGCAGAATGCAACAAACCAAATATATATTAATAACAGTAATCGTTTGATCCCAAACAATACGAAAAACTTTTGTTTATAATGCAAAAGTTGAAATATTATTATAAGTTCCCTACCGATGAATAAAAGGTAATTCACAAAAGTTTAAAGAATTGCCAGCTTTCCAATTATTTATATTTAAACTCTGTAACAAATTTAAAAGTTTACGTTTACATCTTTTAGAAAATTGTATCTACTTTCAGATTGTAAAACAAAATTTGAAGTCAAAATAGCAAATAAAGCTTTTGTGTAAAAATGTATAAAGATAGAAAACCAACATTGAGAAATGCACAAATAATGCATGAAAAGAATAAAAAACAGCCTTTTTGAATATACTATTGAGATTCTTCATCAGTATATAAGACTCAGCATGCTAGAAAAAGCTAAGCTGAGCAAAGCGACAGGGGAGCACAGTCTTATATGCCTATTACGGGAGCGAATGGTAATAGATTCGAAACAGCTGTTTGCTACCTTACATCCATTTCTAAACGTTAGTTTTCTATCTTCATAAAATTTGAAGTTGTTTATTAAACTGTGATTTTACTAATTTTCTTTCTTTCTTTTAATTTAAACAATGGGTTAATTGGTTTTTAAGTTACACAACTAACCAAACCTATTTTTAATTTATTCTATCTTTCAAAGAAGAAATTATTGTAATAAATTTTTTTTTGACGAATTTGCGTGTTTTAGGGATCAAATATCCCCAAAAACATGTTTATTCAAAACATCTGTCCGTCCCAGTGTCGCCATCATACTATCAAAAAGTGTATGAAGTTATGCATAGAATGATCCAAATATTTTGTGCATATTTTTGACTGTAACCAGCAGGTTCTTCTTCAATATGGAAACATTTTGCTGTAAGGCGGTGCTGTAATTGCAATTTTTGTGCCATTTTCATTGTTCTACCATCAAATACTGTGTGAAGTTATGCATAGAATTGAACCAAATTTCTTTGGATACATTTCTGGGAATGACTGTCTGGTCTTCCTTCAATTTGAAAATAGTTTGCCTAAAAATGGTATTGTAATAATGATTTTTGTAAAATAATTTTGATTTTTCATAATCCTTACAGAGAATTGGCAATTCGTGCAGCGATGCGAACTTCGTATCTTTCTAAAATTGGCTATTCGCAAACAACTGATGTATAGCAGAACAGAAAAGAATATTGATTTTAATAAATATCATGATCGAGATTAACTCATTCTTAATCTAATTAACTGACTGCAGCAAAAATTCTAGATGAAAATAAAAGTTGGTATAGTACTGAACTAACAATATTGAAGTAGTATTAATACAGTTCACTCTCTCTACAATGAAACTCTATCCAGCGAATTTCTCTATTTAAGGAATTTTTTGTAGGAACGGTCAATTTTTTTCATGATTACATTAAAAATAATCTACATATAGTGAAATATATATCTTCATTTAACGATTTTTTTCAAAAATGTTCTTTTATATGTTCTGAAAACGCTTCATTTGTAGAGTAAATTTTTTTCATTGATTTCTTGTTTATAAGTCTTAGCTACATAGCATCCTCTACCTTATTCCTTATGTCTAAAAAAAAGGCATTCACCCCCCCCCCCCCCCCCCAAAAAAAAAAAAAAATTATTTTTGCATGGTTATACTTGACTTTGTTTTAGCCAAGGTGAGCTTGCGTTCTTGGAAAAGAGTGAAACATTTGCTTCCTATTAGAACGATTTGCAATAATCACAAAGCATCCTAAAAGATAAAACTATTCCATTATCATCTTGAAAATGGTGTTTATTTCTTGGTTTGGATAGTAAGTCAGCAATAAGGAAGGGGTGAGGGGGCAATTGCAGAAAAAGTTTTTTTTCAGCAGGTTTTCATCTATCTAAACTAACTCTCATTACTTTTAGAGTTTATGTTGGTTGCTTGTGGTGACTTGGAATATTTTTTGTTGTGAGAGATCATTTGAATGAAGAATTGTTACTAAATGTCATCTATGCTGGTGTTATCTTCTACTGTATCTGCATAAAAACTCCTTAGGGATAAGCATAATGCTTTCTTATAAAGAACAAAATTTTTTGCCGTTTTTTATTCAATGAATTTTTTGACTGAACGATGGATTTCATTATATAGAGACTCGACTGTATTTGTAAATATTTTTTGAAACATTCAGAAATATGGAATAGAAGAGAGTTTTGGGATTGGTGCATCCAACTAGTTATTTTCATGATTTCATTATAAATAATTAAAATTAAGTTTTTTTTTTTTTTTTTTTTTTTTGTCTATAAATTTAAAAGTGATTTAACTTAAAGTAAAATTAAATGTAGCTTAAAGTAAAACAGTATTAAATAATCAAAACATGAAAAAAATCATTAAGTAAACTCATGTTTGGAAATAACTCTTCAACCATTGGTATATTCGTAAGCCTTTTTGTTTACATTCTAAATGGAAGCTATGTATTTCTTTGTGAAATTACTTTACAGCAGGGTTGCAGAAAATGTTTTTACTCTCCACATTTCCCTCAACCCTTATGAAAATTTCCCCAAAATTTTATGTTTTAGAATTCTTACATCCGTTTAGATAGACTTTTTTTTTTCTAAAAATTTCTCAACTTATACACAAGTATATACACAATACGTATTATTCCTAGATTGATTTTGTGAAAGTCGCTAAGCAGATAGATCTAATTAATTGTCAGGAAAAAAAAAAATTATCTCAGAGAAATATGTAATTCTTTATTAAAATTGAAATCGATTGTATGTTTTTCTGCAAAATTTCCCCAGATGGCTAAAGTTTCCCCCGATCCTAGATCGCCAGATCGGACATAATCTGCACCCCTGCTTTACAGTTATAAAATAAACATATTGATAAATGTGTAAAATTTGTTCTATAAATTATCTGCATTTCATTGTACAAATTATTAGCAATTATCAGCATTTCATTGTAATTATTAGCCATTATCAGCATTTCATTGACAAATAAGCAGAATATTTAAATGTTTGAAGTACATTTTTTATTCAATATTATTAATATACACATACAGGGCTTGAACTTTGGCATGGGATGGCTGGATTCATGCCTTAAAAAATCGTATGGCCAAGACATTCCTGTTACCAAAAAAAAAAAAAAAAAAAAATCCCTTTTTGAATTTTTTTTTGTTTCTTTTGTTAAATGGCGATCAAATCTCAGGACTGACTATTTTTGTGATATTTTCCACTATCAATTGGCAAATCTCAGTTTTCTCTTACGGCAATTATACAAAATTCATGATTGGTTTTTTGCATTTGATTGAAAAACTTTGCAATTTTTCTCACTTGCTCGCCTCGCAAACTTTTGCAACTTTTTTCTCGAGACTGATTGCCAAATTTCACAATTTTTTTCTCTCAACTGAATGTGACAAATTTAGCTATTTTATTCTGTGATGTGACTGATTGGAAAATTTCCCTTTTTGTTTTAGTGACATTCTGCTGAAATTAATAATTATTTTCCTGTGTCCAGCTGAAAAATTTGTGTTTTTTCTCTGTTACCTGCTGATGATTTTCATGATATTTGCCTGTGACAGGCTAACAAATTTCACAATATTTTACTGTAAATGACTGATGAATTTCGCTATATTTTCCCACTGTCCAAGTTCCCTCAAACTTAAAATTTTTTTCAGACCGATTGACTATTTTAAAAAATTTATTTTTGCCATGGTGGACAAAATCAGCGATATTTTTTCTATGGCCGATTTCCGCATTTTGTGCATTTTTTTTCTAATTTATTTTGTCTCTTTTGCCGAAACAAGAAATTTCTAAAAGGGCAGTAATGGTCACTGGAGTCCGAGCTCTATCTAATTAGCCTGGAATCAGCATTAAACAAAATGAGATTAGATCTTGTGTTGCACATTGGAAAAAAAAAACATGTTTTTTTTACAATCAATGGTTCAGCATTAGATTTTTTTTTCATTTTTTGAATTCATCGCACATTTTGTAATCAATAGGCTTGATAATCATACTTCTTTTTTCATTTAAAAGATAATCTTTCATACAATGTTTCTGTTTGGATTCGTTTTTTTTTTTTTTTTTTTTTTTCATGTTTGATAATTTGCATCTGCCCATTTTGTAACTTTTTATTTTCTTCTTTATTAAAAATGACATTTATTTCCTATTCAAATAAAAATTCTTCTAAATTTAAAGAATTTTGTAAAAAAATAATAATAAATAGATAAATAAATAAAATGAGGACATCCATTGTCCAAAGCAAGATGTTTAAATGTTTCCCATTCAGTTAATGAAAATCAGTAAAAACATTATTTTTATGATGATCAAAACATGACTCATGTAATAAGAGTTACATACTACATATGTCATGGATTTCCTGGACCAATAATAAACAAAGTAAAATGCAGACACCACAAGGTCCATTCTCAACCGATAACATCAACCGCTTTCTAAATGATTGAAAAAAAAAAAGGCAAACTTTAAGGAAACACATTTAGAAACAATAAATAGTTGGGTCATTCCATGTCAAATCAACCAAAAAAATTCAATATTCAACCTGACCATTTCCAATTTCAATGAAATTGCTAGGGATCATTCTCTATGGTAATATAAATTAGAGCATATTTTTATTTTTTGTTTATCGCTTTAAATTTTTATACAATTAATTATTTAAATTTTGGAAAATCATCATTTTTTGACTTGCATAAATATTTTCAATTTTGAATTTCTCAAGTTCTATCAAACATAGAAAATTTTATGACCACTTATTTCAAAGAGGAGTTTATAAGGTTTAATTTGATATGTAAGTCGACTATGTGTAATTAAAACAAATAAAATTTTAAATTTTAAAATTTTTTAGATAGTCATTTTTAAAAATTTTGGAAAAATTGTATGTTTGTTGTAATATTATAAGTTTTAAATTCTGAAATTTTTAGAGTGGGATCTCAATGGAATCAGGAGTTATGAAATAAAAGCTGAAAATTACTATACAAATCATAAATAAATAACAAAATAGACAGAATTAAATTGCTATTTTAATGGTACGTTTTGCTTTTATTTAATAACTCCTGATCCCATTGAGATCCCACTCTAAAAATTTCAGAATTTAAAGCTTATAATATTACAACAAACATACATTTTTTTCAAAAATTTTAAAAATGACTATCTAAAAAATTTTCAAATTTTAAATTTTATTCATTTTAACTATACATAGTCGACTTGCATATCAAATTAAACCTTATAAACTCCTCTTTGAAGTGAGTAGTCATAAAATTTTCTATGTTTGATAGAACTTGAGAAATTCAAAATTGAAAATATTTATGCAAGTCAAAAAATGATGATTTTTCAAAATTTAAATAATTAATTGTATAAAAATTTAAAGCGATAAACAAAAAATAAAAATATGCTCTAATTTATATCATCATAGAGAATTATCCCTAGCAGTTTCATTGAAATCGGAAAGGGTCAGGTTGAGTCACTGGTTGATTTGGCATGGAATGACCCAGTTTATGTGCATAGTTCACAGAAATTAAGACATGACCTTTTTAAATAAACCATTTCTCATGGAATAGAAGAAATCTACTGATTATGCCCTTTTCAGAATTTCATATGGGTTTAAAATTCCATTGCATAGAAGAACATAATTCAATTAGCTAAAATGTCAGAAATTACAGTATTGATGATAATTCCACTAAGTGGTATGCAATCACCGCAGGATATTGACAATACAATCATCTAAATGTATTATTCTTGCAAGTAAATTAAAAATGAATGCCTATCAGATTTTACAAATAAATAAAAAATAAAATAAATAAAATAAAATAAAAATAAAAAAGTGTATCTTACAAAAGATTCTAAGCCACACAAAATCGAATAAAATCTAAATTAAAATATTCATTTAGCAATTCAATTATTAATTGTTCATAACACTGAATGACAATTGAAAAATAGATATATATATAAGGCTTGATTCTTTTCGTTTGTTTTAATTAAAATAGACATTTTGGATAATTATCTTGAGTTGTTGATTTAAATTATTTTAATGGAATTTTGTCATGCTGGTATAAATTAAATATTTAAATGGCATGTAAAAAATAATAGTTTTTAATTTCTTCCTTCTCATATAGTTTAACACCCCTGCATTTACAAATGTTATGAGGAAAACTCTCTCTGCCTGGGAAAACCTGAATTTCAAGCCCTGATAGTCAAAGATATATAATATAGTTTCTATAAATTATATTCCAATACGTTTAAAAGTTGCAATGGTGTGTGAAACATGTTTGCAATTTATTATTTGAGATGGCATTGCATAAAGAAATAAACAAACATTCACCATAACTAAAAACATATTCAGTACCGGATATCCAAATCCGGCAGGCAAATCGGATACTGGATATCCGGTATCTGATATCCGGCAAAATCAGTATCCGTTGCATCACTATAGATAAGTTTTTGCCATAGGTGGAAAAAGCCTGATTAACACTGTCCCGGCAAAAAAAGTTTTCGCCAGAGTGGTGGCAAATATAGTCTGTCCATTTAAATTCCCCCTCCCCCCCCAAAAAAAAACAATCATTAAATAATAAAAAAAATTAATGCTTAGTTAAAAAATCAATATTCTAAATTTATTTTTGAATCTTTAGGTAAAATAAGTATAATCATGCATATTATAAAATATAATGAATTTGTTCTTGGTATGTAGAAGGGAAGGAGAAAAAATCTAATTTCTGGACAAGACATAACAGAGAATTTATTAATATGTGATTTTCCATTTAATTTAATTATATTTTAAATCTGTAACAGACTAGTTTCATCATATAAATAATTATAAATTCGTACCAAAGACTTAAATAGTTACATATTTTTAAGACTCATTACATAAAACAAAAGTAGGAAAGTTATATAAAACCTTTTGATAACTAAAAATATATATTAATGTCTGACAATATAATTCACTTAAAAGAAAAAAAATTAGACATCAGATTTTTAATTTGGTTCTTAAATTTCCAAGTATACAACTGAATCCCACCTATTTTATAAGATTTAAAATATGTAACAGAGTTTCCCCCAGAGGGTTTCAGGGAGGCACTCCGCCCCTCCTGCCCTTTAAGTTAAAAAATAGCACCCCTCTTGCCCCTCATCCAAAAACTAGTGCCCCTCTTGTCATTCATTTAAAAAAAAATAGCGCCCTCCTTGCCCCACATTTAAAAAAACGCAGCCCTCCAGTAGTGATCCGAACGCGCTATAGCGCGTAAATTACGCAATAAATCGGCGACAGGAACGCAAAAAAATAGCCTTATTATACACTTCCAGTGGAACGGAGTTTCGTTAAAAATCGCAAAATAACGACTAATTTCCGGCAAGGTTCTCAAAAAAAATGGCTAATTTCGTCACAAAATTTCACAAAACGGCAGATTTTCTCAAAAAATCGTGCAAAAACAACGAATTTCTTTCAAAAATAGCGATAAAGCAGAAAATTTTGTCAAATGAGTCGCAAAAACAGCAACTTTCGTCAAAAATAGCGATAAAACGGCAGATTTCGTCAAAAGATTTGCAAAAAAAGGCAAATTTCGTCCAAAAATCGCAATAAAAAAAATTCTGTAAAAAGTTCCGTTTTTTTGCGATGCTTTCACGAGATTTGTCGTCTTTTTACGATTTTTTAGCAAAGTATACTGTTTTTTGCGATCTTTTAATAAAATTTGCTGTTTTTTCGCGATATTTTAACAATACTTGCCGTTTTTATGCGATCTTTTAACAGAATTTACCTTTTTTTCTTTTTTTTTTCAATTTTTTGATGAAATTTGTTTTTCAAAATTTTTTGAACCGCTAGATTCTAGATTCATCTCTATTAAAGTGCCCTTAAAAATTAAAAAGTGCTCTGAAAAATGTAAAAAGTGCCCTTTTCAGAACAGTAGCGCTCTGCCCTTTTTTAAACCTGTGGGAAGCTCTGATGTAAAATTATTTATTATTATTATTTAATCAAATTAAATAAAAATGTTAAACGATATGTTATTAAATTTAATTGTTTATACCATTATTATCCTTATTAGGTTATAAATTTTATTACACATTAGAGACAAAAAAGAATATGCTTTTTTTGTTGGTTTTTTCATTTTTGCCTTGGTTTTTTCCAGTTTTTGTAACTGTCCTGGCAAAAATGCCAACCCCGCTGCCAAATCACATCTTTGTGGAAAACACTTGAAAGCCCAAATTTTGCAGTTGATTTATTGAATTATCATTGTGTTTTCCCGCATCTGAAGGTTTGAAAACGTGAAAGATTGGGAGCAAGAAAACTCAATAGTAAACATACGAGTCAACTGCTAAAGTCAGATTTTCACGTTTTCCACCAAGTTATGATTTGATAGGCTAATGGCATTTTAATATTTGAATTGAATTTTAACTAATTTTAGAATTTCAGCCCTGAACTCGATGAAACGGCTGTCTGTGCTGCCACCTCCTAGTCTAAATCTTTATTTAAACAGTTTTTTAGTGTATATTTATTTCATAATACATTCTATTTATTTAAAATGAGTTAATCATTCTTGATTTTTTCTTTAAACATTATTTTTATTTATGAAGATTTTGAAAAAATATATAATGCAGTACATGATTTAATCTGTTTTTATGCTCTTCAATGGTAAGAACAAATAAATAAAATCTGCAAATAATATTATTTGATGTCTACAAGTTCTACCCTTTCCTTCTTTGCAACTGCATAATTTACATAAAAAAGTTGATTGATATTTTAAAAAATCTTTCTGAAGCAGTTATCCAGCTCCCTGCTCAACAAAATGAATTTTTTGACTCATTTTTAAACATAAAGGCATAAAATTAAGCAGGTCTCCTTATTGAATTTATTTAAAATCAAAATAAGTTTTACTCTTTTTTTTTTTTTTTTTTTTTTTTTTTTTTTTTTTTTTTTACACACAAGGCTTCTACGGTGCAGGGAATTCAAAACTTTAAACTAGGAAGTCAAATAATTTTTAAATACATTAGACTCCCTCAAATCTGCTGCCCTATAATCCACAACTCTCTAAAATCTGCACATAATTTACAGATCTAAATAATGAAACTTTCAATTCAGATATAGAGATAAAATTTGATATTTTATTTTTATATCAATTCAATGTATATATTAATCTCTAATTTTCGTTAATATTACTGAATTCAGACTGTTTCATTAAAGAAGAATAAATTTAATTTTGAAAAAAATTAAAGATGTTACTGATATCACTAGTTTTCATAATCTTTTTGCCAAATGTATTTGTGCATTAATCAAGATTTTTATTACTGTCTAGCTAAACCTGAAATAAAACTTCCTCATTTTATGATTTTTTATGTGAATTAGGACCTTTTAAGGCAAGTTTCATTAAATAATTTAGGAAAATGGCACCTCATCTTTATAATGAATATTTAATTACTCATTATTGATTATTTAGTTTGACCTTTGCTTTTATATCTTAATTATTTTACTATATTGTAAGTATCCATTATAATTTTGATTGCATTTTTAATTACATTCAAATTACTGTTTAAAAAATGTAAACAAAGCAATGAACAGAAATTTGCAAAATTTTAAAATTCACACAATTTCTGGTTCCAAGCTAGTCTACTGTATTAAGAAAGGTCAGGAAATTTTTGATGTACCTATTACTTCACTTCAGATTTATGATCCAATTATTTTTTACCCAATTTAAAACTTTTATATAAAATTCATACAAATTATATAATAATATGAAAAATAATTAAAAATATGGAATTCATACAGCACACACTTTTTCTAGCATTTATCTAGATTAAAGTTGTACATTGTGGAGAGTTTTACAACAGTGTAAAGCCAAATTTTTACTGAAAAAGGTCAGGGAACTTTTCAGAACCAGAATTTTGTAGGATAGGAACCTTGTTAAAATAAATTGCACTATGAAGGTATAAGCAGTTATGGTCACATGATAACCAATTTTTTTCTTTTTTGACAGTGTCGCCATATTGAAAATTTAGTTCAACTTGCCAACTTTGTTAGTATTTTCCAAAAATTATTTTGCCTTTTCCAAAAAATTGAAAATGTCTTTTTATTGCACGGTTTCTAGTTTCTATGTAAATACACTTGCCAATTTCTTATTTTTCCAAACAAAAATTAATTAAAATGTGTATGTATTAATGTATTAAAATGTATAAATAAATTACAAATTAATTCCATATCTATATTTTAGACTTGCCCACTTTTATTAAGAGTATTCCTGTGCAAGAATCGTCATAATCCTTTGATTGATTATAGCAGGGGAAATGTTCCTTCTAAAGAGCTTCAAATCTATACTTGGTAAGATATGTATTATTTACCTATTTATTTATTGGTAAAAAGTATTTTTGCAGTTTCAGTTATAGAGCTTTTATCAGTTTAATATCTGGGTATTCTTTTGTTTATAAAAAATCTTAATAAAAGTGCATAAATTATCTTGTTAATGCGCTGGATGGTATAAAAAATTTAATATTGTAGTATCTCAACAAATTGATATTCATAATACATCCAGATAACTTAAACTGTATAATAATAGAAATATTGCTAATTTTTAAACATAAATGGTATAGTAGCAGCAATAAAAAAAACAAACCAATGTAGAAATAATAATCAATGTTTTATACCTGTAAGTTCGCATAGAGTCATTAAGATATGATTATATATTTATTGAAAATAGAAATATTTGAGAAAACAGGTCAATTCAGGCAGAATTTTTGGCTGTTTGTTTATGACCCATTCACAAAAATCCATATATTAAGGTTCCTTCACAAAATTCTATTCCATAAAATCATACTCAATAATTGTGTTTATATTATTAGGTTTTAAAATGTGTAAATTGCAAGTAAAACTTTACCAGAAAAACTTTAAAAAGTTAGTATTAATAAATGCTTGGCTCAAATTTCAGTCGCTGCATTTCATATTTCATTACAAAAAATGACTTTTCACAAAAATAACTCATACTTTTCACAAAATGGGTCCTAAGAAAAAATTTCCTGCATTGAAACCTGGAAAAAAAAAATGTTTGATAGCTGTTTTTATTTATACCAATTTGTTGCATAATACTTTTTTTTAAAAATAGCATGTTTCGTATTCTTCCTACCTTATGCAATATTCATTAATAACATTTTAATTATTTAATTACTTTGCACATAACTGAGAATAAAACTCATTAGAGATAAATTTTTATCCCTCTTTTATGTTTTTTCAGTTAATGTCATCTTTTCATATTGATGGCATGATTGAAGTTTATTTCAGCAAAGGAAAAAACATCTAGACCAGGAATTAAACCTCATCATCATCTACAGGGTGTTTCAAAATTGACTGGTATACTTATAAAATCAATAAAAATTAAACGGGCAGCGATAGAAATACACCATTTGTTGCAATATGCTTGGGACAACAGTAAATTTTCAGGCAGACAAACTTTCAAAATTAGTTACAATTTTCAATAACAGATGACACTGCAGGCGATTTGAACGATATACAAGAAAACGCAGTCTGTGAGTTTGCCGTTCTGTAAGTTGTTTTCCTGCTGTAAGCGTGTGCTGTTCACAGATTACAAATTTGCTGTGAAAAATGGTTTATTCCTTAGAACAGAGGATTTTTGACTTGAAAGACCAGGTGTACCGCCACAATTGAACAATTAAGCAGTACATCTCTTCTGCATGTGAAGCCATCCCACCTGACACATTTATAAAGTAATTTCGAAGTTTTTACAAAGTTTTCTGGTAATTTCATTCTGAGATTATGCCATATTATTGCTGCGCATGGTGGATATGTGGAAAATATCGTATTTTAGATTTTTCCAGACTGCAGCACCATCTGTTGAAAATTGTAACTAATTTTGAAAGCTTGTCTGCCTGAAAATTTACTGTTGTCCCAAGCATATTGCAACAAACAGTGTATTTCTATCGCTGCCCGTTTAGTTTTTATTGATTTTTTAAATGTACCGGTCATTTTTAAAACACCCTGTACCAGGAAGCAGGACGTTTCGGTCCCGCCATTTCGGTCCCGCCGTTTTGGTCCCGAGACATTTCGGTCCCGAGACATTTCGGTCCCTGGCCATTTCGGTCCCGAGACATTTCGGTTCCGAGACATTTTGGTCCTTAGACATTTCGGTCCCTTCTCCAGCAAGCTGAAATTTTGTGCACGGGAAATATCTGACATAATTTTATAGGGAACATTTTAGAGTGTTGAATTCAGGGGCAGGTCATTCCCCCCAGAGCTATCAATGCCCCCCCCGGAAATTTTGAGATTTTGGGTTTTCAGTGGTAAAAAAGTATAATCCCCCCGGAGCCACAGAAGTCCCTCCCGGAGAAAAGTGTCTGAATTCAACACTGGTTTTTTAACTGAAAGCCACATAAAGTTTTAGTGTAATGCGATTAATTAGAAGTAACAAGTACCCAAACACCACTTACACGTATAACTCGGATCCAAACTCAAACATATTGCAGCGGATCCAAACGCCATGCAAATTTCATATGACAGAAGTAATTGTTTTCAGGAGTGAGGGGAGGATTGTTCTGTGGATTTATATAGAAGTTCCTCAATCATGAAGATCTGGTAATTTAAAAACACGTATAAGTCGAATTTAATTTGCTTAAGCAAATGTCCATGGCCTACACATTTTCTGTTGCATATAATTTGTACAATATGTGTTTAATAATGAAAAAAAAAATCTGCAAATAGTTTTAGAAATCTTTATTTCATCCTATTATTTAACGGCACATCATTTTTAGATTATGGCATTTTACATTTTTTTTTTTTTTTTTTTTTTTTTTTTAGGGGGTTTTAACATGGAATTGTGATAAAGCCACATTATTTTTTAAGTTCTGCATCGGGATTGACTAAAACATTTTATTTTTTAAATAATTATTTTATTTCGCTAGTAAAAAAAAAAAAAACTATTTAAAAGTTTGCGTTAATCTTTTTACATATAACAATTATTGCTACGAAATAACTTTTTACGTGTAACAACCTTTTTACATATAACAATGCAGGAATTACAAATCCTTTTTAATACATTAAACACTTTTTATGCTTATTACATTCAAAAACTACGAGCGAAATAAACACAAGTCAAATCTGGGAGGTCCGTCCACATTTGAACTCCAGAGTAAACAGGACATTGTATTATAGAATGAGGGATTTCATCTGACAAGTATATAAAGATCAAGATAAATAGAATAAAGCTAACTACCTAGCTTTCCTAGCTATCTTGTATAAAGATGACTATTTGTTCAGATGGGCGTTGACACTTGATTGACATGCAGAATTTTTGCTTAAAAGAGGTTAATAGTAGTACTTAGCTGGTACTTATATGCATATATTTCAAATTTTATAGGAACACCAACATAAAAAATTATAAGTGTTTAAAAATTCCCGGCACGCGGTTTTGATTTGTTTCTTACTTAATGTTATACATTATTTTATTAAATGATTAACATAATCTTAGAAAATTTTAAAGCATTAATAATTATGCTGTTAAATTTAAAAAAAATTTTAAATTAAATTATTTTTATCAAACTTATTTATTAATAAGAATTCAAAATTATTTTAACTATTAATTGTTTAAGTGACTTATTTATCAATTACTTGTTTAAAATCTAGTTTATAGCTCTTATTATAGCAAAAATGAAAAAACATTTTTTAAATTTCAGCTACTATAATGTTATCAAGTTCATTAGGATATATAAAAATTATAAGGATTATCAAAATAAATATGTTATTTATTCATTTATTGGTTAGTTTATGATATTTTTCTTACTTTTTAAAAATAGATAATTAATATATGATTGCTTTTTGCGAACTGTGAACTATAACTTTGTTTCAGAAAATTTAAATCTGCATCTGGATAATAATGTTACCTAACACTGTTAAGAAATATTTTTACGCATTGTTACAGTGTTGCATTATTATGTTTAATTAATTATTACGTTACGTTACTGATTTTTCAATAATAATAATAATAATTTCCTTTTCCGAAATAAACAATAATTTTTGAATAAAAACTTATGGTGATGAATAATTGCTATAAATTAAATCTCAAAACAGTTAGTGATTTTAAAATTAAAATAAAATTAATATTTTATTAAATATATGTATTTTTAATTTAATGAATCTTTATTTAATGAAATTGATAAAATTATTAATACGCATTTCGAATTTTACTTTAAATAAACTCAATAAATAATCTGTTTTATATTCAATTTATCATTATGTTTTGTAGTAGTTATAAACTGAAACTTATTGTTTACCTGTTTATTTATTTTATATTTAAAGTTACTGAAATTTAAAACTATTAATTCAATCAATAATAAAATTAAAATAAGAATTGTCATTTTTTTTTCTGTGAAAGCGGGAGCGAAAAGGTAATGCAAATAGATAAATAAATAAATAAATAAATAAATGAACGATAAATTAAAAAAGCTTAGTTTTGTCAGTTAAAATTTACATTATTATATAAAATTGAAAAATAATCATTTTATTACAAAGAAATAAGCCCACTTTCAATAAAATTAATTCACAAAAATTGTCTTCATAAAGTGAGAAAACTGTGAAAAAAAAAAAAAAAAAAAAAAAAATTACAACCAATAATTATTACATAAAAAAGGTCGTTGGAGCATTTTTATTTTTTAAACAAAAAATTTTCGTAGCACGCCTAGTTAGGAAATCACTAATTTAAAGATTCTAAGAAAGTGTGCTAAAACAATCAATAAAATATGTATTTTAGTTTTTTGTATAGATAAAATACCTAATACAAAGAATATATGATAAAACTTAAAATATTCATTATGTTAAATAATAATAATAAAGACAGTGTAAAATTATATAACATTATTTAATCAAATTTTCAACTTGCTGTGATTTTATTATCACGAGTTACAATAGATTAAATTTATTGGACTATTATATTCAGCTTTGTATAAAATTTGAGGGAAGGGGGGCAGGAGAATAAAAATATTAAAAAAAGCCAGAACAATGTTGAGCTTACAGCGTTTAGTAGGCCTTCATCAATCAGAAACCAAGTTATAAGGTGGCCGGTAAAGAAATAGCAAGGGACCGAAATGGCCAGGGACCGAAATAGCAAGGGACCGAAATGTCTCGGGACCAAAATGTCTCGGGACCGAAATGGCCAGGGACCGAAATGTCTCGGGACCGAAATGTCGTGTACCCCCCTGTACCATGCCAATATTTTACTGTGAAGCTATCTGGATAATACCCAGGGCTGGCCAAAACCCAACCCACCCGGGTATTTGTGGGTTTTAGTTATTTTTCTGTATATTTGTATGTTTAATAATATACATCTGTACTCATTTAAAAACTAATTTATTAAGTTGTATTTTTTAATTACATCTGATCTATTTATTATTAATTAATATTATTTATAATATCAGTTAATAAATTTATTCTATTCTGATATTGATACTAATATCAATATAATACTTAAAACTAATATCAGAATAAGTTTATAACTCATATAAAATAATTTTCATACTATTAATAATTCATGTTAATTATTATTAATACTATTTTAAGTGATAAAAGTGAGTTCTTACCACTTTTAAATATACTTTAGTTATTACAATGAATAATTTATTTTATTTTTGTTGTAATTATAATAATTAAAATTGTTATAATAATTAGTAACTATGATAATTAAACTAGCTGGCTTTGTTTGCTAGCAGGACTGGTCCATTTATACGTAAATTTCGAAGCGAACAAACTTCGAAATGGATCCCCGCTGCCTATGCCACTGCATAACAGGTCGAAAGCATGCACTACTGGGCTTGAGCCCTCGTTTTAAACAAATCTCTAATTTAGATGCATATCTCAAACAGTATCTCCGCTGCCTACAACACCATGTAGAAGATGATGTGCATGCACAGTAAGGTGTATCGATTTTTAACTTTTTTTGTTTCCAAATTCCAAGTTGATAAAAAGTTGCTACTAGACACCACAACTTACCACAAAAAATTTTGGATTTAAAAAAAAAAAATGTTTTGATCTCCCGCACAAAGCCTAAAGTTTAAAAATTTTACTTAAAAAGTAAATTTTTACAAATGTTTTTTAAAAAAACCTAAAACACTTTTTTTAATTGCAAGTTAAAATTCCACTAACAATAAGCATGAAGAACGATAGAAAATGTATTTCAGAAACTTAGCACAACATTTAGGTCTCCCACAAAGGACCTAAAATTTGTTAATTTTGACAAAACTTTCGTAACCATTTTTTTTTCGTTAAAAATACCAGACTTAAGTGTATTTTTGTTACAGGAGGCATAAAATGACACTATATATATATATACTGGGTGTCCCAAAAATGACGGATGGATTTTAAAATTCAATAACTTGCAAATGGTGACAGCTATTTAAAAATTTTTTGCAGGAGGGTTATGTATAATGTCAGGAGTTTTTTTACAGTAATTTTTTTATTTTAGTTCGAATTTCAAACAATAGGTGGTGCTGACGGCGATTGAAGGCCAGGTGATCACTGCTGAGTGAAGCGTTGACCTGGAATTCATTCAGATGTAGTAGACACACAACTGCCTGCAGTGGCTATTGTATTTTATTTTCAAAGGTGATAACTCCATTTGAAGTGACTGTGTTTGCTGCCGTACCATCACAACCAATAGCTTTTAGTTTCTTAAGATCGACAGTTTTTTCTTCACAATACTTTACAAGTGATGTAACTATTTCCTTTCCTGTTCCATTTATGGTAGTTGCATGACCGAAATACTTGGATCCAGGTTTTTCAACAATATATATGTGTTCTTCCATTAAATATTTTCGGACACTTTTACCAGCTACAATTGTTTTCATTATGGTTTCATCTTTACGACCATCAAAGTAAATGGTTAACAGATCAGAGGTTCAAGTTGAGCTTACCTCTTTACGAGACTTGGGTCTTTCACATGCTACTTTTGATTTGTCGATTACTGCTTCTAGGTTCTCCACAGTAACGACATTTAAGTCTTGTAAAAGTGCAGTAGCTAACTGAGCTCCAGCTCTACTAGAAATGCCCCTGCGGTCACAAGCTCGTGAAAACAAAGACAAGCGTTGTGGCAGTTCTTGTTTTACTGCTATACTTGAAACACTTTTTTGACTTGTATCAAGTACATTTATTTTAAAATCACTATCTTGACATGATGTGTGAGACATTGAATCATTTGTACTATCATCAGATTCAATGTTATCAACAGATTTTAAGTTTTCATCCTCAGTCTTTTTTACAACTACCTGTATTAAAGCTTGTGACTAAGATTTTCTTTCTAATCGCTTTTTAAGCTTTTTAGTCTCGTTTTTGTCACACTCTGCAATTGACATCAATCTAGGACCACGTTGGTCGAGCAAAAACTCGTGATCTAGTGCCGGGACTTTCTTGTCAATAGAACAAATACAGTTGCTGAGGTCACATTTGCAAGTACAGATATCAAACAATGCAGTTTCAGTTTTTGATTGAAAGCTAGTTACTGCATCTTTGTAGGAGTTAGGATATTTCATTTTAGGCCCTAAACACTTTTTAATTTTCTCAAGCTGCCATGCAGTTTTAAAACCATAAATATTGTGTTTCTGGTGCCACAAACAGGAATTGAAGCTCTTTTCCATATTTCCTCAAATTTTAAAGCAACTCTTATCGAAATTACCTTCTTTGCAGGCTGATGTATTCCCTCTTGTTTCATTTTAATGTGTACCCACACAAAATGCTTCAAAACATCCGTCTTGGTTATCAGAACATTAAACTCACTCACATGAATAGGTTGCCCGATGACCGGCCTATCGGTAGTTTGTCTAGTTAGATGCGGTTTTTTACTGATAATGAACAACAACAACCCTCACTCAATTTATTCTTACAACAAGGCTATCGCACTAAAACACAACCATAATGCTCGATCGCGGGCAGACGACTGCTGACAAGTTTGCATGGTGATTCATAGGTGACGCGTCACCGCGGCCTTCCCCCACCCCATTGCTTCAAGTTGACGCTTGACGTATTGAAATGTGATTTATTATTTCACTGATTTCAACAATTACAATGTAGCCTAACGCGGCTTTAGTTACATTTATTTTTAAACCAGCAACAACACAATTATCAAAGCACTGAAAAATATTCAAAAGTTGGCTGAAATTTCTGACTTTTAGGCTTTGTGCGGGAGACCTAAATGTTGCGCTGTTTTTGAAATACATTTTCTATCGCTTTTTATGCTTATTGTTAGTGGAATTTTAACTTGCAAATTAGAAAAAAAATGTTTTAAGTTTTTTTAAGATTTTTGTAAAAATTTACTTTTTAAGTAAAATTTCTAAACTTTAGGCCTTGTGCGGGAGACCTAAACATTTTTTTTTTTAATCCAAAATTTTTTGTGGTAAGTTGTGGTGTCTAGTAGCAACTTTTTATCAACTTGGAATTTGGAAACAAAGAAAAAGTTAAAAATCGATACACCCTAATGCACAGAAGGATCCTTCTTTTTAGCACTTTCCAACAAAGTTGAAAAGTGCATTGGGTTTGTCTGGCCGTCTGGCCACGCTCTAACTCCCGTAAATATACTCAGATTGTTATGAAATTTTTATATGTTATTGAGGTAGAGGTTTACCCTAGCACGAACCCTATTGAAAATGAAGCATCTACCACGATTAGTTTATCTACAGAGAGAATCAAAAGTTTCCCATTACATTACGGCCTATGGGGAAAAATCGTTAATATACTCAGATTGCCATGAAATTTTAGGATGTTATTGAGGTTTACCCTAGCACGAACCCTATTGAAAATGAAGTATCTACCATGATTAGTTTATCTACAGGGTGAATCAAAAGTTTCCCATTACATTACGGCCTATGGGGAAAAATCGTTTCAAAGGAATTTTAAAGATGTTATACCCTGTCAAACATATTAAAATCTGCATTCTATAAAATATAAGGTGAAAATGTAGCTATTATTCATTTACAGGGCCAAACAAAAGAATTCCATTAGATAATGGTAAAAGGGGGAATTGTGTGTAACATATTTTAAATATATTAAGCTTTTTCATGTATCATAAAATTGATATATGTCACTGAAGCTTAATATATATTATACGCTACTGTCTTGCATAATATGAAGTACATAGCATTTACAGGGCCACACAAATGATTTCAAATAGCATATTCTTTCCAAAGTACCGTATATGTGTCCGATGATGGCTGATGGAGGGATGAAATGCATTTTAATTATGATATGCACGTTTATATTTCGCTAAATATATGCACATTATAGGGTGTGTATAAATGTTATAGTTGATATACAGGGCTACCCAAAAGAGCTCACCAACGTTACTGAATATGAGCGTAAATTATTTAAGCGTGGTTCTTAAATAAGCTATGCATTTTTACGCTGAGCTTCACTCAATTTACTGAGAAATGTTTGCAGAATATAGATAAAAGGATATACAGGGCCACGCAAAGAATTCGATACATGGACGCTTATGAATGATGATTTATGAGAATGTGATTTCAGTTGTTTTAAAAGTGTTCTAGTTTACAATAAATTTTAGCCTAATGCTGACGTGTAATAAAGGTACAAATGTAAACTACAGGGCTGAACAAAAGTATTCAAGTATGTTTCCATCTAATTGTATGAATTGCTAAAAAAGAAATTTCAAGCTATTGGGTATTTTCTTGCTAAACTAAATTTTTCCATTATATCAACTGACATATGAAATACAGGGCTGTTCAAAAGTACTGGAATACATATTTGGGTACATTTGGCTATAAACTATTATTTCCTTAAATAACAAAGTTTTGTTAAAGATTTCATTAAGTGTTGGAAAGTGCTTCATAATCTATGCTTAATGCATGATTTTTCTTACTTGTTAAATATCTGCAACTGATATGCAAATGTCATGCCAAACATATCTCAAACTAAGTTCCAGCTGAAAACAGCAATGTATAGCAAGCATACTGCACACACACTACCAGGTAGTGTGCTATTCTTAACAAAAATATATTATATTTGAACAAAACTCTGTTAAGCAACCTATTTGTAAACATATAAGTTGTGGGAATGACATTTTAAGGCAAGAAATTAAGATTTTTGCAGAAATTATTACAGAAAATAGCAGTACTTGACACAGCATTCTTTTTTTATAAATTTTTATTGTATGTTAGAAACTAAGCTATCTTAAAGTTTAAAATGGATCAAGCAAGAATTTAAGATTTTTACAAAAATTAATAATAAAAAATAGTGGTATTTGAAGTAAGGAGTGTTTGAATTTAAAAAAAGCACTAACAATTATATCTTCAGCTCTTGATGAGCTGCAAAAAAAATACAACCACACTCTCATGTCCTGTTAAGATTTGGAGAAATTGGATGGAATCAGAAGAATTGAAATAACACAAGGAAATTCTGTTGAAATGCTACAAACAGATCATGGGGGCCGACTATTTTTTAGCTAATAATGGATGCAAAGTTTATATGGGAAAGGCTTAATTTAACAAAAGAGGAAGAAACTGATGAATGGATAATGCAATATCATTCAGAGTGTTTACCGGCGATATGGAATTTAAAATTAAAGACATAGACTATTGTATTATATATTACATATATCCTAAATCATTTTTCTCAGAAAGTATTATGTCACAATTTTCAGCTTCAAAATGGTGGTAAATTCTTAAAGGAAAAATACAGAAAAAGAAAAACAAGTTAGATTATGATTTTTGTAGTTTTTTTTTTTTTTTCCCAATCTCTGCATTTTGTTCCATCTAGCTCTGCTTCCATCTTAGAGATGGGAATGCTCGGAAAAAAACCGGAAAAATTGGGAAAAAAACCGTTTCGGTTTTTTTCTGAAGGCTTTTTTTTCAATTTTTCCGAACTGAAAAAATTGAAATTTCATTTATGAAATAATATAGTGAAAATTTTGTAATAGCTACATTCTCATACTTTTTATTTTTTTTTTTTTTTTATGTTTAGTGTCCCACATGAAAACTTTAATGTGGGTAATCTGATCTCTGAACAGAAATCTGTTTGAGAAGACTTGAAAGGATCCTTTACATTTTTTTCTTGTTTGAAACACAAGACCGTTTGCAAAATTTCTCTTGAAAATAGACATTTCAGAAAAAAGTTTAATCTACAAATTGAATCTTTCGCAAATGCAGTGATTGAAGAAAAAAAAATCTCATGCCATATAGCAGCTGAATCTTATCAAGTTATATATATGCATAAATAACCTTATTAAAAATGTCTAAATAGGACTCTAAAAATAGTAATAACTTCTTATTCACAAATTCTGAATATATTTTGCATAAATATATATACAAGAAATTCACAATTTTACAAAAACAGGATTACATGAAAAAAATCTAGATATATTGGGTTGGGGAAAAAGTAATTTCGTTTTTTCCGAATGGATAGCTTTAAAGTCGCATATCTCGAGTAATACTTGCTCAATTAAGCCACACTATACAGCGTTTGAAAGGTAATAGTCTCTAAAACATTCTAGATATAAATGTAGTGTCATTTGTTTAATCAGTCAAAAGTTATTGTGTTTTAAAAATGGAGATTCCAGAAGATCATTTTTGTCACATTTTGCTTTTTTACTTCCAAAAAGGGAAAAATGCAGTGCAGGATCATTGAAAATTGTGTGGTGTTTATGATGATCAGTGCTTAAATAAACTCCAGTGTCAGAATTGGTTTGCTTGTTTTCGACCCGGAAATTTAGATCTTAAAGATGAACCTGGCCCTGACCAGCCAATCGTTGAAAAAGTCAATGGAATTTTAAAAACAAATCGAGTAGACCGCCATATTACTGCCAGTGACATTGCTACGGAACTAAACATTGACCATAAAACAGTTTTGAACCATTTACATTAGACTGGATACCAAAAGAAACTCGATACTTGAGTTTCCCATGAACTTTCATTGAAAAATGTAACTGGCAGAGTTTCCATTTGTGAATCGCTATTAAAATGGAACGAAATCAAGCCATTTTTGAAACAAATGATTACGGGTGATAAGTGGATCCCATACGACAACAATATGTGAAAAAATTTGTGGTCGAGGCCTGGAGAAGCTTCATAAACGGTGGCAAAGCTTGGATTGATGCCAAGTAAGGTGATGGTGAGTGTTTGGTGGGAATGGAAAGGAATTGTCCATCATGAGCTACTCAAACTTGGCCAAACCATTAATGCAACTTTCTACTGTGAACAAATAATGTTATTAAAGTAGGCGATTAAAAAAACCCGGCCAGAATTGATCAAAAGGAAAGGCATTGTCTTCCATCATGACAATGCTAAACTATGCGCATCTTTAGTCACTGAGCAAAAACTGAGAGAACTTGGGTGTGATGTTTTGATGCACCCACCGTATAGTATGGACCAGGCCTTGACTGATTACCATTTGTTCTGCTCTCTGCAGAACTCTCAAGGTGTTAAGCTGGTTTCAACAGAGGCTTGTGAAAATTCCCTTGTTCAGTTTCTCAACCAGAAATCTGAGAAGTTCTACAGTAACAGAATTATGATTTTACCAGAAAAATGGCAAAAGGCCATTGAACAAAACGACATATACATTGTTGATTAGTTTTTAAATTTATACAAATAAATTCACTTTGAAAAATACGAAAAAAAAGTGAAATTACTTTTTCCCCAACCCAATATAATTAAATGCAACTTCCCTTTTTAAAAGTTAATTCATGTGCAAAGTTATTTCAATAATATGCCAATTAATAGAAATGGTAAAATTAAAAATGTAACATAAAATTTGAAGCATTCATTTATTACTTTTTTCCAGGGTTGGCACGGTTTAAACCAATTGGTTTTTTTCTCAAAAAAACCAATTGGTTTTTTTTTTTCAAAAAAAATGTAATGATATTTTCTCATTTTTATTGACAATTTAAGACTTACAAATTATTGGATATAAATATTTTCTACGTTTTCAGCAAAAAGTATTAAATATAGTGATTCTAAGGGGTTTTTTATGTATAGGATGAAATTGAGTATGCATTGATGACCATATTCCATTACTCTAAAGAAAAATCTTGGAATATGTGAATTGATCAAAGATAAAATGGATTAAAAATAGGTATTCTACATTTAGTGCAAATATTTTCATTATAATCAATACACAGTGAAAATATTTTCATTTAAAAAATGCAGATTATTTAAACCAATCTATCATAACATGCACAATGCTTTTGAATATGGAGCTATAACTGGATGATGTTCAAGATTTTAGTGAAACTATAAAAGAAATTTTTTTGTTTTGGGAAGATTATCTTTAAGAATTAAAATCAAAATATGAAATTAAATGAGTATTCAAAAATTGGGTGCTAGTTATAGTATTTTAATAACAAATTATTTTTTTCCCCTCGGTTATCTGCTAAATCTAATGACCATAAATGTTGATTTCAAATTGTGCCTCAAAACACAAAACCCCCCAAGAACAATCTCAAATTTATTATTTTTTCAATTGTAGGAAAGAATATTATATTCACAAACTACATCAAATGTTTCATAAATAATAAAAAGATTATTTATAAAGATTTTCAAAGCATCAATGTTTCACTGTGTAGAGTAGCTTATTGTTTGAACATGACTTTACTAATAACTATTTAAATTAAAATATGATTTTTTTCAATTTTCTGCATAATTAACTATAATTATTTAATTTAAATTATTTTCAAATGCATTTATACTACTTATAATTTAACAATGTCTATTTTTATCAATAAATATGCATGTATATGTAATAAAAAAGGATGTTTTAAAAAAACCCGGTTTAAACCAAAAAAAACCCTGGTTTAAACCAAAAAAACCGGTTTTTTTGGTTTTTTTCCAACCCTGCTTTTTTCTATCTTTTCAAAAAGTAAGTATTGAATTCGTGAAAATTTTGACTTCCAGTTTTTGGTGTATTTAAACGTTTTAGAAGGTCCTGAACACGATTTGATAGTTTTTAGAAAATATCTGTCACTCTGTGAGTCTGTATGGGACAAAAATTTTATGGGCACTCGATCTCAAGAACTGATGCACATAATTTCACAAAACTTTAGATTCAGTTACACCTTGATATAAACTCGAGAAGTTTAGTAATTAGTGTATATTGCCCAACTGATGGCACTGCTATGCTGCATTATTCATAATTTCCACAATAGTTCTATCTCAAGAATTAATGTATGTATTTTCATAAAACTTCAGATTAAGTTAATCTTTGATATAATTTTGTGCACATTACTTTTTGGCGTAAATTGCTCACCAGATGATGATGCTATGCTGCATTATTCATGATTATCGCAATCGCTCTATCTCAAGGACTAAAGGACGATTTTTTCTCAAACTACAGATTCAGACAGTTCCTGATATATATTAATGTTGTTTAGTTCTTGGTGTAAATTGCCCTATAGGTGGTACTACTATGCTACATTTTTAAAGATTTCGTTATAGCTGATTAATTGAATGTTTTTTCAAGGTATTGAATCTAAAATTGACCTCCATTTTACCTCCATAATGTACAGTAATGTTGCAGAAACATGGGCAGTTTGCATTAGAAAAGTACAACTGCGATGAAAAAAAACCCCATATTTTATTACAAGTAACTATGTTCCAAATTATACATTCCCTCTTGATTAAACTTTGAAATTTTGGAAAAGCACACTAGAAGTTTATCTCTGTATGTAACTGCTTTTGTTAATTCCTCAAATAGCGAGCATTTTCTATTTGTAGAGTTCTGTTTTCTTAACTTTTGAGTTCCATTCTTAAAAATATGAAATTACCATATGGAAACATTATTGAATATGGTTTCTTACTCAAGATTAGAATACCAGATTTCAGGATTTAAAAAAAAAAATTACGTTTAATTAAACTTGAAAAAAAAAAAAATATTTTTCTGGTTTTAGTGAGTAAAAATCTAACAGTCAATAAATCCTATGCTATTTTTTAATTGCAGGCCTGAGTAAGCCAAACTAAAACTTAGTTTTGTTTGAATTTAGATTATAAAACTAAATCAAAACTTTGAGTTGAGATTGGAAAGCTATACCAAAACTAAATAGGAAATAAAATTATAATTGTAAGAAAAAAGTGTAATAATGTAAAAATATACATTTTTTAAAATAAACAGTGGAATGTTTTGAATACTGATATTGATAATAATGACAAAACTGTAACAATTTCTTTAAACTAGTATCATTTACTTAAAAACTATACTTATGTAAATGGAATACATAATTTATTTCATTCCAAACTGCAGATATATTGGCTCAGGTTCTTACATTAGATCAATTGATATTTAAACATGAAACTGAAAAATCATTTCAACAGACATATGATATAACAAACAATAGTGTTTAAAAAATTCTTAGGCTGTGCAAAAAAAAAAAAAAAAAAAAAAAAAAAAAAACTAAACTTTTAAAAGCAGGCTTTGCTACTTTCTTTTTATTTTGTAATATAAAGTGAAAATAATTTTCATTTAATACAAATAAATGGAAAAAAACATTTATTATTTAATATTCTCTAAGAAAATATAATTTATTTGGGAAAAACAGTCATGAAAAATCAATTTTTCCATTTTTTTTCCAAAAAAAAACCCGGTAAAAAACCAGTTTTTTTCCGCCACTTATATTTTTCCAGAAAATTTACATCTCTATTCCATCCAGTACATTTTCTCTACATTTGGATTCATGTAGTCTGAATTACAGAACAGACTAGACTCAGAGCAGTGTAAAAAATTATAAAAGTTACCATAAAAGTTAAAGCAAATGTGATTTTGATTGGTAAACTATGAAAAATATCAATTACAATTATTTTGTATTGCATTGTGTAACTTATTTAAAAAATATTTTTATGAAATAAATAAATAAATAAATTGAAAAAAAATAAATATTCTGAAATAAACTATCACCTGATTACTACAAATATGACTTTTTCTTTTCTTTTTTTTTTTTTTTTTTATGTGATTTTGCAAAAGAAACCACCTAGGTTTTGGGCTTAAACGTCAAAATTTGTACTGTACTATTAGTCAGATTTGCAGAGTCAGAAATGATTTTTAGCAAAAATTCACTTTTAACAAAATCCCAGGTGGGTTTTTGTTGATGGACCCGCTCAGAAAAACCCGGATGGGTTTTTCTGAGGGGGGCTTAAACAGTTGCTATGTAGTCTTAAGTTTCTTAAAGTAATTAACAATCCTTTAAAAATCAATTTGAAAGGGAATTAAATTGTTATTGATGGGATAATGAAAAATATTTTACCTGATTGTCTATCCTTTGTCTATCCTTGCTTTCTGTTTAAAATTCTTTTTTAGAATTACTGGAAAACTAAATTTAGGTCTTTGCTTTGCAACATATTTGTAGAGCGAAATTGTAAAATGCAATGATACAGTCAAACCTTGAACACAAAATAATATGTTCTCTAGATAAGTTTGAAAGACAATGTTAATTAATTTGTTTAACAAGATAATTTAACAAAATCCCACTTAAAAATAAAGACCTTTTTTTTGCTTTTAAGTCGAAACATGATTCTTTACAGAGATTATTTCCTTGCAGCATTCATAAAGATGTCCCTGCATTAAAAGCAATTAAATGTCTTTTTTCCTCCAAACACAGTTGCAAAACTTCAAACTTGTGACAAAGGAATTATTCAATGCTTAAAAGTGCAGTACATGGTGAAACTGTTCTCAAAATGATATAAAGCTGTGACAATATAATTTGTCTGTGAATTTACTAGAAGCAATAACTTACCAAAAAAGTATGTGAAACAGTATTACTACTAGAAGTATCAAAAATTGTTTCAGACATTTAAACATCTATGTATGAAGTAAATGAAGAAATTTATGAAACAGAATCTGAAATTTTGACTATTTTAATAGAAAGGTTTTTAATTTCGATTCCGAAAGATGAGAAATTCTTTCACAGACATTTTGCCAAGTATATTTGCATAGATGAAAATGTGCTGACTTGAGTTGTGATTAAAGATAAAGAAATAATTGCTGCATTGACTGAAAATAAAGATGACTACTTCTTACTATTAGATGAGGATGAAGAAATCGACACAGAACAGAAAAGTTTGATGTCATTAGATGAAACTGTCACATTTCTTTATGGCAGAGGTTCCCAAAGTGTGCTCCGCGGAGCCCTTGGGGCTCCGCCTGAACTTTCCAGGGGCTCCAAGGCGTTCCAGGAAAATAAACAAACCATGAAAGAAATTAGAATATTGCAAGTGAAAAATTTTCAAATGCATGTAGAAATTTTTTTGTGCGTCTGTCAAAAATAAATGAGTCTATAGCTGGGCTGAAAAATACAATAACACATTTCTAGTTCTGATTGATGTATGCATTCTGTAAAATATTTTTGGTTTGAATTGCTTTGTTTTACTTTTCTGCACTTAATGTGTTTTAAAAATTTGATTTAAAATAAGCTACAAGAAATAGTATTCTGACTCGAATGCACAATGTGAATCGAAACAGAAAAGGCCCGCTAGTGCTGTTAACTCTGCTTGCTGAGTAAAAGTGAGAACAATTTATTTCTTTGGAACTCCTCCTATTTATTTGTTTATAGGTAGTTCTTACTAAAAACTTAACTCTTACTAGAATATTTTTAAATGACCATAAAATCAAGTTTGAAAACAAATTTTAGAAAGTATTCAAGGTCATCTAGAAGCTCTGATGAATTCATCTTAGCATTGCTTTCCAGCTTCTCAAAATAAGATGCTGGACGATTTTAATTGGATATTAAATCTATTCAGCGGTAGAAACAAAACCACACAGCTTAAGCTCTGAGGAAAACGAAACTCTCATTGATTTAACAGCTCAAAGCGATCTAGAAATCTCTTTTCAAAGCAAGCGTATCACTGAAATTTGGTGTCATTTGACAGTTGAATACAAAATCTTGTCAGAGAGAGCAAAAATAATTTTACTCCCATTTTCAAAGACATATTTGTGGGAAGCTGGATTCCCCACTTACACAAGTATCAAAACAAAATACAGAAACCAGTTTAATATAGAACCAGACATTTTTGGAATTTTAATTTCCTTAAATCTTTATTTTTATTAAATTTTACTTACTTAAATCTTCTGTCTTAGTGTTCAAAATTGTATTTAACTTGTAAAACAATATCTGTCGATTAAAACGTCTTTTATAAAAAGATCTTGTATCATTTAAAATCCCTCACCAGATTCATTTGTGTTTAATGTGTGTATATTTCTTTTTATTTTTATAGCTTTGATTTTTTTAAAAATCTGTTTATGTTATTTGCATTAATTTTTAGTTATTTAAACTTTTTATACTGTTATTTTATAATAATATAATACTTGTGGCTGAAAACATATTTTTATTGCTTCAATCATTTAAAGCCCTTTATTAGGTCCATATTACATTTGTGTATATTATTTCTTTTTATGTATATAAATTTAAATTCTTTAATCTGTTTATGTTATTTGTATATTTAAATTTTCTATACTGTTTTCTCTGTGCACCAACGTTTGTCATTTAAAACGCCCCATTTTTGTAATATCATTTAAGAAACCCCTCATTAGATTTAATTAATATTTGTATACGTTGTGTATTTTTTTTCTCTTTACGTAACTGTAAATGCTTTAAACCTTTAACGTTCATTGGTTTCTCTACAAAACACAAAATTTTAATTCCGATATGCAACAACGACACCCGAGTTTTGATTTTAAAAAATACATTTTATTATGCATGTGTAAAATCACTTTTCCATACGTCCAAAGATATTTGTTCGCAATTACGGGTGTGAATCATTTTGTTTCAACATCTTAGCAATGAAAATACTTTGAACGTTAAAGGGTTAATCTGTTTATTATATTTTTATAATTTCGTAGTTATTAGAGATGAGATTTTCGTGTTTTTTCACACCAATAGTTTGTTAAAGAAAGTATTATTACATTTAATCGGAGCATTTTTGCAATTTAACAGAACAGCATTTTCTCTAACAAAATACTGGTGTCAAAAACGCGGAAATCTCATCCTTAGTTATTCAATTTTTTTAATGCTATTTTACATAATTGTACTTAATTTTATAAGCAATGTACGTTGCTGAAAACGCATTTTTTAGCATCTTGGTATCTCTTTACAACTCAACTTTAAAATTTTCTTTTAATAGTCTCTACCACATTTTCCAAACAGAAATAAGTCTGAAGCAATTTAAAAAATATATATTGGCTCTTTACATTTGTCATCTCACCAACAATTTAACATTTTTTGCAGCTCCAAAAATTGCTTGGGCTTTAAGTCAATGAGTACCCGAACGGATATAAATTTAATCCCACCCATGTATCACATTTTGTTAGAAAAGTTCCAGTAGTTGCAGTACGTTTAACATGTAGAGTTTTTAACTGCATGTCTGTTTTGAGGCGAAAAGAATGACGAAAGAAAGTTTCTTTCAAAACTGTAATTAATAGTCAAATACTTTAAATAAAATATCCAAAAAGTGAACAATGTTGCACCAAACAATACAGCTTATAGATTTTGCACCGCCCACTTAAACACTAATATGATGACATAATTCTAAATGTATTTTTTAAAATTGGTTAAAAAAAAAGATGCTTAGAGAAGATTCATTTTTGTTGCATGTTTAAAAGTAGTAGAAACTTAAAGAAGAACCAAAAAATATTCTATAATCGCTTGATTTTATAACAGGTTGGCGTAACTAGCGAAAATGTGTTACATAATTAAACATGGGTGACTAGAATTAGTCATTTTCTTTTTTTTCGCGAGTAGCCTGTTGGAATTACTGGAGATGTAAATTTTCCGGAAAAATATAAGTGTCGGAAAAAAGTGGTTTTTTACCGGTTTTTTTCGAAAAAACCCCCCGGAAAAATTGATTTTTCATGACTGTTTCTCCCAAATAAACTATATTTTCTTAGAGAATATTATATAATAAACATTTTTTCACATTTATATGTATTAAATGAAAATTATTTTCACTTTATATTACAAAATAAAAAGAAAGTTGCAAAGCCTGCTTTTAAAAGTTTAGTTTTTTTTTCCACAGCCTAAGAATTTTTATTAAACGCTATTGTTTGTTATATCATATCTCTGTTGAAATGATTTTTCAGTTACATGTTTAACTACCAATTGACTTAATGTAAAAACCTGAGCCAATATGTCTGCAATTTGGAATGAAATAAATTATGCATTCCATTTACTAAGTATAGTTTTTAAATAAATGATACTAGTTTAAAGAAATTATTGCAGTTTTGTCATTATTATGAATATCAGTATTCAAACATTCCATTGTTTGTTTAAAAAATGTATATTTTTACATTATTACTTTCTTTTTTAGAATAAAAATTTTATTTCCTTTATAAAATATGTTTACTTTTGGTATAGCTTTAAAATCTCAACTCAAAAAAGTTTTGATTTAGTTTTATAATCTAAATTCAAACAAAACTAGGTTTTACTTTGGCTTACTCAGGTCTGCAACTAAAAAATAGCGTCGGATTTATTGACTGTTAGATTTTTACTCACTGAAACCAGAAAAATATTTTTTTTTAAGTTTTATTAAATATATTTTTTTTCTTTTTACCCGTAAATCTGGTATTCTATTCTTGAGTAAGAAACCATACTCAATAATGTTTCCACATGGTAATTTTATATTTCTAAGAGTGGAACTCAAAATTTATGGAAACAGAACACTACAAATAGAAAATGCTCACTATTTAAGGAATTAACAAAAGCAGTTACATACAGAGATAAACTTTTACTGTGCTTTAGAAAACTACAAAAAATTCAAAGTTTAATCAAGAGGGAAAGCATAATTTGGAACATAGTTACTTGTAATAAAATATAAGTTTTTTTTTTTTTCATCGCAGTTGTACTTTTCTAATGCAAACTGCCCGTGTTTTTGCAACATTACTGTACATTATGGAGGTAAAATGGAGGTCAATTTTAGATTCAAGACCTTAAAAAACGTTCAATTAATCTGCTATAACGAAATCTTGAAAAATGCAGCATAGTAGTGCCACCTATAGGGGATTTACACCAAAAACTAAACAACATTAATATATATCAGAAACTGTAGTTTGATTTTAAAAAAAATCATCCTTGAGGTAAAACTATTGCGATAATCAAGAATAATGCAGCATAGCAGTATCTTCTGTTGAGCAATTTACACCAAAAAGTAATGAGCACGAAGTTATTTCAAAGATAAACTTAATCTGAAATTTTATAAAAATACATACATTAGTTTGAGATAGAACTATTGTGGAAATTATGAATAATGCAGCATAGCAGTGCCATCGGTTTGGCGATATATACTAATAACTAAATATCTCGAGTTTATATCAAGGTGTAACTGAATCTAAAGTTTTGTGACATTTTGTGCATCAGTTCTTGATTTAGAGTGCCCATAAAATTTGTCACAAACAGACTCACAGAGTGACAGATATATTCCAAAAACCATCAAAACGTATTCAGGACCTTCTGAAAGTTTTAAATACACCAAAAACTGGAAGTCAAATTTTTCACTAATTCAATACTTACTTCTTGAAAAGATAGATTAAAGTAATAAATGCATGCTTCAAAATTTTATGTTGAGTTTTTAATTTTAACATTTCTATTAATCGGCATATTATTGCAATAATTTTACACATGAATTAATTTTTAAAAAGGGAAGTTGCATTTAATTACATATCTAGATTTTTTTTATGTAATCAAATTTTTGTGAAATTGTGAACTTTGTATATACTTGTACAAAATATATTCAGAATTTTTGAATAAGAAATTATTACTATATTTAGGTTCTTATTTAGACATTTTTAATAAGGTTATTTATATACATATATGCAACTTAATAAGATTCAGCTGCTGTATGGCATGAGATTTTTTTTTTCTTCAATCACTGCACTTGCGAAAGATTCAATTTGTTGATTAAACTTTTTCTGAAAAGTCTATTTTCAAGAGAAATTTTGCAAAGGATCTTGTGTTTCAAACAAGAAAAAAATGTGAAGGATCCTTTCAAGTCTTCTCAAACAGATTTCTGCTCAGAGATAAGATTACCCAGATTAAAAGTTTCATGTGAGACACTCAACGTAAAACTAAAAAAATAAAAAGTATGAGAATGTAGCTATTTCAAAATTTTCACTATATTATTTCATAAATGAAATTTCAATTTTTACAGTTCGGAAAAATTGAAAAATAACCCTTCGGAAAAAACCGAAAAAAAAACCGTTTTTTCCCCCAATTTTTCCGGTTTTTTTCCGAGCATTCCCATTTCTAGGAATTACACAGAAGTATCTCTCTGCAAACGAAAACTGTACAAATTACCTTTTTTTGTGTTTGTGTGGTTTTCGCCATAAATAATAATAGTTTTATGTAAGCTTTAATGCAATGCATAATCCTACTGGAAGCCTCAAAAGAATATATTTTATTTTAAAATTAGGTATCATTAACACCTTAACAGTATTGCTTGAACATCGCTCGGGTAAAAAAGAGTTTGTTTTCCTCGTCACTATGTGCTTTCAGAAATGACAAATTTTTAACTATAATTTTTGCTGTGTTTCAAAGAAATATTTCAATTATACAAGGTAGATATTTCATCACAAAAAGAGGGTTTTAATCCTTATTTTTATTTTATTGTATCCAATAATAGTAATATTAAATAAAACTGTTAACCCTTTCAGGAGTCCCGTTTGGAGTCTGCAAACGGTTAATTTTACATTTTCAATTGCAAACTGGCACCAGTAAATTTTTAGTACAATTTCGATCTCATAATATACCTGAAGAAGGCCTCTTCATTATTTTCAAATAAATTTTTTCCTAAATTGAGGTGGAATAAATTTTTTAACATTTTTGGAGCAGAAATATCTTGCCCTGAAAGGGTTAAAAGGGTATATAAAAAATTTTGATTTTTAAAATTTCTAGTAGGAATTCGGCATTTTTGTATCAGCAAAGGGACAAACTGAAAACCCTGGTTCAATGTTAGAAATTACTGGTTCGGATTTTTATTCAACTGATTTTTCTCTGTTACATAGGTATAAAAATCTGTAATTTGCAAACCACAGAGTATCGTTGGGTTCAGGGGCTCCGCCTTAAACATTCTTCCCAAAAAGGGCTCCGCGAGCCCAAAAGTTTGGGAACCGCTGCTTTATGGAACAAGATAAGGTTTCCCAAACTTTGGACAAATTAGATAAGGTCCATATCTTAAAGAAGAATAGTTGCAAAAATTAAAGCAATTGTTAGAGACACTCTTTTATAACTAAATATATTATTGACTAAAATGGTGACCAATTTGTTTATTTTTTGATTCAATTTTCTTTTTCATATTAATTTATGTAGTTTTTACTCTTTATATCTAACATAAATGGTGACGCTATTTTGATGTTAACACACACACACACACAAAAAAAAAAAAAAAAAAAAAAAAAAAAAATTGCATTATTTTTTTGTTTTATGTTAAAGAGGTTTGACTGAATTTTTAAAAAAAAATAAGAATTGTTGCTTTTGCAAATTTCAGCTAGTACTGGTTATAAATAACAAATGTGCAATGTTAAGCATATTTTTAGGAAACCACATCATAAGACTGGATTGAGGGTCAATGAAAATAAATTTTAGTTTTTATTCTAACCTTTTGTTTTTGTTCTATAGTTAAATTAGATTTATTATTTGATACATATTACAGGAAAGATGCCACTCTGAAAGAAATTGCTAGTCTTGTTAAAGAAGTTCATCCTGAAGCTAGGAAAAAAGGGACTCGTTTTGAGTTTGCTTTTGTATTTCCTGATGCCAGAGGTCCAGCCTATCGCCGTCGAGATATTGGATCAGTGACTTCAGGTATTCCTGGTGATGAAGACAAAAAAACTTTAGGAGACTGTCGTTTGCAAATTGGTGATTATATGGATATTGCTATCATCTATCCAGAGCGTAGAGAACGCGAACCTTTTCGTAAAGTTTATTAAAACTTACGGAGAAATCTTTCCTTTCCATTGTGATATTTTTTGTGTCTTATTTTCATGTACATAATTGTTGTTAATAAATTTTGTATATGTTTACTTTTTTATTGTATTTATTAATTTTTTTTTGCACAAGATAGCTGAGGACGATCTACAACTGGCCTAATTTTTACTTTTTCAGTTTTGGTTTCAGATTTTTTTTAAAAAATTACTTTAATTTTCAAAACCGGTTTAAACTGGTTCTGAAATTAAAACTATCATAATATAAAAAATATATAAGCAAAATCGAGAAAGTGAAAACTAGGCTGGTTGTAGATCATCCTCAGCTATCCCATGCAAAGAAAAGAAAAAAAATTTCATGTAAAAATATTAAAATTTGAGCAAGATATTTGAAAAGAATACTTCCATAGACTTTACATTATCATCTGGGTCTTTTTCTGTGCCTAGTGTGGGGCCTTAATTCTTAAATGAATTTTTTGAATGATGTTAAAATGAGTTTAAAAATTGTGTATTTGCTATTTTTAAAGTGTTTCTATAAACTTTAAATTTGAAATCAGATGATTAAAACGTAATTACAAATTTTTAAAAGCTGTTGCTGTTTGGATATTTTTAGAATTATTTTACATTGTTTTGAGATTTAGACATTACATTTGGCGTTACATAAGAATTTTTCATACTTTTAAAACACATTGTGATATGTAAATTAGTTTAAAGCAAACAACTGTTTGTTTAATAGTATTTTCATTCAAAATTTTAAAAAGATAAATAAACTTTCTTTAAGTTTTTTTTTTAATCAATTTTTTTTTTTTTTTTTTTTTTTTTTTTTTTTTTTTTTTTTTTCTATTTTGATTATACAAGCCCAGACCAATAAAAGAATTTGTTGTCTTGTTGAATGCCGACATAAAGTAGTAAAAGTAGAAATTATTTATATACAATGATAATTTTGAAATACTGAAATTACAAAAAATGTTGTTTGAGGTGTTCTAAGTAAGACTTTTTTAAAGGAAAAAAAGCACTTTGTTTAAACCAGAGTTTGTTGATACATATATATATTGTTTACATCTGAATAAATTATGCACGGATTTTAGAGAGTTGCATATTTTAAGGTTGTGAATTTGAAAAAATCTATTGTATTTAAAATTTTGTTTGATAAATTTCTGATTTTTTTTTTATTAAATCCGATAATTATTTTTTTATAAGTGTATAAAACATTCTTTTTGTTTCAACTAGTTGATTTTCAATTTTGTTTTAAATGAAAACAAAAAAGGGTAAAGAAAAATGCACTCTTTGAATAATGTTTAAGTTCCACTTGTATTAAAAAATTCTTTACTAAAAGACATATTTATGCACACAACAAGTAAAAACATTAAATAAAATCCACAACTGACAAGTTTTGCTACCCTGTGGACTTCATCAGGGTTATATGACCCTAATGTGTGTATAAATGTCTTTTAATAAAGATTTTTTTAAATACAAGTGAATTTCAAGACATAATAGTTCTTTAGTTTATTAATATTTAAGTTTTCATAAGTACAACATATTTTAGTTTCTGATTTATATTATCAGGGTTGCCACGCCACCTGGAAAACCGGGAAAACACAGGGAATTTTAAATCTCCTCTCAAAACAGGGAAAATCCAGGGAATTTTTAAAAAAATCCTAAAAAATCTGGAAAACACAGGGAATTTGATAATGGCAAATTATAACATTTCTAATTAGCCTTCATACACGCATATATTTTTTCGCACTCAACATGGAATAAATGCATTGCAGTACAGGGAAAATACAGGGAATTTTTTTTCAAGATTAGAGTGGCAACGCTGATTATGCTTGAAATTATTTATTATCAACAGAACATTCTCTATTTTGAAACTATCTGATATTTTTTACATTTAAAAAAATCTTGATATTTACGAACTAATTTAAACTGTTCTCATTCTGTTAAGAGTAGTCCTATTCTTGTTTCACAATTCCTCAAAGGTTTTCAATCAATCTGTGTATAATGAGTAAGAAAGATATTTCTGCAAAAAAATAAAGCCTAATGCATAAAACTCTTATAACTGGTACACCTAAAAACCTAATGCATAAAAGCCTAATGCATAAAACTCTTATAACTGGTACACCTAAAAATTTAGTAGAAATAATAGGAAACTATATTGCTGTGTTGTATAAATAGTTATTTGTTCTTCTCCCCCCCCCCCCTTTCTTTCTTCAAAATTTTTATATTTAGTGTAGAGATGTGATGCTGCTTGTGTACTCTTCTGATTTCAGGGTACTATGGATAGAGGCATACTAAGGGAAAACTGAACCCGGGGCAAAGTTTCAATGTGGTGCTGCTCAGACTTTACACTATCTGTTTCAAAAATGACATTAGTAGTATAAATTTGGTACCCCTAAATTTTTGTGCCTGGGGCAACTGCCCCTTTTGCACACCACTGACTATGGATATTTAGATTATATTTCTTCAGATATTTTAAACAAAATAAATAGAGATGCATCTAATATTTAGCTGCATTAATGAATGTTTGGTTCAACTGAACATCAAATTATTGTGTATTTCAACTATTAGAACATTCAGCTAAACTGGATATATTAAAAGAAACATTTAAAAAAGTAAAGAATTTTAGTAACACTAAATTTAGATATTAATCCAGAATATTTGAGAAATGCAATTAAATTTAAATAGAAGAATTTGCTCCAGTGTTATTAATTTTGTTGTCTTAAAAGCAATAATTAAGAAAGGTTACAATTAACAATAAATATCTACAACAGACTCCCTTAAGTCTGCATATTTTTTCAGATGTAAACTTAGAAACTTATAGTTATTGCCAAAATAAAATTTTAGTAACACTAAAATCAGCAGCAGTCTTTTTAACTTTTTGTTAATCATGCTAATGATAAACACTACATAAAAATCTTTCATTTTATGATTTTGGTGTAAACTATTTTTTTATCTAATATATATATACAAGTATCAAAAAATGCTCTCGTGAGCAACAAAAAAGGGTAATATGTTTTCAAGTATGAAAAAGTGTTTGACAAGTGTTTCTAATTGAGCATGAGAGAGGACAAGGGGTCCCTTCTTGGCTGCAGCTCATTGTCAATGCCCAATTTGAAAAAATCATATTTGTGCTTTTTCCGTGTAAAAGAAGTCAATCACAATTACGATAAAAATGTGTAGTGCAAAGACATAGTCAGAAAAAATGCAGCGTAATTAAGCATGAATATAAGGCGAAATAGTACTATAAACCTTAGTTCCTGTAGCGTATCATACTCATGCAGTGCCACCAAGCATGCCCGCAGCATAGAACTGCACAGAAAACTGATTTGTAATGCAGTTGCAATGCAGAGTCAACAGTGCAGTTTGCAGTGCAGAGTCAACAGCTCAGCTCAGTTGAGAATTTTGCTAAAAAGAAAGACGGAAATTTTTACGCAAATTTCTTGTATGTGGAAAAAGCACAAATGATTTTTTTTTTTTCTTCAAATTTGGCATTGACAGTGAGCTGCAGCCAAGGCGGGACCTCTTGTCCTCTCTCATTCTCAATTAGAAGCACTTGTCAAACATTTTTTCATACTTAAAAATATATTTTTTGTTGCTCACCAGAGCATTTTTGATACTTGTTATTCAAATTTTTTGATAAAATCTGAAGATTATTTTTATATCTTGAAAAGCAAAATATTTGCTGCCAAAACTTTATTGTTGTATTAGAATAATTAAGAAAGTCATTGCATTGTCATATAAAATGCATGCAGGCCTCGGAGCGAGTCGCTAAACTCGCTTTTCTCGCTATTTTTTTGCATTTGTCTCTTTTAGTCTATATTTTTCAGATTTAGTCTCTTTTTTCACTTTTTTTTTTCTTTGTTTCTTACCCATCGATCGATCGCAGGAAAAAGATCGTAACTTTCCTCATTTGATAGCGGGAAAAACATCGCGAAATTCAACAATTTGTCGTGAGGAAATATCGGGAAAACTTGTCAGTTTGTCGCAGGAAAATCTCGAAATTTGTTAACTGTTCGCGGGTAAAGATCGCAAAATTTTACAGTCGGAAACCGGCGGAAAGTCATGGATTATGTTAATCTGTCTTAGGATGAAACCATGAAATTCCGTGGAACTATAGTGAAACTTAGTCACGGAAAAAAGTATACCAAATTTCCCTGGAGCAGAATCGGCGCAACGCTGCGACGCACGTCGCAGACTCTTGGGAAGGTCCACAGGCTATTTTTCAACTGTTAAAAATTTAGCAAAAATTAAAAAATTTTGGTCTTAAATCCAAAAATTCGGACATAAAATGTATCGCGAATTTCGACAAAAAGTCTTCGAAAAGAAATCTATTTCGTCATAGATCGCGAATAACACGCGACTTACGTCAAAAAATCGCAAAAAAACGACAAATTTTTTCAAAAAAAATCATTCTAAACATCGTGAAAAAACCGGCAAGTTTCTTCAAAACATCATGAAACGGCTAATTTCTTCAAAAGATCACGAAAAAACGGCAGTTTTCGTCAAAAAATCACAAAAAAATGGCAAATTTTCTCAATAAATTGCGAAAAACTGCAAATTTCGTTAAAAACTCTAAAAAAAATGGCAAATTTCTTCAAAAGATCACGAAAAAAAGTCAGTTTTCAACAAAGAATCACGAAAAAAATAGCAAATTTCGATCGTGAAAAAGGTAAATTTCTTCAAAAGAATGCGAAAAAACGGCAGTTTCGAAAATTATCACGAAACAACAGCGAATTTCTCCGAAAAATCGCAAAAAAACGGCAATTTTTATCAAAAAATCACGGAAAAACGTAACATTTCTTCCTAAAGTTAGCAAAAAAAGACAAACGTCTTCAAAAAATCGCGAAAAAACGGCAGTTTTCGTAAAAAAATCACGAAAAAACTGCAAATTTCTTCAAGAGATCGCGAAAAAACGGCAAATTTCTTAAAGAGATCGCGAAAAAACGGCTAATTACTTCAAGAGATCGCAAGAAAACGGCAGTTTTCGTCAATAAATCGCGAAAAAAATGCAAATTTCGTCAAAAGATTGTGAAAAAACCTGCAAATTTTGTCGAAGAGGAGCCCTCCCCCCCCTCTTTAGGACAATGTATGAGGCATTAAAAATTCTGAGAACAAAGGCAACTTCTTTTTTAAAGTATGTGTATTTTTCTTTTATGTCTATCACAAATACTTGGAAGGTTTGAGTGCAAATAATGTAATGCGAGGGATTGGTCTGCAGACTGTTTAAGTTTTTATATGTGTTGCAGATTGCAGAAAAAAATTCTGCTGCATGGCCAAATTTGTCTCTCTTTTGCAGGGGAAAAATTTCTAAATTTCGTCACGCTATCGTGGAAAAATGGTTACGAAATTAGTATATCGTTCGCGGGCAAGAATCGCAAAACTTTTCTGTCGGACACTGAAAAGAAAGTGAATTTGGTCAATCTGTGTCAAGAACGCGAAATTCAATAATCGTTCGAGGGGTAAAAATCATAAACTTCGTCATTCGGTCGCGGGAAGAATATCACGATTTTGTCATTTTCGCGAGAAAAAAAGCGTATAATCCGTCAATCAGTGGCAAAATCATTGCAAAATTTGTCAGTCGATCTTGTGAAAAACAATTGAGAAATTCGTCAGAGGATTGCAGGAAGGAATCTCAAAATTCTTATTTCGGTCGTTACCCGGGAGCAGAATCGGCGCAACGCTGCGACGCACGTCGCAGACTATTGAGAAGGTCTGCAGACTATTTTTCAACTGTTAAAAATTTAGCAAAAATTAAAAACTTTCGGTCCTAAATCCAAAAATTCGGACAGAAAATATATTGCGAATTTCGATAAAGTCTTCGAAAAAAATCCATTTCGTCATAGATTGCGAAAAACACGCGAATTTCGTCAAAAAATCACGAAAAAACGGCAAGTTTCTTCAAAACATCGCAAAAAAACAGCAAATGCTTTCAAAAGATCACAATAAAACAGCAGTTTTCGTCAAAAAATCCCGAGAAAACGGCAAATTTCTTCATAAGATCACAAAAAACGGCAGTTTTCGTCAAAAAATCACGAAGAAACGGCAAGTTTCTTCAAAAAATCGCGAAAAAACGGCAAATTTCTTCAAAAGATCGCGAAAAAGCGGCAGTTTTCGTGAAAATATAGCGAGAAAACGGCAGTTTTCGTAAAAAGATCACTAAAAAACAGCAGATTTCATAAAAAAAATCACGAAAAAACGGAACATTTCTTCAAAAGATAATGAAATAAAACGGCAAATTTCTTGAAAAGATCGCGAAAAAACCGGCAATTTTCGTTAAAAAATCACAGAAAAACTGCAAATTTTTTCAAAAAATCATGAAAAAACGGCAAATTTCTTCAAAAGGTCGCGAAAAACAGCAAATTTCTTCAAGAGATCGCGAAAAAGCGGCAACTTTATTCAAAAGGTTAATTTCGTCAAATGGTCGTGGAAGGAAATGTAGTATGCCAGTTAAATGTGTCCTAAAATATCCAAAAAAGTTTGTGTGAAATATTACTTGGCACCAGTACAATCCCTGATTTTTCTTTTTTCACTAACACCATTTGATAAATTTCGCCATTCTTTTCCTGAGATAATTTGACAAACTTCACTGTTTTATACATTAACTGATTTTCGCACATTTTAATGTAACCCATTGACAGGTATCCTTGATTTTTTTTTATGGCTTTCTACGAAATTCGTTATTTTTCTGGCGACTAGTTGATAAATATCACTATTTATTTCCGTGACCTTCGACAAAATTAGCAATTATTTGTATGATCGCTCTTGGAATTTCGCAATCATTCAGTGAATTTTGTGATTCATCCCTCTCTTCAAGACCCATTTGATGAATTTTACGATGTTTAACACAAGATCCATTTGACTAATATTGTGATTTTTTTTCAAGGCCATCTGATAATTTTTGTGATTTTTTTTTTTTATCCTAAGAACATTTGACTAATTTGGAGAATTTTTTTCCCTAGATCATGCAACAAATTTTGTGATTTGTTTTTTGAGACAATTTGATGAATTTCACTATATTTCCTGGAATTTCATGATTTTGTCCCCGTGGTCATTTGGTGAATTTCTGATTTTCTTTCATGATGAATTGTTGCGATTTGAGATATTTTTCTGCAACCAATCAACAATATTTGCAATAATTTCAAAACCGACTGAAATGCATTGAAAATGTATTCCGCAGATTGTGTTAAATCTTATAGTGCTTGTCTGTATACCAAAAACATTTAAGTGAAGAGAAAAAAATGTTTTTTATTTGGTCTCCTTTTAGTCTCTTTTTTTAAATTTTGGTCTCTTTTAGTCTCTTTTTCTTGCGATTTAGTCTCTTTTCTCTCTTTTTTAATAGTGACTCAGCGGTCCTAGGCCTGTGCATGATGTCTGAGAAATAAACCAAGGAATCGAGCGAAAATAATTACAGTACACTCACAACTTTATTCAAAGAACCTCGAGTAAATGCTTTGCAATAAAAACAAATAATTGTTTTTCATGTGATTTATTTAATTAGAATGAATTATGTTACATGCATAACAAATTTAAACTTATTTAAACTTGGAGGCAATGAATAAAAGAATCTACAACAGCAACAATAAGAAACAATGTTCAACTGGAGCTTTAAGACACACATTCGATTTTCTCAGTGATCGTCAAACATACAAAGGTGGAAAAAAAATCGTTTTTTGGTTTTACAAAAAGGATTAAAATAAACCAAAAATGAAGTTAATCCACCCATAAGATCGTTAGCTATCGCTTGTTGAATTTTAGGTCTTCATTTTTTCGTTAAAAGTTAAATAAAAAACTACAGTAAACTTCGATAATTTTTTTAATGCTATCATTTTATTCATCTCATTGAGTTCTATCTTTTGAAAAAAAAAAAAAAAAAAAAAAAAAAAAAATCACTCTTGTACGTCAACTGGTTCACTAGAAATTTAAAAAAGATGTTTGCATTTTCCATTTCTTAAACATATTATACCAAACACTACCGCATTTGCTATGATATATATATTAACGACATAGCTGTAGCTTTTGCGCAATATCTACAACTGTAATTGTTGAAATCATATTATTTATGTTTATTTTTTATTATTCTTTCTTTTTTTTTTTTTTTGCATTTGTTTTTGTTTTAATCTGTGGCGATTCTCATTTTTTGTGATTTCATATATAATTTCATAAATAATTCCATTATTTTTAATGAAAAGAGACAGAAAAAAAAAATGTTTGTTTAACAATAATCAAAGAAGTAGATATCATAAAAAAAACTTTTTTTTCTTTTAAAGCTAAATTTTTATTATTTTACATACTTATTTTTTGTAATTATTCAAATTAATATTTTACTTAATTATTTTAATCATTCATTGCAATTCCTAATTTTAAAAACTTTCAAATTATTATTTAAAACATGTCAACAAAACAAAAACAGTGATCAGCATTGGTGCAAGTTTTTACATCTTTTGAAAATGTCTGCAGACAGAAACAAAATTTTGAAACATGTCAGAATACAGAAAAAAAAAATTGCATTACTATGCACCAATATATGTATATATATATATATATATATATGAACTTTTTATGAATAAAAGTTCAAATTTCCATCAATCACTTCAGTAAAATATTGCAAATTATATAAGAATTCCTGTAAAAAGAAAATATTGTCAATGACTCACCAAATAAAATGTCTAATTTCCTCAATCGGACTTTAAAAAAAAAAAATTAAATTTTCATCGAAGGTCGCACTAAAAGATTGCTAATTTCGCCGAAAAAAATCACTAATTTCATCAAGAGGCCCATAAAAAAATGCAAATTTTGTGAAGCAGTTACAGAAATGAACTCTAAATTTTATCAACTGTTGTAAGAAATTTTGTAAATTTCATCAAATAATTTCAGAAATTATTTGCGAATTTTGTGAAAAGATCGTGGAATAAAATTGAATTCAAAATTTTTCCATTCTAGCCCATATCTCCAATTTGCACAAATGAGGACTAGAAATCTGCAAAATTCTAAAATCCATATGACCGATGGTTTCAACATGTGCAGATTTGAAGGAGTCTACTGTATAACATTTAACAAGATTAACAGTAATAATGATATTAACACGATTTAATAATGTGGGTTTTAAAAAATCTATAGTAATAATTTAATTGAAGCAAATTATGAAATGATAAATAAATGCTTGAATACAGTAGACTCCTTTAAATCCACACATAATTAACAGATGTAAACAATGGAACTTTCAGTTAAGAATTAGGAACAAAATTTGACTTTTTTGTTTTTATATCAATTCTATGTATATTTTAATCTATTTTTTGTTAATATTACTGAATTCATGCTTTTTCATGAAGGAAGAATAAATTTACTCCAGAAAAAATTCAAAATATTCCTGTTCACTGATAATCACAATCTTTTTGCTAAATGTATTTATATATTAATCAAGCTTTTTTATTAAGTCTGGCTAAACCTGAAATAAAACTTTTTTATTTTATTATTTTTATGTGAATTAGTAGTGCACCTTTATGAGGCAAGCTTCATTAAATAATTTAAGAAAAATGCCTCTCATCCTTATAATGAATATTTAATAATACATTATTGATTATTTATATGACCTTTGCTTTTAATATTTTAATCATTTTTTTAATCTTAAAAATTATTTAAAAAATTTTTTTCAAAAATTTCAAATATTTAAAAATTAAAATATTTTTAATATTTTAATCATATTTAAATTTTTATTATTTTAATTTATTACTTATTTTAATATTTTGCTATATTGTAATAGAGGTCTGCACGGGCCGGAACTTCCAGGCCCGGCCCATAGGAAGAAATTTTTGGCCCGACCTGGCCCGTTGTAAAATTCAAAAGTTCGGCCCGGCCCGTACAGAAATCATTGAAAACAGGCCCGGCCCGTTTTGGCCCGTTACAATTTCTACGATTTCTAAAAAATTCAGATTTTTTTCATATAATTAAGATTTCTTTAAAGAATACTGCATACATATCTATGGAATGATTTTACAGTATATTTTACAGGAAATACCCATTAGCAACATTAGTGATTACTAAGGTTCTTAGGCTTTCAACAATCAAATAAAGATTAATCAAAAAATTAATATGGCTTAGAATAAAAGAAAAATAAAAGAAAGTTAAAAACATCGTAACTTTTGAAGTTGTTTAATAAGAGAAGACTTTTAAAAATATTTCTATATTATTTTAAAGATTTTAAATCCAAATTTATTCGTTAACTCAAATATGCGCCTTTCTGATTCATTTCTAAATTCATTTTTTTCTCAGAAACGCACAGCAGGTATCTTTATTCAGAAACTATATAATCAAGTGGCATTATCCGTTTTTTGATACAAGCAATTTAAGAATACTGAAAGGAAATAAATTATTGTTATAGTTAGCATTTTCAATAGAATTTCCGGAAGCGATAGCATGGGAAGGGAGAAAAACCTGCAACCATTTGAGAAACTATTGTATCTGAACAAATTTATGCAAGTATTTTATTGATCAAAAATGAAATATGCTATTCGATTCTAAATGCCTTCAATAGTCAGGCTTGTCACTTTTATATTTTTACAATTAAAAATTAATCTGAAAATGTGTCAAACTTTCGCGTTATTGAAAAATTAATTTAAAAACCATCAAGAAGTTTATGTCCAAAGATTAATCTAACATAAGTTCTTTATTGCTGTTAATAATTTTACAAATCATGTTGTCTGCCCTACAGATCTTGAGAACAATTAAGTCTTGTTCCTGTCCGGCAAGTCTATATGTAGAAAAATAATGCAAGCTTGATCTCGGCCCGGTATGAGTCAGCTAAAAAAATATTAAAACGGATTACACGCAATTACATACTGTCCGATGCCGATCTCACACTGTACAAGTTACATTTTTATATTGATGCTGTCAAACTAGTATGGCTCGTGACGCACATTTATATTTATTCTCGTTAAAACCATTTGTGTTGAAAATAGATCATATTTTATCATTTCTGATTAAATCTTCAGAACGGGCCGGCAGGCCCGAAAATTTTTTTCTCGGCCCGTATGGCCCGTTCAATTTTTTTGTCGGCCCAATCCGGCTCGTTGAGAAAACTATTCTGATTCTGCCGGCCCGTTAGAAAATTTGAAACGATTCCGTCGGCCCGCGAGCTGGGTACGGGCCAAGCCCGGGACCGTGCAGACCTCTATATTGTAAGCATTCATTATAATTTTCATTGCATTATGAATTACATTCAAATTACTGTGTAAAAAATGTAAACAAAACAATGATCGGAAATCTGCAGAATTCTAAAATCTGCACAACCTCTGATCCCAAGCTGTACAGATTTCAGGGAGTTTACTGTATTGTCTGGTGTTCTTGATCTTTTACTTATATTTCCAGCCTCTGAAATTAATTGTTCCCTCCAGAGATTATGCTGATGCACTTAAACATTTCACTTCTAAGAACACAATTATTTCACTAATAATAACACATTGCTCAGTGGTGCACAAAACACTGTCCTATATATACACTATATTGCCATTGATTATGGGACACTTGCGATTTTAGACATTTTACTAAATATCTAGAAAAATACATAAGGAATCATCTCGAAACTCTTATTGTATAAATATAATAGTATACGTCATACATCTCCGTGAAGATTTTTTACCGAAACGCCATAGGGGACCGTCAACAAATTAAAAAAGAATGAATATCTTTTGAATAACCCTGTCAAAACTAATGTAGCAAAAGCGCTCAAACTCTAGATTATGATTGAATGCCTTATTGTAATACACTGTGTTCATTTTTATGCAAATAGCATGCACACTCGCAGAGTAATTAAGGTTTTTATAAAAATGGTCCCAAATTTGTCCAAGTTTTTCCATTATAATTTTCAGAGTTCTTAATATAAAATAATATTTTTTTCAGAAAATATGACAAACAACATTGCACACAGTACCCTGTAATCAGAATTAAAAAATAATAAAAATTGTATGAAAAATGAGTAGGTTTACTATATAATTTTTTACTGCGCATGCGTCAAAGATATCAAAATTTCACTTGCATATTATGTTAGCTGAATGTATAGAGCAACTTTTGTAAAAGTCTCAAAATCATAGCTTGAAAATTCTGAAAGTAATCGTCTATAGAAAAAGGACAAAATCCGTTGTTTCCAAAATGAAGCAAAAAAATGAGGGATTTTATCCAAATGCTGTAGTACATCCCATATTGTGTATTCTATATTGACACTAATCAATGAATATATGGATACAACCCCTCTTGTTTTTGCTTCATTTTGAGAATAACGGATTTTCGACTTATTCAATTGACGATTATTGTCAGAATTTTCAAGTTATGATTTTGTGACTTTCACAAAAGTTGCTCTATACATTTAGCTAACATAATATGCAAATGAAATTTTGATATCGTTGACGCATGTGCAGTAAAAAATTATTTAGTAAACCAACTCATTTTTTATACAATTGGTTTACTAAATAATTTTTTAATTCTGATTACAGGGTACTGTGTGCAATGTTGTTTATCATATTTTCTGAAAAAAATAATATTTTATATTAAGAACTCTGAAAATTATAAGGAAAAAACTTGGAAAAATTTGGGATCATTTTTATAAAAACCTTAATTACTCTGCGAGTATGCATGCTATTTGCATAAAAATGAACAAGGCTTATTACAATAAGGCATTCAATCACAATCTAGAGTTTGAGCGCTTTTGCTACATTAGTTTTGACAGGGTTATTCAAAAGATATTCGTTCTTTTTTAATTTGTTGATGGTCCCCTTTGGAGTTTCAGGAAAAAATCTTCACGGAGATGTATGACTTATACCATTATATTTATACACTAAGAATTTCGAGATGATTCCTCATATATTTTTCTAGATATTTAGTAAAATGTCTAAAATCGCAAGTGTCCCATAATCAATGGCAATATAGTGTATTTATGATATTATTATTTATTTATATTTATTGTATTTTGTGCACCACTGAGCAATGTGTTATTATTAGTTAAATTTTATGGTGCAACTGTCCTGTATATATTTATCACAATTATTTCATTTTCATTAAATATAAAAGCATTAACATTCAAGTTTTGAAACATAAATTTCTAACTTATCTTTCAATTCTATCATGGCATGTTGCATGTTCGCCCATTAAATTCATTGCAATTTTTCCCTTCTCTCAACATAAGTTCTTTTACTCTTGTGTGTTTACAGACTTCCCCTCTCTCCAAACTAAAACACACAAATAGATTTAGTCCATTTTTAGGTGCGTTTGTAATTATGTAAATACGTAGCACCTATTGTTGTCGCTCAGTCAGTCCGTCTGTCCGCATATAACAACGCAAAAACTACCCAACCGAATCGTTTGAAATTTAAAATACATAATTATAACATAATTTTGTCAAGTCATTTCAAATTTTATGAAAATTGGATGGATAGATCAATTACAGGGACATTCAAAAGGATTCCGTTACATTATGGTCAATAGGGAAAAAAGTTTTAAATGCATTTTAATCATTTGAAATTTAAAACATATAATTATTGCGTAATTTTGTCGAGTCATTTCAAATGTTATGAAAATCGGATGCATAGATCAATTACAGGGACAATCAAAAGGATACCGTTACATTATGGTCAATGGGGAAAAAGTTTCAAATGCATTTTAATGATGTTACACTCATTCGAACATAATAGAATCGGCATGAATCTATGAAATATATATACTAAAATGTGCATTCTGTACAATGTATGATGCAAAGAATTTTTATTATTAAATTACAGGGCCACACAAAAGTATTCCACTATATAATGCTATACGGGGAAACATGGTTTGGTACTTGTTTTAATTATATTCAACTATTTCACATTTTATGAATAAGATATATGTTGCTGAGGTGTAATAAAAATTACTTCCTGCATATTTACAGAAACGTAAAGATTTCGACTACTATACTGTATCCGGAGTACACTCTACTATATCAGCAAGATCTGAATATTTTTAAAACTTGGTTATCGTACGACGCACCTCATTTGCTATGTTCACGTGCAATTTCCAACTTGTATTAAATTATGATGTATGCATGGGAGCTAGAATATTTTCTACAAAATGCACTGGACCTGTTAGATTGCTAGGGATCTGTTTAGAAAAAGATTGGGTTCTTTAAAGGACACTTCACAAATTTTTTCATTTCAAAACAGAATCCTTCACAAAAAAATTTTATCTCAAAACAGGACCCTTTACAAAATTTTTCACATTAAAAAAAGGACCTTTCACAAAATTCTTTCTTTTATAAATAGGTCTTTTACAAAATTTTTCAGGTCTAAACTTAACATTAAACAAATTTAATAAGTTTAACCTGTCAGTTTTACATGTATGAAGGAAACATGTATTTTACATATATATATCTTCTTAAAAGTGTATAAAAAGAATTGAATATAATGATTGTTTCAAATTCACAAAATTATGACTAAATTTTCCATAAACATAAAAAAGCTGTTCACAATTTCACAAAAATAGGATCCTGATAGAAATATCTGTACAGACCCCTGTACACATTATCAGGCAAAATATTAGCACTGACAGGAAAATATGGAATTTTGGTATAGGTCTTTTTTATGTAATTCCTATTTTTAAATAGCGTAATTTTATTTAAACATCCATTTTTACTAAATAATAACAGAGTGTATCATGGAAGTATGAAACACATTATCTGTGAAAATTTCATTATTTTAATGCTGTCCTGTAAATATCATGCAATTTTAACGTAACACATTTGTGACTTGTCCATCCTGTATTTAAGAAATTTAATTCATATAATTTTTTTAAAGCCACATCCAAAGTAAATAAACAGTATATATCTGTGTACTGTTAGTTAAATTAATCCAACAGTCTATACAAAACGAAAGTAAGATGACATGATAGAACAGAATACTTTTATTCCCAAAATGAAATTAAAAAACAGATGAATATGATTATTCACAATAAAGTATTTCAGTAAAATCTATAATCCTGTGATCAGTACAAAACAAAAGTTAGTTCAGTTCTGAAAGAATTTAAAAAGGAATAACATTTAATATATACATATATATTTATTTATATATTAATCTTTATACATGAAAATGTAGACTGGAAAAGAAAATTTTCAAAACAATAAGTTTAGTCAAAGACATGGTGACATAATTTTTCTGATTTTCACAGGCAGAGAAAAATTTAACAATTGTTCATTCTCATTGTCAAATCAAACTGTCATAATTTTCTTTAAAAAATTGCAAAATAAAAATCTTTTATATTTTTGAAAAAAGCAAAAGAGTGAATTTCACATGAACTGCCAGTTTGATGTCCTGATGTTTAAATCTAAATTTCATATTAATAAATTTATTTTTTTGATATTCTAAAAGCAGGTAGTAGCACATCTTTTTATGCTTAATTCAATGCATTCATTACATTTTTTCAGAGTTGTGAAATAGTGGTCTTTTTTTTTTTACTTTAGTTAGCAAGTAATGGGAATTTACTTGTCCTGAATAAAAAACTTGCAAAATTTCAATCTTTTTTTATGCTTCGAAACATTTTTAAAATTTTATATATGGATTAAAAGTAAAATATTCTGTGTTAATTAAACAAATAAACAATTTATATTTTTAAAATACGCATCTAAGAGTTTAAAATTTAAATGTATTTTGTGTCCTCATATGCAGAACATGAGTGTTACCTTAGGGAAATTGATATTATTTGTTTTCGAAATATTTTATATTGCAGTTGGCAACGGTAGCGAGAAAACAATGTTGTTTCTTATTTACTGTGCGCTTATTTAGAACTCGATAATTTTATTCTATAATTGTTATTTATTGGAATGTTCATTTCAACATGGTGAGTATTTTTATTTTCTTACAGGAGTGTTACCCATTTATTTATTATTATTATTTAACATATAAAAATGTTAAGTTAGGGAATGCTGTATTTTTTGTTTAGGAATTGATAGGCCCAACTGAAATTTCAATAAAACAATTAGAATTTATTTTAGTTAAGAATTCCTTTATAAATGTCATGAGTGTTACCGTACATGAGTGTTACCTGGAAAGAGTAATACTCATGAGAAAAGAAGTAACACTGATGATTTAAAGGAACCAATTAATAAGCAAATCTACAACTATAGATATTGTATAAGATTTAAGTTATGATTATAATTGATTCATGATTCGGGGATATATTTTGTAATGTTATATATAATTATAATTATTTAAAAACAGTCACAGGAATTTCATGGCTGCACACGCGTTTTGTAAGTGCCATTTAAGATTCAAATTTTAATTCTTAATAAAAAAAATTCTAAGGAGTATCTATTTTAAACAAACTATAGTTTAAAATTTTAAAAATCTTTATTTTGTTTTTCAATAATTGCAAAATTTGTTGGTTTTTCTTTTTTTAACGCTTTCCAACAAAGTTAAAAGTATTTATGAATTTGGTTTGTCTGATCGCCTTTCCGTGATTTAACTCGTCCAAATATTCCCCGATTGCATTGAAATTTTTGGAGATTATTGACGTTTACCCTAGCACAAATGCTAATTCGAATGAAGTTTCTAGAACAATTAACTTATTTACAGGGACAGTCAAAAGTTTTCCTTTATTACGGCCTATGGGGAAAAATCGTTTCAAATGATTTATAAAGATATTACACTCTGTCAAACACATTAAAATTTATATAAATTTACGAAATGCACTGTTTGTTGTTTACGACAAATGTCAATACATAAAATGTTTACAAAATGTCAATTGCTGCAAGAGTGTTACTGCTTGTCATGAGTGTTACCACTTTTCATGAACGTTACTGTAACTAAGAATCAGAATTTTATTAATACATTTGTTACTTCACTTAAATTAATTATTTTGTCTATTAGAACTTTTCAATTCTTTATTGTAACTGCAATGAAAACAATTAATTTTTAATTAAATTTGTTTTTATCAGAAATTATACCCTTTATTTAAGAAGTGAAGTAACACTCATGACATAAACAACTATTAAAATGCTTTAAATTTATGAAATAAATAAATACTAATACATTTTTGATTTATTAATACGTATGTAAGATAATCTTAAGCATTTTTTAAAATTAATTATTGATGCAAAAAAAATTACAGAATGTTCTATAGAGGTCGCACTTATGAGAAAAATTATGACTGCCCAAGACATTTCTTGAAATTTCTGAAATATAAATAAAAAAAACTCGCAAATAATTAACTGCTTAGAATGCTCTAAACTATAAGCAACTAATATCTGAGTAAATTTTCATATTTAAACCAAATTATTTTTTCAAATTTTGTTTCACCTAATATGGCAATACATTTGAAAACCACCCAAAAAATGTTTCCAGAATGTTTGCCTATACAGGGATATAAAATATAAAATTGGATTAGAATTAAAAAAAAAAAATCAATAAATAAAAATGAAATTTCTCATTTTTTTTCAAAAACAGCATTTAAAATATGCAAATTTCTGCATGAACTCCAAATAAATTTATCAAAAAAAGGCAAAATTTACTATATTGGCTAAAAGATTGAAATTTGACTGTTTTTACAAGTACTAAAACATTACAGCAGGACACAAAAAAATGCTAAAAATCGCTTATACATTAAAATGGAAATAAATCAAATGAAAAATCCTAGTCTCAGATGCATTAAGATCTGTCTTTGTCCATTTGTAACCGAATTTCCAGACTTTTATATTATATGCAAAAGATCTCCCTAGTCATTATCAACAGATGTACATACAGATAGACAAAACATTCTTTTATTATTATAAATAGATAAAATTACTGTTAGTATTACATAAAATAACTTATGTTTACATAGTATATCTTTTCTTACAACAGAAAAGAATTAAAACAAACATTAAATTATATTGAAACAGGCTATTCTATAATTTTTACATTAATTCATTGGTTTATTTGCATTCTTTATCACCAACACTAGACATGTGTTTTCGTAACTTTTATTCAGCGCATAAGTTCTGTGTGATATCTTAACATAGTAATGCATAACACAAATCTTGTTTTGCACATTTAAAAGTTTTCTGAAACAGTTCTTGAAAAATGACATAACTCTGTGGTTCTTAATTTTATTGTTACATGACCTACCTTATTAAAATTTTTTCATGACTCAAAAAATATGTAAATATACAGATCCTTTTGTAGTAAGAAAAAGATAAACTCTAATGCAAAACATACATATGAGAACACTATTAGGTAATACTAGTGGGAAAGTGGAGTTATTAAAATCTTCTATTACGTAAAAAGATATGACAATTAACCTCTTAACCTTTGAGGACAAGCAACTAGTATATCTGCCACATAACTCAGAATCTTTGAATAATCTTACCAGCAAATTTTTATTGAAAATTTAGCCTGATTTAATCCAAGCATTTTCCTGATTCAGTAATTAAAAATTTCTTCTTTGAAAAACCAGTGATAGAATAAAAATTCTGTAAAAGATGCCCATCCTGAAGGGGTTAAGCACCTTGAAATACTTGTGTAAGTCATGAACTCTACTGTTACAAAAGCAGGATGTGTACATGTGCATATGTCCTCATTTTAAGTCCAAACTGCAATGTTCTAACCATCTGTTTTTTTTTTTTGTGTGTGTGTGTGTTTGTGTGTGTGTCACTGATTGCTATTGTGATTGGTTTTGCAACACTTTATAGCACTGACTGTTTTAGCAGCCAATAGATGTCATTACAATCCAAAAAATTACTTGGTTTCTTCACCATTAAACTGCTTTGTTTCTTCATTATGCATTGGCCATTCTGTTCACTTGTCTTTCATAAATTGTTGCATTTCGCTTTTGTGTTTGTATATCTGATACATAGTGATTTGATAGAACAGTTCGACATGGACAGTGGTTATGTTCCTAATTTGTTAAGCTAAGATAGTTTGAAAAGCTTACGAACCCTACACATGTACTAGCTGTTTACTCCAAATTTTATTGCTGTTTGTATAGTATAAATAAACCTTTATTTCATCACCTTACATGTAATTATAAATAATGATATAAATTTTTGATGAAATTTGATTTATCTGGTATTCAGAATACTATCACTAAATTAGGGTTTAAGGGGTCAATGAAGGGGAAAAAAAAAACTCTTTAAATTCCAGTGTGGTTTATGACATTTTATTAAATTAACAATACAATCTATAGGGGTTGAAAATTCTAAATTTTAGCCTTAAGCTGGTTTCTACAGAAAAGTTAATAAAACGTTATCTTTTCATATATATCTTTTGATGTTAATTTACTTTCAAACTTATTACATATTATTTTTATTATAGTATTGCAGAAAGTAAAATTTTTACTGATCATTCTGTAATTTGTTTTGCATTTGTTGGCATGAGTATTTCATTGCTGATTTCAATAAGTGTATCTTTTGTGATTAGGGACTTATCACTTTTGAAAAAGGGAGCGGGGTCAGTTTTGTTTGATATACACACAAATAGTCCAAAAGTCAGCCGCACAAAACCCTAAGTCATTGAGCACAAGAAAAAAATATCTTATTTTATGGAAGTATTCAAATACTCTAATCTAATGATCCATGTCTGCCGGAAGGGAAGTGGTGCATAAGCCAAAAATTGATATCACTAATGGTTGACTTGTAGGTTTAGCATTGCGTTTGCCGTACAATCAAAAGTATGAAAATGTGGAAAACTGGGTGCAGGAAAACACAACCCTAATCCTACGAGTCAACCACAAGTGGTTTTAATTTTTGGCTCATGCACCACTTCACTTCCAGCAGACATGGATCATTAGATTTCTCTATTACTATTCTTCCATAAAATAAAGGATTTTTTTCTTGTGCTCGATAACAGGTTTTTGTGCTGTCGGCTCTTGGACTAAAAGTTCTCTTTGATTAGTGGAAAAGACAATGGGTGGTATTAAATAGTGGAAAAAATTCTTTGTTTTTAGTTATTTTCAGGTATAAAGTTTTGCATTAACAATAAGAATAATATAATAATTTATTTTTAAATTCTGCATAGTAACAAATGTACAAATTCTAGAGAATATAAAAACGCCCAGTCTATTTTTTCCCTTCTATAATTCATAAAGTTTTTGATAGCCATGATTTGCAGTCCAATGTAACAACTTGTGCCAATATACACACAAACTAGATTTTCTACCATTCCAATTCAACCGGATATTCTCCAGTCAAACATGCCGTGCAATGTCCTATTGGTCTTCCATTTGATTTGGCATGTTTCTTTACAGCTGATTTCAAATTTTCTACATTTAAATATACAAGACTGTCAGCACCAATTTGTACAGCTAGTGCTTCTGCTTTTAGTTTATTAGCTATCAGTTCTTCTTTTGTGGGAATGTTTATTCCCATGTAACAAGGGAAATGTAAAGGTGGCGATGCAATGCGTACGTGTACCTGGAAAATACAACAGAAAATTATTCGTATTATATTCATATATTTAAATTATGTCATTTATGCATCATATTGTACTCTCATATAATAAATTATATTTACTAGTATATAATACCATTAAAAATGACGGTATGTAAACTAAAAATATTCAAAACAACACTTAGAAATATAGATCATGAATATAAAAACAATTAAGTGAACAGTGAAGTTTGGCTTTAATTCTCAGGATATGTACCAAAAAATAATGCTCAGTTAACGGCAGTATAGGCCTTATTTTATTATTATTATTACTTAAGTTCACAGCAAAAAATAAACTTCTATTAAAATATCTAAATTTTTTTACCAACATTTAATCATGAAAATTGTACTTTATTTTTCTTTTTAATTATTATTATTAGGTGCGTTCGTAATTATATAATACGTAGCACCTATAGTGGTCGTTCAGTCCGTCCGTCTGTCCGTCCGTCTGTCCGTCCGCATATAACAACGCAAAAACTACCCAACCGAATCGTTTGAAATTTAAAATACATAATTATTACATAATTTTGTCGAGTCATTTCAAATTTTATGAAACTCGGATGCATAGATCATTTACAGGGGCAATCAAAAGTATTCCATTACATTACGGTCAATGGGGAAAAAAGTTTCAAATGCATTTTAATCGCTTGAAATTTAAAATACGCAATTATTACATAATTCTGTCGAGTTATTTCAAATATTTTGATAATCGTGTGTATAGATCAATTACAGGGGAAACCAAAATTATTCAATTACATTATGGTCAATTAGGAAAAAGTTTCAAATATATTCTATATGTTTGAAATTTAAAATACATAATTATTACATAATTTTGTCGAGTTATTTCAAATTTTATGAAACTCGGATGCATAGATCAATTACAGGGACAATCAAAAGTATTCCGTTACATTACGGTCAATGGGGAAAAAAGTTTCAAATGCATTTTAATCGTTTGAAATTTAAAATACGCAATTATTACATAATTCTGTCGAGTCATTTCAAATATTTTGATAATCGTGTGCATAGATCAATTACAGGGGCAATCAAAAGTATTCAATTACATTATGGTAAATGGGGAAAAAGTTTCAAATAAATTCTATACGTTTGAAATTTAAAATACATAATTATTACATAATTTTGTCGAGTTATTTCAAATTTTATGAAAATCGGAAGCATAGATCAATTACAGGGACAATCAAAAGTATTCCGTTACATTACGGTCAATGGGAAAAAATGTTTCAAATACATTTTAATCGTGTTACACTCATGCGGACTTAATAAAATTTATATGCAATTATAAAGTACATATTATAATATACATCATACATAATTTGTGGTGCAAAGAACATTTGTTATTGATTTACAAGGCCACACAAAAGTATTCCATTACATAATGGTATAGGGAGAACATTGTTTGATGAGCGTTTTAATTGTAATTCACTATTTACAATTTTATGAGATTGATATATGAAAGTAATATTTTTAAAACTTCGCTATCGTACGAACGCACCTAATTTGCTACGCTTCACGTGCAATTTCCAACTTGTTATTATTATTTTCTTAACTGAACAAAAAGAAAAAAAATGCATCAATGATTTTTGCATTTTGATAATCAAAAATGTTATTTTTCGATTTCTTATAACAAATATTTAGAAAACTGTAATTCTAAATTCAGAAATCTGAACAGAAAAATGCCTCCATTGAAAATATTAGAATTGGTCAGAATAGTCAGAATCAAATTAAATGTTTCTGAAAAAGTCTCGAAATTGACAACATTTTGTATTATGCTGTTACAAGGTGTAAGAAGATCATTGGGCTAGGTTACATGTTCGAGGAATTTCGATTACTGGGCCATTTTTGGTCATTATGGGTCCAGATCAAGCTAATTGTACTAAAAAACAGCTCAAACAATATTGAGAAAAAGTTTTCATGCCGATCATTGGTCTAGGTCACATGTTCTTGAAATGTCGATTAGTGAGTTAATTTTAGGTGAATTAAATTTTATCTTGAGAACAGCTCTAATGAATATGATTAATTTTTATATTCTATCGCTTTTGAATTCAAAAAAGGCCATTTGATTGGCTATCATTTTCGAGAAAATTCGATTAGTGGATACATTTGGATTACTATGGATGTGGATTAAGCTAATTGTTTCTAACAAATGGCATAAATTATAGTGACCAAATTTTGTATTATATTGTTTTGGGGCAGAATAAAATCATCAAGCTAGATCACATGTTCGAGAAATTTCGATTAGTGATTCATTCTTGGGACACTATGGGTCTAGCTAATTTTATCTACAACACGGCTTTAGCGATTTTTAACTGAATTTGGTATTTTATCGTTTCCAATCTTGAAAAGACCACTGAGTTGGGTTCTGTATTCGAGAAAATTATATTAATGGGTCATTTTGCGGTTCACTGCAAGTCAAAATAATTTTATGAAAGATACGGTTTAAACGATTTTGTCCAATTTTTATGTTCCACCATTCTTGCTTACCAGAAAACCATTGAGCTAAATCAAATGTTTGAACGAATTTGATTAGCGTGTCATTTTGGATAATACCAGTCAGGATCACGAAGTCAAGAAGATTGTAACAACCAATTGTCGATATTTGACAAAATATTGACAACATTTGGCCGAAAAACACGTATTTGCTGCCAAAAGAAACAATTTGGCTATATTTGGGGAGGGGGGGGGGGGAATGCTTTCAGAATGTGAAGAATTTTTTTAGACATTCCTAATAGTAATCAAGATGAACTAAAAATATGATTTGGGTTGATGTTCTTTTATTGTAAATGTGTAAAAAATGTAAAATTTATAAACATGCACGTACATACATAGTTTTCATATTAAAAGTTTTTGTAAGTAATACTGTTATAAAAAACATTCTTTATAGCAATAATACAGAGGGAATGATACAGTGAGAATGTTATATCGAGTTGAAAACAAAGTTAATTTTGAGCAAGCTTAACTCGGTCACCCCTGCTAGTTCGAATAATTATGTTAGAGTTTAAAAAGTATAATTATGTATCCAGCATTTTTTGGAATTCCATTTCTGCGATTTTTTTCAGTTGGGCTAATCCAGATAACGAAAGAGCTGTCATAGTATTTAGCTATTCATTACCTGTGGCTGGCTAACAGGAAAATGCCTTATTGTAATCAAAAACACGCCGTTATATATATTATTTATAATTCTAGCATATCAAGAAATGTGTGAAAAATCAATTACTAATTCTATCCTTACAATACAAAAATCAAGTTGAGGTAGAAACTCATAAGACTTTCCGTCATAGGCACTTACTTTGGAGTTCTGCGAATCTCTTTACTTGTAAATATGATAGGATTACTGTACTAACTGAAAAACTTCGAAAGTGATTGAATTTAGAAACAACAAACAAGTGTAAGAACGTAATTATAAGTAAATGTCCTTAGTATTGTCACTTTAGCTTAAATAAGTACGATGCTAAATTCCTCTTTAAAAAGATAAAATTACACTATGTGTAAATTACTTAAAAAGATCACAAAAAATATTTAAAAAGATGTTGAATTACTTTAATCCTTAATACTTTCAACCGTAAACATAACCATCGTCATAGTATATAAAAGTATAAATATCAGCCTTTTCAAATATCACATAATTCGTGTCAAAAAGGAGTGAGAATGAAAGTCAATTCTTAGATCGGGAAAAGATTGGGAAAATTATATATATATATATATATATATATATATATATATATATATATATATATATATATATATATAGTGAGGAAAGTGGAATATTACTTGTTTTATGTTTCTTTAAGTAAACTTATCCAAATGCTGGGTATATTGTAGGATTAAACGTCATTACAAACAATATTTTCATTAGTAATAATTTCTAAATTTCATAATAATTTCTATTTTTATATTTTCTGATGACAGCTGTGTTTAAAGTTGAAAGTATTAAGGATTAAAGTAATTAAAAAAAATTTTAAATATTTTTGTCATCTTTTAAAGCAATTTACACATAGTGTAATTTTAAGTTTATTGTCACTTCACTTTCACGTTTTTCCTTTTAAAAAAGTGTTAAATTTTGGAATACATCTTATATGTAAAGGAGTGTCTTGAATACCAGGTGAATACCGATTTTACCCATACACTTACTTCTGATGCTCCTGCTTCTTTTAGCAACCTGATGATGGCACCTATTGTTGTTCCTCGTACTATGGAATCATCTATGAGAACGATTCTCTTTCCTTTGAAGTTTTCACTCAGAGGTCCGAATTTTTTTAGTACTGCCAGCTGCCTAAGTCGAGTGCTTGGTTGAATGAAAGTTCTGCCTACGTATCTGTTTTTACACAGAACTTCTGAGTATTTGATTTTGGACTGAAAGGAAGAAAAAACATTTTTTTTAAAATCTATAATGAACATGTTAACATTATAATCAATATGTTAATAAGAAAAGGAAAATCATGGTTAATACATGAATTATGAAGCACTTTCCAATACTTTCTGACTGTTTTAACACAACTTCTTCGATTCTGTGAAAGAATAAAATGCATAAGATATCACTCACCTGCGAGAAAAGTGACACATCTCGAGAAAAGTAAATTTTACAAGAGAGACAAAAGAAAATTTGCATGATTTTTCTATAACTTGAAGTTCTAGCACTTCGACTTGCATGCAGGAGTAAAAAAATTCATAAAAGAGTAAAACTCTTAAAAATGAAGACATCTGATGTCGTTTGGATAGTTGGATAAATTTACCTCTCCCACACAATCCACCCCTCTTCTCTGGCCACGAATGCACAAATAGCGTAATAAAGTCATTTCCCGTATAACTACACTTATGAAAATTTTTAAGTAACAAGATACACCTATGATCCACATGTTAGTGGAATAAAACGCAAGAGTTTTTGCGAGATGTGTCACTTTTCTTATGGGTGAGCGATATATGAAAAGCCAAGCCACTTTCAGCTATTACCATTCATAGTCAATAAAGTTTTCAAGTTTTTTGTAGAACTCTTTAACTTTGTTTATGATTTATAATTTTTTAAATACATCATACAATATTCTAAAATTGAATTCAGCTTCCAAATTCATACTCACTGATTATCATTCATTTAGTCAGTTCAAAATTCACTACTATCAGTATTTTCCGTCCATAGATTGAAATGTATTCGAATCCTTAGCTATATATACCACATGTACACAAGATATACGATACATATTTATAAATTCACTGTTCAATATGCTCATATTCAATTCAGCTTTAAAACGCATAACATAATTAGAAGAGCACTATCAATAATCATCATCCATAAATTGTACTATGTCCAATTTATTTTACGCAACACTCTATGTGAATCTATTTTATTTTCTACAAACATCTCCTAGTATACTAAAGCATAACAATTCAGCTGGAAAATGTATAAACGGTAGATAAGATTACAAATTCTTTTGTGCGACTCTGCACGTGATTGATAGAATTTATACACACCACTTAATATATTAAAATGTAGCTAAGCTACAGAACACCATTGCAATTGTTGCTCACAGATGCAGTCTGTATTGTAACTGAATTATTTTATGCGTCCCTATAAATGAGTGGTAAATGCATCGCGTAGCTTTCGCTTTCTCTATATTCGACAGGAAGCATGCAATGCATAACAATGTCTTTGTTTTTGAAGCAGTGCTAAATGTATGAAGAGTTGTTCTCATTGCTTAAGATAGATATGAAATTATGATTACTTTACTATATTTATAGAAAATAATTGAACAATATTTTTATTTAGCATTGGGCGAATGAAATCTTAGCAAATTGATGATGTTTCTACAATTTTTCAGATAAATGGTGAAAAATGAATAGATGATCATGGTGTGTATAATGCACATATAACCAAGCAACCAGTATTATATGGAAAATTTTTATAGTGTAGCCATCGAAAACCTTTGGTTATTGTTTTGGGATATTCTGGTAAGTTCGCGGTTGTAGTTTGCAATTTTGAGATCAAGAGCTATGAGGAAGGGTGCAGTGTTCAATTCAGACATTTTTCTCCGGGAGGGATTTCTATGGCCCCGGGGGGGACATATAGTTCTGAAGGGGAAATTGCACTTGTTGACCATTGAAAATACAAAATTTCAAAACCTTTGGGAGGGACAACTCATTGCTCTGGGGGGGGGGAGGGGGAATGCCACCCCCTAGATTCAACACTGGGAAGGGTGGCAGATGCCTGAGCATCCTATTAGCTAGGTATTATAATAATAAGAGAGTTACTAAATATTAATCTGACCATAACGAAAATCAATACATTTATTAGAACACATAAGAGAACAACATAATTAAAGAAGTAGTACATAAACTGCTACGTGAAAGTAGATCTATACAAATTGTTCACGTAATATCTATTCTTACAGTAAAAAAAAAAAAAAAAAAAAGGATAAAGACAGCGTTTTTAATAAGTTCAAACGTTCTAGAGGGCGAATAACGCTTCCAGAATGGGTATCCACTGTTTTAGATGTGGTCAAAGTAAAAGCTGGACGAGAAACAAGAGGAAGAGAATCAAGTGATGCACTTTTACCATTCTCCGATCGAACAAAACCTGAAGTGTTTTTGCAGCAACCTGGCGGTCTGATACAATTATAGACCTCTGGTGGATATAGACAGGCACTATTTTAACGAAGAATCTTGCCTGTAGGAGTGGTAACAAAATAAGAACGGGGAGTATCAGCAACATCTGGCACAGTAGCAGGAATCCAAGTACATTGATTGAAGCTTAACAGATTGGCCTTTAGTCAATACTGGGGATTTGTTTCGTGAGTGCTTGAAGCTGTGCGTTGCTTTTCTCTACTTAACCGAAGAGGAACGGTAAAAGAATTCGAAGCAAACGTAAAGAGAGATACATAGTCATTAAACTTCGAAAAGGTCTTATAAAAAGACGTAGAGCTAGAGGAGGCAAATTTTCATGTGGTGTATTTCCCCAATTTAGAAGTACCAACTGACATCTGTTTAATCTATAGCATATCTTAAAATCAATTTTGCTGTTTGAACGTAGCATTCTGCTTGGCCATTTGATTTAGGATAATCGAGTTAGACGGAACAATCTTTAAGAAACTTGCGAAATACATATGACGAATATTATGATTTCAAAACAGATTATAAGAGATTTAAAAAAGTCTGGCATTCCATAAGTTGCAAACGAATCTTATCAATATTGTATTATACGAATCGTAAAATAATATCAACAAAGCACCCTTGAACACTGAATAGCCATGTTATCCATAGCATAATAGCTTAATCCATTGAGACTTAATTAACTGGTTTGAATTTCTTGATCACCATCGCCATTCTTGAAATTGCCACCATTTTCAAGTGTAAAATAAAAATTGTAAACATGATATAGATTGGGAAGCGGCAGTACAGACAATCCCTTCATCGAGTTCAACGCTGGAATTTCAGCATTAGTTAAAACTCGGTTCGTATATTGAAACGTAATCGATCTCCCAAATCATATCTTGGTGGAAAACATCTGAAAATCCGATTTTAGCGGTTGACTTATAAGTTTAAAACCCTGTTTTCCTGTTTCCAGTACTCCATGTTTTCATACTTTTGGGTTCAGGAAAACAAAATGGCAAACCTACGAATAAACTACTAAAATTTGGTTTTCAAGAGTTTTTCACTAAGATATGACGTGTTAGACCGATTGTAGTCTGCAAATTGAGATTTAACTAATTCTGGAATTTCAACCGTGAACTCGATAAGGTTTTTGTCTGTGCTGCCGCCTTCCGGTCTAATAGTTTCAGTGAATTTAAATTCGCTGAAAAACGTTTTCACGAGTGTGTCCCCCCCCCCCCCCAATTCTGTCTGCGCCATTATCGAGAGCCTTGCAATACAGAAAAGAAACATACTGAAATTATTAAATTTAAAAAAAAATAACTCAATGAGAGGTATATTTTGAAACCTAGGGATACTTACTATCTTTAATTTAATTTAAATCCAAATTTAATTTATATCTCTCTTGTGACTAGATGCATTTTAAGTGATAAAAAAAAAAAAGTTTTTAGAATATTTCTGCATTTGTGTGTCATATAGAGCCAAAAAAATTAAATTTGATTTCCAAATTTCCTTATCTTCATTTTAAATTACCTCCGACTTCTTATCATTTTATTTACAATTTAAGCAATGATATGTTATTAGGCATCATTGTAACTAATGTCACTTCTACATAAAATATATCCTTACTTCCTCTGCATATCCAAGCGCTGCAGGAGTTGCTGATTCTGGAACAGCACTCACAACATCTGCTTCGACTGGTGCTTGCCTGGCTAGTTGTCTTCCACACTCCTTGCGTGCTGTGTACACCATTTGTCCTTAATCAAGAAAATAAAAAGTCGCGTTACATTAAATGCATTTTAAATTCAATTGACAATATATCAATACATAATAGATTTTTTAAAAATTGGAACAGCATTTCTCCACCAACGGATATATTATGAGAATTACAGTAAGATAATAATTTTAATATCATTTTTAACCATTTGGAAAATAGTTGTTTTCGGTAGAGAATCTGAGACATATCTGAATCCTTGTGGTGTCTGCATTTTATTCCTTTTTCTGATTCGTCCAGGAATATTAATATATAATCCATGGCTTATGTAATATATGACTCTTTTATTACGTAAGCCACATTTTGATCATCAGAAATGAAAAACTTCTGTTGCATGATAATAAAAAAAAAAAATAATAATAATAATAATAACTCAAAAACAAATTGGGATACAGCATTAAAAAAGTTACACTTAAAACTACATTTTTTTCCTATACGAAGGCGTAAAAATTGAAAATGTGCGATGTTTAGAAATTTGCAGTACCGAAAATTATAAAATTAAAATTTCATTTAAAATATGTAAGTCTTGCCATTCTCAGAAGGACGTATGCGTTACGCACAGATGTGTTTATTCTTTATAATATAGATATATAAATACAGTTATTGTTGATATAACAATATAAGAAATTGGGCGAATTCAGAAAGGAAGAAACACTATCACCTCTTTATTTTGTTTAAAAAAATAATAATAAATCCTTTATTAGGAAAATGACTGCATAAATGATAATATCTTCGAGATGTTTCACCTTTATTTAACAATAACTATAAAATAACATATCTTGTTTACAAAGAAATAAATATATATATATATATAAATAGCATTTATTTATAAGTCTTAAATTTTAGTCTTTGAAAAAAAAAATCTATTTCCAAATGGTTGTTGTAATTAGATAAATTACTTTTTTTTTGGGGGGGGGGGGGGAGAGAGAGGATGGCTAACGCAGGATTTGCAAATTGCGGTTTCTGTTTAGTGGTTCATAATCATAGGCAACATTCACTGTCTAAAACCAACGCTCAAATATTAGAAAAACATAGAGCAAAAACAAAAAATCGCTACCCACGGTCTACAAATGCCACCACAAGTGACTTTTAGAGAATTTTGCATTTGCTTAAAAAGTGATATAAAAGACTAAGATAGCATATTCATTTCTTCCGTCTAAAGTATTGTCGATTTCTTACTATCATAGCTACAATCCCCACATTTACATTTTGATTTAGCACATTGTTTTACACTTTCATAAATAAACACATCATGTTCCAAAAAAGGATTTTTGAATTTTAAAGTTTAGCAATTGAAGGGATGTAAAACACGCTAACTGAAATTTTACTTTTAATATTTTTGCCATATAAAATTATTTAACTGCATTGCAATAAGAGAGGAAAACGTTTTTCGGAAAAAAGACCCTTTTTCAGAATATTCTTCAAAAGATTAATTGCAATATTAAAAAAAAATAATAATAATCGCGGCATTTAAGACGTAAGAGTGCGATATTTCAGAATGTGTCTTCCTTTTTTAACTTTACTGACAAGGAAGGTCTCCACACGGGCATACACCGAAAAATCTGAAAAAAAAAAAAAAATATATATATATATATACAGAATGTTCTTCCCATGAGGTTATATACGTTTATAAAAAAAAAATTCGACGGAACTTCCGTTCCCTGTCCGTAAAAAAAATAATGAAAATTTCGTTATTTGTCGATTTATCATCGGTTGGCGATGAAAAGTAATTAAAAAAATATGTGAAATGCATTTTAAAGAAAAAAAGTTTCATGTTCAACTTGTTTACATAAATTAAATATCTTCGGCTTTGTCAGCTTTAGTTTGTTCTAAGTATAATTTCGTTATATTGATATTTATATGTATTTACATTCAAATTTAACCATCAAAATTTGAGATTTAAAACTAAATTCAAATTAAATTAATTACAATTGTTTCAAGTTCAACGTCTAGTTGATCATTGTCAATTCGATTTTGTTGCTATGGAAACATCTGGCTTTTATTTTTGATACGCTTAAATATATGAAAATAATTTTACTGAATAAGAATTTTTTATATATGAAAATATTTTTTCCAGAGATAAATTAAATAACTACAACAACAAATAATATATATATATGCAATTTAATATATATATATATGTAAATAATATATTAAACTCTCTCATTGTTTATTTTAAATTCATAAGATACCAATTAGACGGATTCTAAAAATCCAAAAGTTTTCAGTTGCATTAAAATCGTTTGCTTTTGGCGGGGAAAGGTGCTTCTCGCCAAATCATAAGACATTTTCGTCTTTTCACGCCAAATATTCGAAAGTATTTTATTTTTTTTACATGTTTTCAACTGCAATTCCGCCGCTAATTTTCACTGATCCTTTATTACATATATGAGTAGCTTAATTAGTATTTATTTAAAAAAAATCTGAGTATGCCCAGTATGGAGACCTTCCTTGTAAGTGGTTTGGATGATGTAAGTTAATAAATATCGACAAAATGCCCCCCCCCCCCCCGCCTTAAAATTCTTCTATTCGATATTCATTTTCGACTGATGCGTAAAAAAAGCTTCTGCACTTGCGTCAATGCTTTTTTTTTTTTTTTTTTTTTTCGAAAGTACCAACATGACTTCTTAATGAGAGTGAGTTGCGATTTTTAATTAATAACTCAACTAATTATTAGAATTTTAAAATTCTAAGGCTCAGGTGTATCAGAAGACACTTTGGACTAGCCTCATAAAAATTTCTGCCTCGTATGCTCCGGATTTTGCCACCCATCATACACAGACAGAGAGAAACTTTAATTTATTAGTACAGATAATTTGTTATTGATACATAAGTAATATTTTTCATATAAAATGCTTTTTATTATTAAGAGGCAATAACAAAAAATTACCTCATCATTTTGAGAGTTCTAGAAATTAGGTAAAATTATGTGATCTCCATAACAATATTAATTAAATTATAATTGTACATTAAGAAAACTATTTAAATAGTTTAAATATATGTTTTTCTTTTTCATTCCTATTTGCATATTTTAAAAAGAAAATGAACAAATATTATTTATAATCTATGGACCCTATTCTCCTTTTCGGTTCCAGGCTATAATAAAAAGAATATTGCCCAGTTAAACTGATGGCATTGAGCTCACAGGCTACGCAACTAATTGTACATTACAGCCTTATATTTTCAAGGGTTAATTTCGTTCGAAAAATAATTAAGAAGGAGAAACAGCTCTCCCCTTTCCCCTTTTTTTTATACTTAATCATTGAACCTCCTAAACTATCAAGGGCATGCTTTATCATATAAAAAGTCTATATCTAAAATTCAAAGCAAATCGGATAATTCTTAATAAAAACCCATTTAACCTTTATATAATTTAAAAGGAGTTACCCCCCTCTTTTATACTTAACCATTAAACTTCCAAAACTATTCAGAGATTTGAACGAAATCTGACAATTCTGCTTGAAAAACCCATTTATATAAATTAAGGGGAGGGGCATTAGAGCCCCCGTTCCCCTGTTTATACTTATTCAATGAACACCTAACAACAGTCACGGAATCGCCTCATCAGAATGATCCTATATCTAAATTTTGAATGAAAACTTAATTCTGCATGAAAATCCCATTTATATCAATTAAGGGGAGGGGCATGAGCCCCCCGTTCCCCCTCTTATACATATCGAATGAACTCCAAAAACTAATCAGGGAAGCGCCTTGTCAGGATATACCTATATACAAAATTTCAAGTGGATTGGATATTTTTATCATGAGTTATCGCGTTACGTACGCACGTACATACATACAGAACGGGCGGCACATAAGCTCTCAGGCTTTATAGCCTGTGAGCTAAAAACTGCTATTTTATCAATTGTGACGTAATAGGAATAAAGCTCGTGGTACTTACCGTATGCAGACGATTACATAAAATTCCGCTTATTTTAAAAGAATATAAATACACTGGTGGACAAAATTAAGAGATGGAAGGCATTTTCCTAAATATCTCGAGAAATAGTGGATGAAAATAAATGAAAATTGGTATGGATATAACTTATAGTATGACAATAATATGTGCAAAGCAAAAATTATAGTGCCATTCATTGGCAAGAGTTATTGGCAACAGTCCAATGTGGACTGAAATTCATGATGAAAGATGGCAATGAAAGTGAGGCTTGTATGGTGTGTGGTCGCCTCTAGTAGGGTGTGTTGTCACCTCTGACAGATAGACAGTATGCACAGCGAGTATGCATGCTGTTAATAAGATAGTTAAGGATTGCTTGTGGAAGACTCTCCCACTCTTCCACCAGAACAGTTTTTAACCCCGGAATGGTTCTGGGTGGGGGTTGGCGTCTCGCAATAGCCCTTCCAAGAGCATCCCAAGCATGTTCAATGGGGTTAAGTTCAGGATATTTGGATGGCCAATCCATTCGATGAATATCCTCGCTTTCCAGATACTCTTCAACCAGGCGAGCCCTATGTGATCGGCCATTATCGTCCGTAAAAACGAATTCAGGGCCAACAGCACCCCTGTAAAGACGCACGTAGGATTGTAGGATCTCCTGCCTGTACCTCTGGGCATTCACGGAACCAGTCTCAAACACATGGAGCGGGGTGCGGGTATCTTGCATGACCCTGCCCAAAACATCAGTCCTCCACCAGCATAATGGTCCCTTTCCATGATGTTACTGGGATGGTATCGGGTCCCAGGTTCCCTCCATATGAATAATCGACGAGAATCAGATTGAAGACTGAATCTGGACTCATCTGTGAACAGAACATTACCCCATTGGAGCTGTGTCCAGTGCTGATGCTGTCTGCACCATTGTGCACGCTCTTTTTTGTGGAAAGGAGTGAGTGGGATGCAAATGGTGGGCTTCCTGGCATACAACCCTCTTTCACCGAGCCTCCTGGCAACATTCATCCTTGAAACTAATGTTGCTGTGGCAACAGCAAGGTCCCTAGACAGTTGTATCGCTGTAGACGTCCGTTGAGGAGTATCTGGAAAACGGGGATATTCATCGAATGGATTGGCCAGCCAAATCTCCTGAACTTAACCCCATTGAACATGCTTGGGATGCTCTTGGAAGGATTATTGCGAGATGCCAACCCCCACCCAGAACCATTCCGAAGTTAAAAACTGCTCTGGTGGAAGAGCGGGAGAGTCTTCCATAAGCAATCCTTAACTCTCTTATTAACAGCATGCATACTCGTTGTGCATACTGTCTATCTGTCAGAGGTGACCACACACCCTACTAGAGGCGACCACACACCATACAAACCTCACTTTCATTGCCATCTTTCATCATGAATTTCAGTCCACATTAGACTGTTGCTAATAACTCTTGCCAATGAATGGCACTTTAATTTTTGCTTTGCACATATTATTGTCATACTATAAGTTATATCCATACCAATTTTCATTTATTTTCATCCAGTATTTCTTGAGATATATGGGAAAAGGCCTTCCATCTCTTAATTTTGTCCACCAGTGTAGTTTCGCCTTTTTTTTTTTCATCTAATAATCCATAAAGTAATGGTCCCTATATTCTTCATTTCGGTTCGAAGCTATAAAAATCGTTATTTTACCAATTGTGACGTCACAGGAATACCGTACAGTGCTATGCGACTGAAGAATAAATATTTGTCCGAACAATATAAATTTGCAATAATATAAAATTTCTTTTTGTTATTTCATATTGCCATAGATTAAATAGAATTTTTTTTTTTTGTGAATTCACTATTTTGCGCTTTCTACCAAGCAAATAAAAGCGGAGAACTTTTGGTAATCGGGGCTCGCGACAAATTCAGATGTTAAAAAGGAAATGTTTTGGAACAAGGTTAATTGCAGTCTTGATATAAGGCGTAATTTTTAAAGATAAACACTGAACGTTATTTAGAAACTAAATTGTTTTTTAAAAGCTCTGCCGACCAATTCAGAGTCTGGCTCGGTATCATTTTTCTTTGCAAAATTTGTTTTTGGTATCAGTAATAAAAGAAAGTAAAACTTTTTTGCTGGGGTTGCATCCTCACATAACACGGCTCTCCCATCGGAGCCAAAAAACCAGTGTTGCCAGATTGTCGAAAGATTTTTTTCCCCAAAATTTCTGAAAATTTCCCCAAATCAGGCCTTTTTTTCAGAAAAAGTCCCCAACGCAATTTGTGCTCAAAAAGGCAAGTTTTCAATTTTCAATTTTCCGTTATAAAATTTTTTTAACAAAGTTAAAGTCCATTTTTTCCCCAAATCAAGCATTTTTTCAAAAAAATTCTCCATTTGCAAAAAAAAAAAAAAAAAAAAAAAAAAGTTTCAGCATTTAAACTTAACAGAATTCTGCATGTATATTCAAAGTTAATTGACCAGAACAAGAAATACATTTTACAACGACATAAGCTCGATTTACACAAGTTATTTAAATTGTTGCTGGCCTATCTTTACATTAGCTCAATCTACGCTCATTCTTTTATACCAATAATTTTTTCAACGTTTTGACCATCTCTAGTTGAGGTTTGAATGAATCAAAGATGATGTTGACATTAGGTACATTTATCTGACTTAGCTATAAAACATGCTTTTCAATTTTTTTCATTCCTTCCGAAGCACTTATCTAATGTAAAGCATCTATATTGTATTAATCGCTGTGATTTCGTCAATAATAAAAGAAATATAGCTGCTTTTAATATTTTTAAAAAGCACATCAAATGAACGTTTCGGACACGTCCTGAAGATTTAGTGATGTAAAGGTCTAAGTCGTTTAAGACCGCAGAGTTTTCATTCAAGTTTCTTATAAAAAGTTCTAGAAGAGCTGCTGCAATAGTGTGCAATTGGGGGTTTTGCAATTGCAAATATCTCTATTGGCATTCCACGAAACACAAATTACACAAGCATTAACCAACAGCAAAAAAAAAAAAGTTATAAAATTGTCTTTTTTTTGTTGTTGTATAAATCTATACTATTAAATGAAATGTATTTCTGTGCTTCTGTGTCCGATCGTGATGACAGGAAAGTATCTCACTAACTTATCTGAAAATTCAGGTGGAGGATAGTCCAAAGCAGATCGTGATGAATCAATAGTACATGTAAACGGTAAGAAAGACCATGAAAAATAATGATTTATATCTATTATTTCTGTATTTTATTTCCGTTTTCCAAATCAAAATCGAATTTGAGACAGATCCAGTACTGGAAAACGTCTCAAAGTAAAAACTGAAATTGGGAAAACAGTTCCCCAAGTTTTTCCCCAAAAATGCTCATTGTCCCCAAACATGTCCCCAAGAATTACTTGTCCCCCAAAAATTCCCCTGGAGGTTCAAAATTCCCCAAATTGGGGACAAAATCCCCAATCTGGCGACACTGCGAAAAACCAACTGCCCGCTTTTTCCCGTTACGTCACATGACGTCTTCTCTCCCCGACCGTTGCCAGATACATCAGAGTATAAATTGAAACAACGAAAATAAGTTACAGTTATAGTTAAATTACGTACAACGATAAAGAAATGAATGATAATAAAGAAATAATAATGACATTTCCCCCATACATAAGCCAAAATTTAATACACTAATGGTTTACTCGTAGGTTTATCATTGTGTTTGCGTACAAGCGAAGGTATGAAATGATTGTACGGCAAACACAATGATAAGCCTATGAGTAAATCACTAGTGGTATTGAATTTTGGCTTATGCACCACTTCGCTTCCGCAGACATGCATCACTAGATTCCCCTATTACTCCTCTTCCATAAAAATAAGGATTTTTTCTTGTGGTTGATACCTTAGGTTTTTGGGCTGTCGGCTCTTGGACTATTAGATTTCGGACCGTAAAAGATTCACAAATCCATTTAACATTGAATTGTTTTATAGACAATTATTTTTACTTATATTAAATGTTGAAATAACTTCAATTTTTATATTTTCGATTGTTTCACTTTAAAATCAATTGTTGCATTCCAAAAGTAATCGTTCTTACCTTCCATGACACTGTCTGGTCTCGCAAAATACACATACTCGAAGATGCAGAATGCTGGCAACCTACGACCTTCTGGCCTAGGCATTATGCTGACTGTTTTGAACCCGTGTTTCGACACTTCAAGTATTTCGCCTGGTTGTACCTCTCGAACCAGTCTTGCTGCGACTGAAGGAAACGCACATGATTCAGAGGATATGACATAGCCTTCACATTCTTCTGGATTATCTCCAGCTAAATAAATAAAAAAAAGAATAGTTTTATATATTGCATATCATTATTAACTCCTAAATGCTCTTATTTCCATTCGAAAATAAAACATAATTTTTTTTTATTTTAAATTAATTTTTTTTATCTTAAAGATAATATCTAAATAGATTATTACACTGTACTTTTTAAAATAACTATGCGCACCTCATGACAACTACTCATAATTACATCTATACATCCAGTGTTCCCGCTGTCGCTCGCCATTGCGCCAAATTGCGACTAAATTCATCATTTGGCGAGTAAACAAGCGATTAGATTCGCCAAATTGCCAATGCTAAATTTTTGCATTTTCTTTCTTTTCTTTTTCGTCTTTCATACATATGCATACATACATACATATTTTTAATACATTTGTAAGGATAGTGGAAATTAGATTAATAACAATCGTTACCGTTGTTATAAAAACTTTGGTTATTTTAAAACATATTGAAAAAAAGGGGGGTACATTAAAGGATTAAAAATGATTTTTTTAGTGCTACATGGTGAATCTATTTTGCTAATACATTTTTCTTTTGGCGAAAGTTTTTCATTTTGAATTAGCCAAATTAGCCAATGGTGGTCAAATGTCAGCGAGAACACTGTAATACATCTATCTACAAATACACATTATTGATGAAGATTTGTGGTCGCCAGTCGCCACGTGGAGACTACAATTTTTAATTTAGCGACTAACTTTCTTCGTCTAACAAGGGCACCACCAAACATGGTGCTCACAGATTTTGATGATTTCAAAGTATGTTGTAGGGGTCACACCACTAATTATTCAGCTGAAAGGGTTTTTTCAAATGGACCTTAGTTTTTGAGAAATTGGGGGTCAAAGTTATCGCTCATTTCAAATAGCCGTTAGTATTGCGATTGGATTGTGGCTCGGTGGCGCTGCGGTAACGCGTGAAACTCCAAACTCGGACTTGGCGGGTTCAACTCCAAGTTAGAACTTTTTTTTCCTTTATATACTTTTTACACGTTGCATATTTTAAGCAGAATTGGGAATTCTACAGCTTTGAACTTATAAATATTTTCTTATGGGGATAGTTTATTTTTTCAATTTTTACTTTTTCGATTTTTTCGGAATGAAATATAACGTATAAATACATCTATCTATACATATATAGATATATATATTGCTAAGTAAAAAAAAATTAATACCTTTGTAAATTCCTTTAATTCATATTCTTCATTCAATATCAGTTCATCTGCCTCAATAATTTATCGATCATCTAATATTTTTAATATTGAATTATGAAATTCTTCAGCCATAGCAATAGAAGCACTGCTAATGTCATCTGGTAGAGAATTTGTAAGCAGATTATCATTTTGTAACAACGTCTCGCAATATTTTAATGCATTCGTAATTTCGCCTTCATACCAATATTGCAAATCTTTTATTTGTCTGCAAAAGAAGCTAAATGACATTAGTAAAAAGAATTTCTATTTTTGCGTGATTTACCGAGAAAATAAAAGCAGACGAATAAAATAAATATATATATGTTTTTTTATGTATCATAAATTTTATCTTACTAAAATCATTAGCAGACGACTTTTTCGATCTAGTTTATTTTTTTTTTATGAATAGTGTTTTAATTTGTTAAAATAAAAATGTATATATAATTTTTTTAATGTAATCTGTCATTTCTTATTTGTTGCAAACGAAAAATAATATTTAGGTTGAACTTTAGCGATGAATGTATTTAAAGATCAGTAAAAATTTGGATAATATTTTAGCACTACTGCATTAATACACTATATTGCCATTGATTATGGGACACTTGCGATTTTAGACATTTTAATAAATATCTAGAAAAATACATTAGGAATCATCTCGAAACTCTTAGTGTATAAATATAATAGTATACGTCATACATCTTCGTGAAGATTTTTTACTGAAACTCCATAGGGGACCGTCAACAAATTAAAAAAGAATGAATATCTTTTGAATAACCCTGTCAAAACTAATGTAGCAAAAGCGCTCAAACTCTAGATTATGATTGAATGCCTTATTGTAATACATTGTGTTCATTTTTATGCAAATAGCATGCATACTCGCAGAGTAATTAAGGTTTTTATAAAAATTGCCCCAAATTTTTCTAAGATTTTCCCTTATAATTTTCAGAGTTCTTAATATAAAATAATATTTTTTTCAGAAAATATGACAAACAACATTGCACATAGTACCCTGTAATCAGAATTAAAAAATAATAAAAATTGTATGAAAAATGAGTAGGTTTACTAAATAATTTTTTACTGCGCATGCGTCAAAGATATCAAAATTTCATTAGTATATTATGTTAGCTAAATGTATAGAGCAGCTTTTGTAAAAGTCTCAAAATTATAGCTTGAAAATTCTGAAAGTAATCGTCTATAGAAAAAGGACAAAATCCGTTGTTTCCAAAATGAAGCAAAAAAATGAGGGATTTTATCCAAAAGTAGTCGTAACATCCCGTATTGTGTATTCTATATTGACACTAATCAATGAATATATGGATACAACCCCTCTTGTTTTTGCTTCATTTTGAGAATAACGGATTTTCAACTTATTTAATTGACGATTATTTTCAGAATTTTCAAGTTATGATTTTGTGACTTTCACAGAAGTTGCTCTATACATTTAGCTAACATAATATGCAAATGAAATGTTGATATCGTTGACGCATGCGCAGTAAAAAATTATTTAGTAAGCCAACTCATTTTGTATACAATTTTCATTATTTTTTAATTCTGATTACAGGGTACTGTGTGCAATGTTGTTTGTCATATTTTCTGAAAAAAATATTATTTTATATTAAGAACTCTGAAATATTATAAGGGAAAAACTTAAAAAAATTTGGGGCAATTTTTAAAAAAACCTTAATTACTCTGCGAGTATGCATGCTATTTGCATAAAAATGAACACAGTGTATTACAATAAGGCATTCAATCATAATCTAGAGTTTGAGCGCTTTTGCTACATTAGTTTTGACAGGGTTATTCAAAAGATATTCATTCTTTTTTAATTTGTTGACGGTCCCCTATGGAGTTTCGGTAAAAAATCTTCACGGAGATGTATGACATATATTATTATATTTATACACTAAGAGTTTCGAGATGATTCCTTATGTATTTTTCTAGATATTTAGTAAAATGTCTAAAATCGCAATTGTCCCATAATCAATGGCAATATAGTGTATTTTATTACACTTTCGAAGAAATGCATTATTTAAATTAACTAAACCTATAAGTGTTTGAAAAATTGCACCTGCAAATTATTTTATATAATTTATACAAAAAAGGAGAAATTTTCATTTAAAAAAAAAGAAATTACATAATAATTAATAAAAAGAGATCTAGGCATAAATTAGTTTTGCAGTTTTGTCAATAAAAAATATTAGTTTAAAAATTGAAAAAAAAAAAATTATGAAATAAATTCGAAAAAATAAATTTAAATTATTAAGAAAATATTAAAAAGTCCAAAGCTTGTAGAATTCCCAATTCTGCTTTAAATATGCAACGTGTAAAAAGTATATAAAGGAAGTGGAAAAAAAAAAAAAAAAGCTCTAACTTGGAGTTGAACCCGCCAAGTCCGAGTCTGGAGTTTCACGCGTTACCGCAGCGTCACCGAGCCACAATCCGATCGCCATACTAACGGCTATTTGAAATGAGCGTTAAACTTTGACCCCCAATTTCTCAAAAACTAAGGCCCATTTGAAAAAACCCTTTCAGCTGAATAATTAGTGATGTGACCCCTACAACATACTTTGAAATCATCAAAATCTGTGAGCACGATGTTTGGTGGTCCCCTTGTAAGTTGCCATTTTTCTATGTCAGAATTTTTCGAAACGAATGCCATAAATTTTCGGAAAATTTCGGAACAGATTCAGCTCTACATTAAAGGACTATGATAAGATCTTTTTTTAAAAAAAAGATGATTTTTCTTGTTTGTTCTTTAAAAACAGACATTTGGATTGTATTTTGAATTTTGTATGGCAAAATAATTTTACCCATGCACATTTTTTTATATATGTATTTTTGTATGACAAAATGACAATAAGAAAAGAAACAGCGTTTTCCTAATATTTTCCATTACCGCGATTGCATAGTTAATGCATATATTTTTAAACCAGTATTTTGTAAAAATTTGTATTCTGATTGTTCATAATTTAACATTTATGTTATACTTAATTTAATATTCAAATTAAAACAAATTTGTGATTAAATTAAATGTATATATTTAATTTAATTAGTCTGTGTTTTATTGTATATATTAAATGAATTATTTTTCATTTAAATTCCGGAAGGTTTTTCTTTTTTCCTCATATAAACACTATTTCTCTTCTGGATTTATCAAACAGACTTTCCCTTTTGATTCACTTTGTCAACCGTGGCATTCATTCCACCAATAGTGTAAACACATTCCTGCAAGACTCTTTGTTAGCCATCGTAGCTTTTTATCGTAGCATCGTAACCTCATAAGTAGCTTTTTCCTTTGGTGTGTAAGACACTAATTAAGGTACATCTGTTGGACGCATCTCTGACAGAGAAGGATGGGGGTTTTCACGCATTTGTGTTGACCTTGTAATAAGATGAAATAATACATTTTCCTCTCTATACACAAAATTGGGATTTTTAGAAAAGTATATGCTTTTTAGATCTATAAAGGCATTAATATTACCAGAAACGTCTATGAACTGAGTAGCAGTTATTGATGGTAATTTTTGAGACTACTTTAAAATTGTCTGAACAATTGGCATACATTCCAGACTATTGACTCATTGCGACGCTTGTTTTCTAGTACAGTAGGAACATGTACATGATTATCAATTACTTCTTCTCTTGAGAAACTGGAGTACTTGCTGAAACCTGAAACAGTGGATTAATATGCCAGTACCTCGATTAACTGTACATTCTTTATTTTTAATTCTATCTGGGGCATCAAATTCAACGAATATATCTGTTATTTTGGCGGCATGAAATTGTCTTTCAAATAGCATACGTAAGTCATAGTAAGTTTTGCAATTGCCCTTTTTCCACCTTATAGCTCATTCAGCAAGTAGCCATCAACCACAGAGAAGACTTTCGGAACGTTTTTTCACATTCCAGATTGTGTAAACGGAGACAGAGAGTATGATAAGACAAAGAGGAAAACCGTACCAGGATCAAAGGATTAACTATCAATGGGAAAACTTTTACCGAAGTCCGCCGAAAAGACATCAAGTCCCATCAGTCAGACAAGCTCGATGTCGGCAACGGCACATCACCCAAGTATCAGCAAAGGAACCAGTCGCCACCCGTCAACGTTTAGGGATGTTCACTACAAGAGGACGATTAGGAAGTACATGGTGATCATAAAAAACCGACCTATTCGCTAAACCAATCGAAATAAATTTTCAGATTTAGTGATTTGAAGATATGCGCTCAAGGTTGTGGTGATTTAAAAAAAATAAAATTCACACAGTTACGGTTACTGGGGAAAAAAATTTAAACTTTCGAATGACAACACCTTTTTTTATTCCTGTGCAAATTCATCAGTGTGTTGAAAAACCATAAATGGTGATGGAACGATATATGTATGACTAAAATTACCAGTGTAATATGGTAGCACTCAATCCATCAGTTTCTACGTAATGTAATATTCAGCACTCTAAAACAAATTATTACTTTTTTTCACTATGTGTGCACAGACACAACTCAAAAATAAATTTTAAAACAAATCTTACTACATTACTCAGCTCATAAGTGAAAAAAAAAAAAAAAAAAAAAAAAAAAAAAAATCAGCGTCTGAAAAACATGTCTTGTAGCCACTCCTTCTTTCCTCTCATATGGAAAACGTGCGAGAGGACAGCGAAGTCAGCCAGACGCAAGTTAAAAGGACTCCAATCCAGAAGCAAATCCTGCATTCGCATCTCATTGTAAATATCCAGTTTTTATTTGGGGTTTTGCATCTTATGAAAAGTCAAGCATTCCAAGTGGTTTTTAGGGTCATTACATCGACATAAAACTCTTGTGAAAAAAAAGCATTGTTAAGGACCAATGACAACTTGAAGTAAACTAACGCACTTTGCATAATTCACGGAAATAGATTCTTCAATCAGTTGTTCGTATGTGCCAACCACATGACTCTTACATTAGAACAACGAGGTGAAGTGATAAAGCTATTTTATCTGAACAGAAAAGAATGAAGCCATGAGAGTTAATTTCCGAAATGATATATTTACGCCATATGAACATATAATGCCATATTTAAGGCGAGAACCATGTTTCATAAAAACTGTACGTGATTTTGTGAAAAAAATGAAGGAACTGGATACACATGTGATTAATCACGATCTGTATGACCATCTATTGCTGTTGAAGCTGTTGGGACGTGTATAACAGGATTACTGCAGTTCCATTGCATATTGCAAGAAGTGTTGCACGCAGTTTGAATGTACCAAAAAACAACAGTCCTCAAGATTCTGCGCATTGTTTTGAGGACGTTTCCCTATCGATTACAGCACGTCCAGATGTTGCAACCTGGATACGAACAACAGCGTTTGAACTTTGCAAATTATCTTCTCATCATAATTTTTCATTATGATGAAGATAAAAGCTGCTCATTGCGAATATTATGGACGGATGAGATGCATTTCTCTTTAATTGGTGACGTAAACTCCAAGAACTAGTAGTAAGAATAGTAAGTTTTGCACTATTTACTGGGCTGATGAAAATCCTCACGATGTGACACCAACGTTTTTACACGAAGCTAAACTGACTGTATATGGGGCAGAATCTGAAACACATCCGTTCTTGATCCGATTTTTTATTTTTTGGAACTTTTTGGAGGAGGTCACTTTCACAGGTTTTAAAACGTGTTCCATTACAAGTGTTCGGTATACAACAATGTTGCAGCATTACGTAATTCCAAAATTGCAGCACCGAAATGTCATTAATTATATTGTATGGATGCAAGATGGTGCTTCTCCAGTCTCCACACATCGCCACATCTGTTCGACAAGCGCTGCAACAGCACTTTGATAATAAAACCATCTCTTGTAACTTTGCAGTTTCGTGGCCATTATGATTCCCCAACCTCACTGCAATGGATTTTTGGTTCTGGAGTCACCTGAAATCAAAGGTGTACACATCAAATCCAAGAAATTTATCAGAACTGAAAAGTACTATAAAACGTGAAGTTGTATAAATTCCTTCTGCGATGTTATGTTCTGCATTGTCGTCAACAGTCTCACGCATGCATTGCGTTATTACCTGTGAAGGTGGGCATGTTGAAATCTGCTAATTCAAATAAATGGTTTTTTTCCTCTCTCTTCTCTCTTGTGTTAAAATTGGTCCTTTTTTGCAAGTGTTTTACGCCAACGATTTTTATCCTATGATAATCATTCCAACGTCATTTATGGTTTTTAAATGCGCTGAGGAATTTGTGCATGAAAAAATGGGTGTTGCTGTTTGAAAATTTCGAAATTTTTTCAAGAAAATCGTAATTATGACAACACTATTGTTTTAAATCTTCAGGTATTTTTATTATTTTGTTTGTTTTGTAGCGATCTTAGCAGTGCTTTGAGACACATAACACATTGAACTCTTAATGTTTGAATTTACTTCTTTTATTACAAGAAATTTATGTTCATGAGTACGAAGATGTTTATTTGAGAATTTCATGATTACGGTAGTGCTCGTTAGAAACTTTGAAAACTGTTTATGAAATAATAATCCAAAAACTTCTAACATTCTATACTATCTATTTGTAACTGCCTAGCTGAACGTTTAATATTTTCTTCTTTTTTATGTTCTTTTATCCTTGTGAATTTTTTTATTCTTTTGGAATTTTTGCAAAACAAATATCTGTGACATCCAAAGAGCTGTCATTCTTCTTTTATCATCTACACGAATCCTAATTTAGTTACAATATTTCCTTATATGCTGTTATTAGAAAACAGAATATTCTACACTTTTTAGTAATCAGGAAGATTTTCAACATTATTATGATGTTTACATTCCATGAAGAATTTTGATGGGTTTCATATTCTTTCAAAAGGTACTAAAAATCATTAAAAAGTAACATTTAGAATAAGAAATATTTATTTGTCTCTATATAATGTACCAGATAGGAAGTTAAAAAATTTCTTAAGTTAAAGAGCCATTTATTTAAATGGCATTTGATTATATTGGCCTTTGATTCTATAGTAATTGAATTTAAATTCATATAGCTCAAAAGAGATGTATTCTCTATTCTCTAATTCACATACTTAAGTGAATAGATATTATTGCATACTTATTTTGTCCTTTTGTGGTCGATAAATACAAATATATGCAATAGTCAAGAGGGATTTTTTTTTTTATCTCAACTTTGTATTTTTCTACAAATATATAGAAAGCCCGAACAATTTCATTGTGGAAGTACATCACCCTTTCCCGGATGCTACATAAGAAGTCAAACTAAATTAACTTTTTACTTACTTATTGTTGATCTTGGGGGAACTAGTTTTCCGACGCAAAGAGGTCTATTTCCAAAAGGGTCTCGCACAGCGTATATTTTGTCACCGCTCATAATTAACAAAGCGTAGGATGTTTGTGTTCGTCTCATTAGGTTTTGTATTCGTGCAGGCCAGTAGGCGTCCGGGTTGTCACTTTCGCTGCTGCTCGAGTCATCAGGAGGCATGCATAAAATCTGAATCATGAGTTCGCTGTCTGATTCCGTCGAAAGACCTACGCCTTTTTCAATGATCTAAAAGAAGTGAGAATTTTACACAAAAATTTCAATTGCAAGAAGGCAAAGTAGAAATTTTTATTGTGGATTTTTAATACTACTTTAACAAAATACTATGACGGTATGAGCAGAGCCAACAATCAACGATACTTAATATTAATTTTAAACACGATTATTCAATCGGTAAATTAATTATAAAAGATGTAAATTTTCTATTTTTGGGTGAAAAAAGTATTGAATAGTCGTGTTTAAAATTAATCTAATGTAATTTCATAAGCAGCGATTTTCTGCAGTTCCATATATTGACCTTCAATTTATTTTGTTGAGCTGATCCAGAATATCAGACCAGATAAAGTGATCGTTGAGGTTATTTGGGTGAAATAGTCCCCCAGTGTTCATGTCCGGGATGGCTCAGTTGGAAGAGCATTGGCGGCTTCAGCCAATACATCCCTGGTTCGAATCCTGACCCGGACTTTTTTCACCCAAAAATGGAAAATTTACATCTGTTACAACGTTACATATTTTATTATTGTTCTATCCAAATGCTTCAGCAGCAGGTGTTACCTAGATTGACACTCATATTCACCGTCTAACGCAACCGACAATTGGCATGAAAACCTCCGTCAAATGCTCACATGATATTCATCTTTAACTTGATTGGACATGATCGTGGAAGAAGGCCAATAGGATTAATCATAAATACCATTTATGCTTTCAAAAGGTTTTTTGATTAAAAATAGATGGCGAATAGAAACGTGAGTAAACGTGGCAGTGATAATTAGATGTAATTTGGGTTTGTGCTATGTGCCTAAGCTTAATGCGCGGGATTAAATTTTATTGAACAGAGTTTCAGTGGACCAAGCTTGGTGAATTTGTTACTGTCTTTCGAATCAAGTTAGCGATACGTCCTGGTCTGGAAATTTCCTAAAACTGAATTTTCCCGAATATTCTAGGCATGGACGATGTCAACAAAACATTCTCAATGCTTCTCTAATAAATGTATATAAATTGAACTTTAATCCTGGCATTGATGGGGATAGTCAAATCAGAAATTTCTAGCTCAAATTTTATTTCACATGATTTTTTTATATATAGGATAGCTGAGGGCGATTTACAGCCGGGCTAGTTTTTACTTTTTAGATTTTGGTTTCGGATTTTTTTTAATACTTTAACTTTCGTAACCGGTTGAAACTGGTTCTGAAATTGAAACTATCATAATATTAAAGAAACATAACCAAAATCAAAAAAGTAAAAACTAGCCCGGTCGTCCTCAGCTATCCTACGAAAAAAAAAAAAAATCATATAAAATATTAAAGTTTGAGCGAGACATTTGAAAATAATGCCCCCCATAGACTTAATATTACCCTCAGGGTCTATTTGAGCGAGTCAAGTGGCCTCTTAAAGCACAAACCCTGTGTGTTTACCCAGGTATCCCCAGGGCTCCGAATGCTCTGAACACTTCGATTGGGTACACGACATTTCGGTCCCGCCGTTTCAGTCCCGAAACATTTCAGTCCCGAAACATTTCAGTCCCTGGCCATTTCGGTCACGAGACAATTCGGATCGTGATCATTTCGGCCCCCAGCAACTTTGGTCCCTTTCCATTTCGGCCCTTAGTCATTTCGGTCCCTTGTTATTTCTTTGCTCGCTACCTTATAAGTCGGATTTTAATTATTGTGGGCCTGCCAAATGGTGAATATGAGTGAAAATAAGTATGAATATGAGTGGGTGAATATGAGTGTAAATTCACCATTATTCGGGCCTTTTTTTTTTTGAATTTTTTAAATTCTCTCCTTCCCCCCCCCCCCCCCCCAAGTTTTATAAAAAGTTGAATATAAGAGTCCAATAAATTAAAACTTTTATAACTCGTGATAATGAAATCACAGCGAGCTGAAAATTTTGTTTGATTTAACCATGTGATATAATTTTAGGGGACACTGTTTTTTGCTTTTCGTAGTAGTATTATTAATCAGAATAAATATTTTAAATTTTATTATTAATTATTAGTATCGGTATTTTATATAATTTCTATAAACTAAAAAGTATTTTATATAAACTGCCATAAATATTTTTTTGTCTGTTTACGTACATTTTTTTAGAACCTTTAAACTAGTATTAATTAAATAATAAAAAAACTGTGCTTAATT